>JARFJB010002032.1:1285000-1885000 GCA_036346205.1 Vesta saturnalis
ATAACATAGTGCGTATTATATAGCATTATAATTAGTAGGCCGTGATTATTGGAACAATTAAATGATCATTTACTAACCGCTTGTCAAGACCTGTCAGTTGTAAAATTTATATTCTCATATTGTATTCGTTACAATGGCTGAAAATGAAAATGATCAACATTTTGAAAAATATGACATATTAGTTTATTTTATAGAGAACAATGAAAACTCCCGTGAGGCTTCACAACTGTATTTCAACAGGTTTGTTTGAATACTTATTTATCTTTTGACGTATGTAGATTTATTTTTTATTTAAACAGCATTTGGATTTATAGACATCCAGAAAGGCAACCTTGTGTTTTAATGTTTTCTCGAATAAACAAAAATTTGGTAAAATATGGATAATTTATCCAACCCCGACCATAAAAGTAAAATAAGGAAAATCGCGATACGGATGTAGTCAACTTTGCAGCATGTATAGAGGGAACGCCTTCACAATCATGCAGAGTTCTACAGCAGGAGATTGGTGTTACCAAGACTCGGGTTCAAAGAATATTGACCAAATATAAATTTAAGCCATACAAGATTAAAATTGTTCACCATTTGCATCCTGAGGATGCAGAACGTCGTTTACTGTTTTGCAAATGATATTTGGAACAAATTTGTATTGATAATAACTTTGTTAGATTTATAATATGGTCCGGCGAGCCTTACTTTTCAAGTGCAGGTATTTTCAACAGGCATAATACTAGGCATTGGTCCCAAGAAAATCATCATGTGCTATTCTCCTACCTAAGACGGTAGGAGAAAATACCTCGACCATAAAAGAGACATTTAGATTTATAAAACATGTCCCTAGGGACAACAATAGATTGTGGTTACGTCCATACTTCAGACTTCCCCGAAGATAACCGGTTCTATCCAAACATTGACGAGCGCGCTTGCGCACGAGGCCCAAGGCTAGTTGCGTTCTCGTTTCTCATGTGTTTCGCTCTTTAAAGTGTAACTGACATCGTGTGAGCATTATTATAATGTATTCTCCTGTTTATGAGCCAACATCAGCGGACATTAAAGATTTTACTGACTTGTTAATAAACTATTACAACATAACCGTTCAAGATAATGATGAAAGCGATGACGTGGTTGAGCTGAATGTATCTCACATCCAAGGTAATGGTGATGATTCACAGAAGAGAAAGAAGAGCGATGAGGTAGGGAAAAAGAACGAATCTCAAAACCATGATGATGATGACGACGAATCACAGTTCAAGAAGAAGAAGAAGAAAACCGATAAAGAATGTTATTAAATAATAATGATGTATTGTTGTTTATAATAATAATAATAATATATTTTCAAACGATAAGCTTTCCTTCAATTTTGTTAATAAACTTGTTTTTTCCTAACGGTGCTCCACCATCTTGATTCATGTTTGTAAGTTTACGAGTTTTCGCATTAGCGTGTTTTTCGTATTTGCGTGTTTTCGTTTGACGTGTTTTCGCTTTAGCGTGTTTTCGTTTTGTGTGTTTTTTGTGTTGGCGTGTTTTCGTTTGTGTGTTTTCGTATTCGCGTGTTTTCGTTTTACGTGCTTTCGCATTTGTATGTCTTCGCGTTTGCGTATTTTCATGTTAGCGTGATTTCGTGATAGCGTGTTTTCGTTTGTGTGTTTTTGTGTTAGCGTGTTTTCGCATTAGCGTATTTTTTCGTATTTGCATGTTATTTGTGTTAGTGTGTTTTTGCGTTTGCGTGTTTTCGCTCTCTCGTCTGTGTGTGTGTGTGTGTGTGTGTGTGTGTGTGTGTGTGTGTCGTGTGTGTGTGTGTGTGTGTGTGTGTGTGTGTGTGTATGTGTGTGTGTGTGTGCGTGCAAGCGAGCGTACGTGCGCACGTGCGCCCGTGCGAGCGTCCGTACGTACGTACGTGCGTGCGAACGAGGGTGCGTACGTGCGTGCGAGCTAGCGTGCGTGTGTGCGAGCGTGCGTACGTACGAGCGTGTGTGCGTGCGTGCTTACGTAGGCGCGTGTGAGCGTGCGTACGTGCGAGCGTGCGTTCGTGTGTACGTTCGTGCGAGCAAGCGTGCGTACGTGCGATCGTGCGTACGTACGAGCGTGTGTGCGTGCGTACTTACGTAGGTGCGTGTGAGCGTACGTACGTGCGAGCGTGCGTGCGCGCGCGTACGTTCGTGCGTACGCTGTGCGTGCGAGCGTACGTACGTGCGTGTGAGCGCTTACGTGCTAGCGCGTGTTTTCGTTTGATCCTCGTGCTAAAGCAATGCTAGTCGATTGTATGTAGTTGTAGGCAATATTGTATTGACTAAAAAGCTATAACTGGAAACGCTGCTTGCTATGCCCAGTCCGTTGAGTTATGTTTAATTAGCTTTTTGACAGGTGTATTTATAATAAGGTCAGGCTTGCATATAAAATAATATATAGAGGTGAAACTAACCAGCTAATGCGTTTTGCTGCTACACGCATCACAGTATTGAAGATTCTGTTTATGTATTAGAAAACGTACTACAGTCTCGAAGCTGATTGCAGATAAAATTGAAGGAAATGAATACGGTACAACTTCTGCGAGCGAACTTAAGGATTTTAAGTGTGTGCAGCATTCCCAGAGCCGCGTTGAAACCAGTTAATTTAGGGCTAACCTTATGTCCATGTAATAATAATAATAGTGTCTGATAAAAACTGTCAGGGATTATTAGCTACTTTTATAGGTTGTTACAATATAATCGTCCAAGGTGAAGACGGTGAGATGATAGTATCTCAAAATCTCGATGATGGAGATGCTCTCTAAATTAGATTACGTCACTCTTATTTCAGATTAGAAATTTTTTAAAAACGTTTAGTTGACATTGCTATTAATCCCATCTGATAAAAAATCCACAAAGATGTATGCGGTACAAGTGTTGAGATGCTTGAAATCGATCCCCAGCCACAAGAAGAATGTGTTTCGGCTTGTATGTGCTTCTAATCAACTACCGACACACGCACCTCGACCGTGTGCAATTATCGTAAACACGGATCCTGCAAACAAACCAGGTCAGCATTGGACCGCTATCTACATTGACGAGAATGGTAACAGGGAGTTTTTTGAGTTTCAAGCCTACTTGTTTCTCAAGGTTAACAATTTTCTCAAGGTAAAATAAGTATGCTGTTGTGAAATAAAATTTCGTATATAGATAAAACATACAGTCTACAAATGGTAATTAATAGAAACATTTTTTAGTAACATTTTTCTTAGCATAATAAAATAGACATAAACCAATACACGTCAGCTTAAACTCAAGTGTACATTTTTATAAAACTTGCTCGCAAGGCTAACTTCAAGGTAAACTTCCAAACCTATGACTAGCTAACTTCAAGGCTAACTTCAAGACCAACTTGTTTCTCATGACTAACAATTTTCTCAATGTGGAATAAGTACGTTTTTGTAAAAACGTCTTATGTAATAACATTGTCTGCCCTTACAGGTAAAATTCTTTGTGTTTAAAACTGTTTCCTTGTTCTGAATGTAGATTTATAAAATCTTCATGTTAATTATACTAGTATTTTTGAAGTATCATTCGTATATAAGAATAATACAAGGTTTGCTTTAAACGATCTTCATCGTATACTTTATCAGTTAACCTTTTTCAAATAGTTGATAGCGTCATTAATATGATGCGTTAATAGTTTATAGAAGCATGGATGTAAATAAAAAATACGCTACATAGCGATTGTGTTATAAACTAATGTAGCTCGTGTGTTGTTATAAACTCTGTACAGGGTGAATCTTATCTAATCCGCCAAAATTAAAGGAGTACTAGAACTCATCATTCTAAGCAAAAAAGTTCATATGTACATGGGTCCAGAAATGCTTCATTTCCGAGATACAGGTGTCAAAGTTGAAAAAAGAAATCGCGAGTTCTTCAACATCTTTCGACTGTTTCGAAATAATTTCGTGTACGGGGGTTTTTTGAGCATTTATCAAAAGAACATGTTTACCTTTAATATTAATTTCTTTTCTTTTTCTTTTTTAATGTTGGATATTTTAGTGCTCCTTACAAAAGTTAGTTTTAAATAAATAAAATGCGCTTAAAATGCGTTTTTCTCAGAAAAGGTTGCTCCTAGCGACATCACTAAAATATACCTTTTTTTAGGAGAAAAGATAGGAGAATCGATTGTTCTAGTCCAAAATGGCATACAGTGTAGCACAAAAAAATTGCAACGATTTAAAGGGGTCGAAATGGTTGCCGCTGGCGCCCTCTAGAAGCCACAACTAAATTGACCACAAATTTGTATTTGTCATCTCAAAAAACCACCGTGTACGAAATTTCATGAAATTATTTCGAAACAGTCGAAAGATATTGAAGAAAACGCGATTTTTTTTTTCAACTTTGACACCCTGTATCTCGGAACGAAGCATTTCCAGACCCATGTACACATGAACTTTTTTGCTTAGAATGACGAGTTCTAGTACTTCTTTAATTTTGGCGGATTAGATAAGATTCACCCTGTATATATAGGTAGAAGGTCGTCGTAATCGGGTGGTATCGTTATAAATTCGTGTATAGTTAGAAGGTCGTTGCATGCAATTAAAGAAAAAGTGCGCTAACATTTAAGCTAATTAGACAATCGTTTTATAATAAAATATATTACAAATTACATTGTAAAGCCCCTGTTATACTCCACTTATTATGGTTTTAATTATGAGTTCTTGAAAAATCGTATTAAAATGTAAATAAATAAAACACGATATTCATTCCTTTTTATGTTTACTATCACTGTAAAGTTGGTTAATCGAATAGTTAATTACACGTTTTTAAAGCAGTTTAATTTAAACTATGTATAAATAAAATGTTCACATAGACATAAGGTCACAATCTGTAAATGAGAATTAAAAAAAATCTAATAATAATTTAGTGACAACAATTAGGCAATCTCTTTTTTCGATAAAAAACGGAATCCTAATATATATTAATAAACACAGATTAAATAGTCGCGAAACCGTACATTCACATTGTATGACAACAGGGTAATTAACTGATTATGCAATACCATTAACTGTTTATTGTCATTATAGAATTTAATAGTGTGTTTAAATCAAACGTATACGTTACGTTGATTAGTTTCTTTTAATATCAGAAAAAATATAAAATACGATCCTACGTGCGCGCCCATTTGCATACACTCCAGGGGATGAATGGCTCTTAATATAGTCAAAAAGGCTCTAATTAGAGGGTAGGAAAAGATCCCGAAAAGAAACCAGCATCCTGCCCCAACCCCCAAGTCCAAGCTCAAGGCCTACACCTGCCACTCACGTGAACATATGCATAAAAGACTCTAATTAGGGTTGACCCTTAGGGTAGATAATACGGTCTCACACGCGGGTGTGTAAAAATAGGGGTGGAAAAATATGTCCTACACGTGAGCTGTCATAAAATAGTGGTGAAAACACGCGTCCTATACGTGAGCGAGTAAAAAATAATTAGGGATAAAAAGAAAGGGTTGAAAACACGGCCTCACACGCAGGTATATGTAACAAAAAATAATTAGGGATGAAAATAGGGTGGAAAAATACGGTCTCACACGTGGGTATGTAAAAATAGGGATGAAAAAACACGTCCTACACGAGGGTATATAAAAAATAATTAGGGATAAAAATTCCAGCAGGGGTTGAAAATACGGTCTCACACGTGAGTGTGTAAAAATAGGGGTGAAAAAACACGTCCTACACGTAAGCGAGTAAAAATAAGGGTGGAAAATCCGGTCCCCATGTATGTAAAAATAGGGATGAAAAACACGTCCTACACGAGGGTATATAAAAAATAATTAGGGATAAAAATTCCAGCAGGGGTTGAAAATACGGTCTCACACGTGAGTGTGTAAAAATAGGGGTGAAAAAACACGTCCTACACGTAAGCGAGTAAAAATAAGGGTGGAAAATCCGGTCCCCCATGTATGTAAAAATAGGGATGAAAAAACACGTCCTACACGAGGGTATATAAAAAATAATTAGGGATAAAAATTCCAGCAGGGGTTGAAAATACGGTCTCACACGTGAGTGTGTAAAAATAGGGGTGAAAAACACGTCCTACACGTAAGCGAGTAAAAATAAGGGTGGAAAATCCGGTCCCCCCATGTGGGCATATAAAATAGGGTGTGGGTGGGGCTTGTGACGTAAAAAAAGAAGGGAGGGGATAGTGCCGGTGTTCTACTAATACACACTATGTTATTATGCAGATTTTGTGAAATCATAGATTTTAGGTTTATTATCTAAAATACACATCATGTATTATATATTTGTGTAAAGCTTACAAAATTTCCAATCAAACGCAAAAAAAATATACAGGCTGTTCCATTAAAAAACCATAAGTTTTATTTGTAGCTAAAAAGTGACGTCTTACACCAAAAATACGACTACGCCACTGGATTCTACGTCAAAAACTGTATAAAAAGCAGTTTTAACTTTGCCATACATTAAAGGATAACGGAGATACAAGGGGGGTCCCAAAATGCAATATTTTCAATTTCGCCCTGTATCTCAGAAATGTAGCGGGCTATGAAAGTTTTGTTTATACCAGCGTTCTTCTCACAAAAAGTAGCAAGGTATAGTGAAAACCGCAACTCGGTATCTTTACTCGTAAGTGAGATACCCCGAAATATCATCGAAAGTAGGACACACTGTACTTAGATAAAGCTCGGTTTCATGCACGCACAGTGAAACCCATAGCAAAGTTAGGTAGGGTTTTAACAAAAAATATGAATTTCTCTACTTACATTGTTATTCACTTAGATGTTTGCGCACTAAACATTACTGCAATTGCCATATACAATCACTAGCTGAACATGAGAACTTAATTTTATGAAATAATTCATGGTATTGTCTTAAACTATGCGTGTTACGGAACTAATGAGTTTTTACGGAAGCATCTAACAAAATTATAGTTGTAAAGCTAAAATAAGATATTAAAGTCGCCCAAGCTAGGATTTTATTCTAGATAGATATTATATATTTAATTTATGGACACTGAACAACCTGTTCCAAAACAATTTTTTTTAATTTAATGCGAATTGTCTCATTATATGATAATCACCCCTAAAAGATTTAAAATGAAAAAGAGAGGAATAAGTAAAGCAAGCGCCATATGCTTTTTTCGTTTTGTGAGAAACCCCTGCATGTACGTATTTGCTATTTATAATCTCAATAAATGGTTACAGTTTGAAGGTTACGCCCCTAAGATTAAGGTATCTGTACACACCCCTAAAATTACTTGTCTGTCGTTTTACGTAAGGTGAAGTATTTGCATTTTATGAGATCGCGCAAAAATCCCTTTTTAAAGCATTTTTCAGTATACAAACAATGGTTATAAAAGCGTCCCAGTTTAGCTATAAAGAAATAAATTGCCATTTATATTCAAATTAAAAACTGGGAACAAAAGCTCTCGGAAAATTGTTTACTAGACTAGGTAACACAGAATTTCTGTTTCTATTAGATTACCTTTTAAGCTCCACCGCTTAACTGACTTATATTAGACAAGCATTTACTTGTCTTGATGTATAATCTATTTAGATAATATTGCCAAGTTTTGCTCGTAAGTAATATCGTTTACTTGCAAGAATAAATTAATCTTTGTACGAGAACTAAATTGCAGTAAAATAGAAATAAAGGTATTTGCACCGCTGTTCTATAATTACACAATTATTACACAAACATTACACAATTTATTGTAAATTTTAAATTTTAAGGTACAGTAATATGATTATGATTAACATGTGAATTTTGTGACCTACATTACTCTCATCGTGAGCTGTTTACATTTAAACCCCTAATTAATGTAGTTGGCAGTAGCGCTTAATTAAAATTGAATTATTAATTTAAAGTGACAAAACCCTTTTTGTGTGTGTCTTTCTTTTAAACGACTTTTCAATTTGTTTTTTATATTTTAAAGGCTTTGAGAGAATTCACCTTCAACGAAGGAAATTTAAAACAATTCTCGGTCTAAAAATCTTTTGCAAATGTCGGTTTCTCGCTTTGACGGATTTCGATGTTGAATTATTTAACAGCTTTATAAATAAAATAACATGGTCGCTATTTTATTTTTATTGGAACAAAAACGCTTTTTGTAGTCCACTTCGTCTGATCAATATCAAACCATCTTTTATAAAACAATGAAAATATAAAGAACCTGTCAAATACAAAATTCGAGGCACAGAACTACAATCTATATATCGAAACGTATAGAAAGGTTCAAAATATATGAAGAGAACGTATATCAGTAATTCCAGGTTCTAATAAATGATCAAAACAAAAGCAAAGAATAATTTGTGGTTTACTATACGGAGTGTTTTCAATTTATTTCAGTTGTCAGTTTTCATAAAATTGTATTGTATTTGTGCAGTGTTTACAGCATGTACTCAAACTAGTAGCTGAAAGTTTTAAACTCTAATGTTCCTTTTTAAAAATGAAGAAATCACGAAAAGGCAATGATGCAGTTAACCAAATTCTTCGTTCTCGTCATTAAAATAATGATTTTTTTTAAACTCCGATTAAAATGCAAAAACCGGGCCGATATTACAGTTAAATTAGTAGCATAATACTCTCTTACCCTATGCATTTCATTTTTCATCAATCATAATTTCATAAAAAAATGTCGAGCCTTAATAACGTGGAAAGCGATATGATGGCGATGTAATCTATCACATTAGTTAAGAAATCAAATTTTCACAAACATTTTGTTGTACTATGTTATACAGGGTGCGTTACGACGCGGACGGAGTTGTGTTTTTTTAATGGAATGCCCTACATTTTATCACATTTGTGAATTAATTATGAAAAATAAGATAGACTTTCGTTAGGGTGCCCTATACCTAAATACAGTTTTGATTTATTTTGATTTTTCTTAAATTGCAAGGTTTTGGAAAAAAATTAATTGTTACCAAACGAAACTAATTTTGTGAAAACTGCTTCAGGCTCTCGAAAATAGTCTTGTTTCGTTGATTTATGTGGCAGTTTAATTGCGAAAAATACTATACTGGATGTTCACATTTTTCGGTTGTAGGTATTATTTAACATACTCAAACTGTAATATCTTCCGTATCTCAAATGGAATATTTTAAATCTGTCATGTGACAAATTCAATGATCTTTCAAAAAGTACTGAGGTATCCAATACCTAAACCTTCACGTTTAAAAATTATTCAACAATATTTAACAATATCACGAATATATTAAATAATATTATTCTTCGCAAACATAACTACTATAACAAATGCTCGAAATGTCTGCCATCTTTTTCAATGCATAGTGCGATCCTCTTTTCAAGCGAACGTCTTGCATTCTGCAACATAATAGGAGTGACGGTTTCAAACGCATTGTGGAATGAGGTCTTGAGATCTAGGAGGCTAGTTAATTGGGTTACCTCTTCCGATCCATTTGTTATGAAACTTTCGGTCTAAATATTTCCTTACACGTCGTGAAAAATGTACATCAAATTGAAACCATATTTTTTTGTGTGATGTGTAATGTAATATTTTCTAAAAGTTGCCAAAAGCCGTTTTTTAAAAAGTTTAAGAATTTTCGACCATTTAAAGTGCCGTCGAAAAAATATGGATAAATAGCTTCATCGCCAATTGTTTCACCATACATATTAATAGTCCATCGGTGTCATAATAATGGTAGTTATGACGATTAACATGGCCATTACGTTCAAAATCTGTTCCACATGAATTTTGATAAGTTGAATATGACATGGGTGGTATTTGTGTTTCCTTAAAAGTCTGGAGACACTTGATTGACTAATACCTGTTTCTCTCGCAATTACTCCAGTACTAGTATTTGGATTATCAACCACGGAACCTAATACCACAAACTCGTTATTTTCGTTATTGGTTACCAATTATGCTTTTTCCTGTTTTGAGTAAACCTCCTGTCCTACGAAACGTTTGCAACAATCTCTCTAGTACTTTTTAATTTGGATGAATGCGGGTACCTTGCTGCGTAGCCAATAAACAATTTCCATAACATTCACCAATAGTTAAAATCATATAACTTAGGGAACCCAAACGAAAGTCTGTCTTATTTTTCATAATTAACTCAAAAATAAGATAAAATGTAGGGGCTTCCATTTAAAAAACATAACTTTGATATGCCACTCTTTTTTGAAGCACCGTGTATATTTTAAATTATTTTAAAAATGTAGCCTTAATGGACCTACAGAATGTCCTTATAACAAAAATAAAAAATATATCTAGCTTTCTCATAAAACTTGGTCGCAGCCGTCGTGACTCACCCTGTATATGCAATAAATTAGCACACTATACAAAAATAACTTTATTGTTATATTATTAGAACAACGCTAAAACAAAACTCTTCTTAAAAAAACTGTCACACACGCCATACTTAACAATATATTCTGTTTGTGTATAAATTCTTACCATAGAGTTATAAAATGTAGATTTTCTATGGACTTAACACTAATTTGAGACCAACAATTATACAGGGTAATTCATTAGTGCGATAAGGTCCGATATCGTCTAAATCCTCAAAGATATGTAAATACAATTTTGAGAGATTGCAGCCAATCTTAAGGCTCATATTTTAAAAATAGTTGCAATTGTACGCAGTGTTCTTGATCGCCGTGCGAGATCAAAGGTACATTTTTTTAAATGGGACACCCGGTATTTTACTTCAAATTTGAATTCTGCTTGACTTAACTATTGCAATAATATAAAGTTGTAATGGGTTTATAATGGATTTAAGAAGTTCTGACCACTTTCTCCTGAAAATCATGATGAGTTCAACGCCCCGTATACTTTAAACTGCACAATTTAAAATTAATCTTTTACAGCCATACGTCTGTGATGGTCGTCTAGTGTAATAATTCACTAAACCTTCTTCCACATCTAAGAAACCGTACACAGGGTGAGTCCAAACTCGAATACATCGGTTTCACAATATTTTTAAATGGATCACCCTGTATTTTATATCAGTAAACGAAAGTTAGTTTACTATGCTTTCAATTTCATTGAGTATTCCTTATACCAAAACTGAATAGTTTTTGTAATATTTCAATTCTATGATTAAAAATTATATTTCCAGTAAAAAAACAATAAAAGCAGCTACATTAAATTCATTCACAACAATTAACGTGTGTTAGTTTAGAAACATGTTTTAAAAGGTCGATAAAAGTACCAAAAGTATAGGAGGGTCAGGTTTCTTATGTAGTTTTGCTAAATAGTTAAATTAGAACTACGTCATCATTAGCATTCTTAGTAATTAGGTCGGCAGTAAGTAGACTATGAAATATCAAGAAATTTTGCTAATTCGTTTGCTAGATTTTGTGACGGTATCTTTGTCCGCCCTGCTGTTGGGGATCGTTTTGTAACGGGCGTATTTCCTGTAACTACTACTTTGCTTGCATACACGTGGCTACAAACAATAATATTTGAGTTCTTTTTCAATCTTTTATTTCAAAATCATTGAATAAAAGTTTTATGAAAAGGTGAAATGATTACCTTTCAATTTTAACTAAGTGGTTTTAATTTATAAAGGTAACGTTCATTAACTAAACTTTACCTTTGTTGTCATCACACTTCTGTGAACTTTAATAACCACTTAACAAATTCCTTTTTCCTTTTATTAGGATGCTCCAGCTAACTCAATAATATAATAAATGGTTATTGTTACCATTTATTAAAATTATCCTTAATCTGATGTTATTAATTACCTGTATTTTGTAATGTACTGAACTTGCTTCCGTCAGTATTTACAGATTCAGTGTTTGTATAAGCTTTTTAAGATTTGTAACAGTCAATAATAAAAGTAAATCAAAAGTCATAACATTTAATTAAAACAAAATTCGAAATGCAGACTGTTTCGTTTACAGTATTATATAAAATAGATTCTAATTCTAGGTTAGTATTTCTTAATAGTAACATACAAAAACAATCCTTTATCAATGACGAGCGAATATATTTTGGTTCAGCATTGATATTTAAATCTAAATTCAAAAAGAAATGGAACACAACAAAGTTTGTTTTATTGACACTATAAATAGATCTTACTTGTTTATCATTTCGTTCAAACAATTTAATGATTCCTTGATATATTTACACTATCCAATTTTTACTTAATTGTTCAGTTTTAACTATAAACGGCGTGCGCGACAAAATTCAAGCGAGATACGAATGGCTATGCTTTCAATTGTCAATGTTTTTTAGTTATTCTACTTCCTATATCGATCTATATACTGGATCTTATTTTACATTGATCACTCGCTATCGAAACATCAACTTGGAATACGTACATAAAACGCGATTTTAAATTATTGCGCAATCTTTTTATTATCACCAACTTGGCAACATTTACACTTTAATTTGTTTTAGTGTTTCCTCACATTAATAAGGAAAATATCATTTATATTTAAAAATGTAAACTTTCGCCATTATCACACATAATAAAATACGTATATTTTGGATTTTTTTAATGGTGTATTTTAAATTATACATTCTAAACGTTTCGATAACACTTACAGTTATCTTCGTCAGTAGTAATATCTATTAAAGTTGTTAAAGATGTTGAAATTTTTCAACTTTGACAAAATTGTTTTCAACGTCTTTAACAATTTTAATAGATATTACTACTGACGAAGATAACTGTAAGTGTTATCGAAACGTTTAGATTGTATAATTTAATACACACCATTTAAAAAAAACAAAAAAAGTTAAGTATTTTATCATTTATATTTCTTTATCACTATACCAAATGAATGTGGGTTATAATTTCACAATTTAAAAAGCAGCGTAACCTTGCTGCAGCGATCGCTTTCTAACCGTTTGGTTACCTTCAACTAAATCTGATCGCTTACTCAATGCGACTGTTTAACAAATATACGTCATTATGACATCGTCTCTATTTGCTCCCTTTTACAAAACAATTATGACCCGCAGATTGCCGAGTATATTTAAAAGCTCTCTAATTTAATACGTAAATACTCGTCGAAACAAACTCAAACTTTTCATCTTAATATTAATTATATTTACACACAAACCATTTAATGTCATATAACAGCGCGAAATTCGAATTTCTAATGCATCCATTACACTTTATCACATGTCAGAGATATTTGAAATAAAATTAATTTCCCTCGTGAAATCCTGATATATTTGTTGTGGATTTTATGCGAAAGTAATACAAATTGTCTGATGGCAACGGAATTTATAACCAGCGTTGTCCAGAACGCCGACAACCAAATAAAATTGCTTTTGAAAGATTATTAGAAAGATTCAATCGCACAGTATTGGTGATGTATGAGTAGGCAGAAAGAACTAAATGTGTTATTACAAAAGAAGCTACAATGAATGTTTTACTAGCAGTTACTGAAAATCCTCATACGAGCATCCGTACAATCTCAAGAAATAAGAACAAGAAATAAGTTACACCTCAGTGCAAAGAATTCTGTCAAGAAATCACATGAATCCTTATCACATTCAATTACAACAGGAGCTAAGAGGTAATGATTTTCAGAGGAGGATACAGTTTTGTGAATGGGGACTTCAAAAAATACAGGTGCAAAGGCAATTTTTCGACTCCGTGATATTTGGTGACGAGGCTACTTTTCATAAAGATGGAAGCGTAAATAGGCACAATTATTCTACATCAAATCCTTATCATATCGCCGCCCACAGTCAGACTAGGTGGTCTATAAATGTATGGGTTGGTATAGTCGGTAATTACGTGATAGTACTTTATTTCTTCATACACGTCAACAAATGTGGTATCTACATGGCGGAGCTCCTGCTCACCATAATGCGCTCATTCAGGGTCAATTGGATGATATATTTCCTGAAAGGTGGATTGGACGAACAGGGCCAGTCCTGTGGCCACCAAGATCAGTTTAATAAATTCGATGTTATAGATCAGGTGTACAAAATACCTGCCACTACACCAGACGATATGAAAGGCACGCTTTTGAAAGTCTGAATGCGCAAATGCTTAGAAATGTAAGTCGATCTTATGAAGCCTGCATCGATGTAAGGGTGGTCACTTTGAGCACCCTTTATAATTTTATTTTTGATTATTTTCTAAATTTTAGTTTACTTGTAAGTTAATGGATGTGAATAAATTCTGTATTGCTGGATTATTTTAATCATAAAATTGAAATATCACAAAAACTGTTCAGTTTTGGTATAGGGAATACTTAATAAAATTGAAAGCTTAGTAAAATAACTTTCATTTACTGATATAAAATATAGGGTGATCCATTTAAAAATTGTGTAACCGATGTGTTCGAGTTTGGACTCACCCTGTGTACGGTTTCTTAGATATGGAAGAAGGTTTAGTGAATTATACTAGACGACCATCACAGACGTATGGATGTAAAAGATTAATTTTAAAATGTGAAGTTTAAAGTATACGGGGCGTTGAACTCATTACGATTTTCAGGAAGAAGCGGACAGAACTTTTTAAATACACTGTAGTGCCTACTACAACTTTATGTTATGGCAATAGCGAAGTCAATTAGAAATAAACAATACTGAACGTCCTGAGTCGCAATTGAAAATGCTCAATCTCATAAATACCTATACAATACAATAACAAATATAACTAAACTTGAAATTAGATGCAAATAGCAAAAACCTAATTGTCTCTCTCAAACTTATTGTAATTTCCCATCTAACTGTCCTTTCGTATTATCTGTATTCATACCTGTTCTGGTTAATACATGATTTTAAACACATGCTGGCTGACTTTAGTAGATATCTAAAAAAGAAAACAATATGATCATTTTTTGATATTAAAAAAGGTAATTAACACGACATTCAGTGTCAATTTTCGATGTTTACGTTACAGAAACAAATCTTGGTTTTGATATTACATACAAGTTCTGCCTTAGAAGAAATACCTCTGTCAAAAAGGCGCTTAGATTTATAAACATGCCTCTAAGGAAGACATTATAGCGTGGTTACAGAAACAAGAAGCGTACACTATACATAAACCAGTAGTGAGAAGTTTACTCGAAACAGGTACATTGTAAGTAACATTTTTTTTGTGTTATGACAAGTGGTTTGTTTGCGCTATGAGAAATCTAAGTAAATATAATGACGGATATAATTGCATATTAACGGTTATTGATGTATTCAGCAAGATGGGGTGGGCAAGAGCTCTGAAGGTGAAGCTGAAAACTGCAGAACTTGTACGTAAAACTGTTTTATGTGATGGTATGACAACCCCTTATCGGTAAAAACCCGGAAATTTAAAAAATAGCATTCTAACAAGCGGCCAACATGCTTAACCTGATTATAAAATCTAAGGCCGTTTTTTTGCCAGATGTATTTCTGCTAAGGCAGAGCTTATATGTCAAACTGTCTTATGCGATAGCATGACAACACCTTATCGGCAAAAACTCAAAAATTAAATAATAGCTTTCTAATAGGCGGCCAACATGCTTAATCTGATTATAAAATTTAAGGCCGTTTTGGAGACAGGTATTTCTGCTAAGACAGAGCTTGTATGTAATAGTATGGCAACCCCTTATCTGTAAAACTCGAAAATTAAAAAATTGCATTATAATAAGCGGCCAACATGCTTAACCTGATTATAAAATCTAACACCGTTTTGACAAAGATATTTCTCATAAGACAGATCTTGTATGTAAAATAATATAGAATCCTACTTTCATGTTTAGTAGGGCACTCTGTCATCATACCAGCTTAAATAACAGATGAAAAATGTGCGATTACCGATATATTCTACTTTTGATAGTGTTTATCTGTTAATACGAAAACCGAGATTTGTTTTCTAGAATGTAAACAATGAAAATTGACAATGACTGTCACTTTATTTACCTTTTTTAATATCAAAAAATGATTCTATGGTTTTCTTTTTTAAATATCTACTAGTCAGCCAGCACGTGTTTAAAATTGTGTATTAACCATAACAGTTATAAATTTTGATGTATATCTATGATAATACTTAATTACTTAATTACTCATTTATTTTTAAAGTAATTTTGTGTATGTACACACGATATAAATACTGTTAAAGGTTGACTTTTTACAATCCCAAGGTGAAATTTTGTATTTAAGTATACACAATATAAAATACTTTACTTTACTATACATTGTGGTGGCACCAAAAGACAATTTTTTCTGGACTGAGTGTTGTTATTTAGTGAGTTATGATAAGTGTAATGTCTTTGAAAACTACCTTTCAATAATTTTGCTTCTTATACTGACCCCGGTAATTTCCACTGTAGCTGACTTGGCAACCCGCTTACTTCGGTAGGCCTGCACGACACCTAGCGCGGTTTCATCGTGAAACAAAATACGTACATACAACATACCTAAAAATAGAGTAAGTATGTTTCTACTTTTTTAAATGAAAATTTTTATTTCTCGTGTACGCCAATCGATAAAATCAGACGTGGGGATCTTTCAGTCCTGGATTTGCATCTTTTTATTTTAGATAAAGATGGAATATGTAAATATACACAACATACCAAGAAATTAGAGAGAGCGTCTTTCTACTTTTCTCGATATAAATTTTTATTTTTCGCGAACGCAAATCGGTAGTATCGTATTTTTTATTTTAGGTAATGATAGAATAAATACACACAACATATCAAAAAATTAGAACGCATGTCTCCCGACTTTTTTATATATACAATTTTACTCCTCGCGGACGCGAATCGATAAAATCACACGTGGGGCATATTCCACTCTTGATTTGCATCTTTTTATTATAAATTATGATAGAATATATAAATACATACAACATACCAAAATGTTAGTCCAAGTGTCTTTCTATTTTCCTAGAAATACATTTTTATTTCTCCCGGACGCGAATCAATAAAATCACACGTGAGGCATTTTCTTTCCTGGATTTACATATTTTTATTTTGAATGTTAAACGTTACCAAAAAAATAGAATGAGTGTCTTTCTACTTTTCTAGATCTAAACTGTACGTGGGAAGTTTTCTGCCCTGAATAACCGTATCTTAACTTCCAACCTACATATACATATGCAGGTATAGAAGGTTATGCATAGGCTTTTTTTCACTATCACTAAATCGAGTTATTAGCTCATTTTACAACTTTTGTCCAAATCGGCATGATGTCTGGATGTGTGTACGCGTAAGTGTGGGTGGGTGTGGGTGTGGATGTGGGTGTGGGTGTGTTGTCTGGGTGTGGGTTGGGATGTGAGTGTGGATGTGTTTGTGTTTTGTGGTGTGTGTGTTGTATAGGTTGCATAGTTATCATAAAAAAATTGTAATTAAAATTATTTAATTTCTTTTAATTTTCAGTTTGTAGATTGGGAGGTCGTGTGTTGTTTCACACTGGATATTTACTTTAGACAATAATAGAATGGTATAAATACACATAAATTAAAAAAGAATTATAATTTTCTACGTTTGTAGATATAGACTTTTATTTTTCGCCGGCGCGACTCGATAAATCATACGTAGGGCTTTTTCGCCTTGGATTGGATGTACATATTTATAATTCAGATAAAGATTAAATAATAAATAAAAAGTTACATATCAGAAGTAAAAAGACACTCACTCTAATTTTTGGTTTGTTGTGCGTATTTTTGTGTTCTATCATTACCTAAAATAATAATGAGCAAATCCAGGTCGGGGAATACCCCACGTGTGGATTTTGTTATTTCGCGTCTGCGAGAAATAAAAATCTATATCTAGAAAAGTAGAAAGACACTAACTTTAATTTTTTTTGTATGTTGGATGTATTTCCATATTCTGTCGTTATCTAAAATAAAAAGATAGAAATCCAGGACGGAAAAAACTCTACGTATGATTTTATTGATTCGCTGCTCTCAGAAATAAAATTTGTTTGTCGCGCGTTTCAGTTTCTTTTAATAAATAATAACGTAGGCATGTTAGGCATGTGTGCAACAATTTATGATATGAAGGTTTAGTATTGGATACAGGTTTCATTTAAATTTGAATTTTATCCAAGAGTCATTTGGTCCACTGTAAAATACTGAAGCTGGAGGCAAAACAAATCCGAATCTTAATTTAACTTCACACAATTTTATTCACACAGTTTATTGGGAAATAAAACATCTTGAAATTTAATATTCAGCAAATCACACCAATAATGATAATCAATCACAACTAAATATTTAATATTACCGTACTATAAAATATTTTTTATTTATCGACACTTAATAAAAACTTTTTTTTAATGAACGCAGAAAAAATATTGTATGATACTCGTGCAAAAATGTTCATTACACATCGCGTTCAATAAACATTCACTTTTTTCACCTGATACATAAACAACTATTTTTTTTGATAATGAGACACAGAATTCGATAAAAATAAAATTTTAGTTGATTATTTACTTTCGTTAAATTTTAATATTTCCTTCAGTAACAGAGTGTACATACAGTACTTCATGTTGTTTTCGGAAACAAAACAACAATTCACTTGCTAGTTAGTTAAACGATGCGTAAAAACTTATAAGTGGTACAACTCAAATGAACTCTCTTGCTTCTTTGGAGATTGAATTAAAATGATTTAATTAAATTATTCTATTTTTTCATTTCTGAAGACATAATTATAGTACGTGTTTGTTAAGAATAATTCCTTAAAAACACTTCTCAACTGAATTTTTTTAACTTCGTTATCAACCGTGCTACTATACATTAAAATGGAACGAAATAAATAAGATTGTAGAATGGTTTTACTCTTTTGGTCTTAATTGTATTTATTTTCCTTCCTTTGTAGAACAATAATTGGTTTTACAATAGACAACGTACATTTTCTACACCCCTAATTTTAGGTTCTATCTAAATAAAATCTCTATGTTGTGATGAGATAATAAAATTTAACCAAAGCAACCATGCGCAAATAGTTACCACTGACCATAAGCATATGAAAGCAAGGATTATATTAGTATAAGTTTGAGACATAAGATTTGACATAAAAAAAATTAAAGAAGTAATAAAACATGTATAATTAATAAAACAATGTACTTAAAAATTATTATTAATTTTATTTAATACATAAATAAAAAGTTTACTCGAGTTGGATTTGAACCTACATGTACTTTGCGCGGTAATCTACCAAAATCGAAGTGCAAAATAAATAAACCAGGATCAATAAACAACTAAGAATACACACGGACGTAATTAAATTAACTTAATAAATATTATAAAACTTCAGCAATTCCCTCTGTTAAATATCTACTGATTCTATTATTTGACATTTAAAAGCTACGGTGATTTTTACAAAAGGTGCAAAAACTGCTTGAGAATAATTTATGGTTACCCGATTGGAAAATGTACTACATAAAGCACGTGCTCCATTTGCGTTTATATTTTCGTTTGTTCGGGTGAACAAAAAAATAAAAATGCATACAATAAGTAGAACAAATTAATGGCGTAATGTTTGGATAAACACAGTTCAGTAAAAATAAACCGTTGTAACCTTTTTTGTGTTTACTTTAACCTATACAATAGTGGTATCGTAAGAAATCTTATGAAAATCTACATTGACCAAAAAAAAGTTTAGAATACACATGTTTTTTTTTACCACGCATAACATGGAATCAACATTACATGTGTCCGAAGTATAGCCCTTTTTTGCAAATAACTCCCTCTAACAGGAGAACGGTTGAAAATAGCCCCATATAATTCGGTATCAATTTATTCAGCATTAATGTGGCTTTCCAAAAATGCCATAATATACTGGGTGTACTATTTAAAAAAACATGTTTGGTGCAACACTCTGTATGTGAACAACATGTAGATGTGAAAATAATTTTAAAATGTGGACACGTGGTGTACCTATTGTCTCACGAAAACCGAATTTCAAAAAGTCACCACGGTGAGAAGCTATCTTCCGTCCTCACACCAATGGGACACACTTATATATATATATATATATATATATATATATATATATATATATATATATATATATATATATAGATCATTCTATCTTTCTTGAACCTTTGATGTTCCATACCATTCTGTTCCATACATCAACCGCAATCCTATGATTTTTTGAATGCATATATTACATTAGTTAATGTCCTGAATAATAATATCCATAAATATACATCAATAATGTTTTTAATAAAAACTTGTGTATATGTCCACAATTAGTACTTTCCTGAACCTCAACCTTTTCCATCCCATGTTGATCCCAATATATACAGCTTTATGAACGCGAACGGTAAATCCTGAACCATTACAACGTTGCAAGTTCGTTTATACGTTGACTCCGTTATCTAAGTAGTACGGTAAACAATTCTTTATATGATTATTTTATCATGAAACGAATTTCTGACAACAACAATATAAATCTGTAATAATTAGTATAACACACAGAGTAAGAAAAGCTAATACTTCATAGGGTTTTGTATATTTAATACTGGAAAGATAATGTTTAACGATTGAGTGTGCATTACCAAGCCAACTTCTACACGTTTACCTGGCTTTGAAAACTGCAAGTATGTTAGTAGTACTGTTAGCAAATTAAATATCGGATACTTTCTTAGGAATGAGTGTTAAATCACAGTTGCTTTCCATGTTAATGGTATAAAAGTTGGCATGTTTACATGAAAACAATAGCTGAAAAACCTGTTGATGTAGCTTCTAATTTCATTTTAAAGTATTGTTTTAAACATATTATTATGGTATACGTGCATCAACGTTCCAGCCCTGAAGATATGGAAGCGCAACGGGTTCTAGCACATTGGCAATATAACCATCGGCGTTTAAGTTGCCATCAATGAAGACCAAGGGTGATCTGCTACTGTAACATATTGCACCCCATATCATCACTCCTTGTGGGGGCTGTATTGCGTTCCACAAAAATGTTGGATTTTACGTTCTCCACGCATCCTGTCTGACCCTCCTACGACCATCGGGGCCGCAAGCAAAATCGACTCGTCACTAAACACAATTCGATGCCATTCTTGCGCCCAATTCGCTCTTTCGTTGCTCCATTCTAGCCTGCGTAGACGGTGAAGTGGTGTAAGAGGAAGACATAAAAATGGACGATATGAACGCAGCCCATAAGACCTTATCCGGCGATAAACAGATGACGTTGACATTCTGGGTCCTACACCTCTCATTCAATCATTTGCAATCGATCGAGTTGTTGAAAATTTGTCTCTTGTGCCAAATGTCTTAAGCGACGTTCTTCGCGATCTATAGTCCTGCAGGGCGACGTTGTTGCACCCCTGCCTCGGACCATTTGGACCAACATCTGAATACCGTTGTAACATTTCGGTTTACACGACGAGCAATTTCTCTTAGCGAAAGTCCGGCCTCTCTCATGCCAATAATACGGCTACGTTCAAAATCAGTCAATTGGGAAAAATGTTGATGTTGACGTACTCTTGGCATTATTCCCAAGTTTAGAACGAAATTGTGAACAATTTGCAAAATTGACAGTTAATTACGCAATGATTTATTTCTTAAAATTTATTGTTCCTAAGTGCAAAGGAAAAAACAAAAAAAAAACTACTAGCTTGATTTTATTCAAATTTTAATCGTTTGTTTGTTCTAATGAAAGACATCGTTGACAAAAATTTCAATAAAATTGTTCAACGAATTCTAGGTATTGCAATTTTTATGGTAGTCAGTATAATCATGTTAGTCAAGAAGGAAGTATGTTACATGGCAACGAGTTTGATTTTTTGATTTATAATAAATTCCTATGCGAGTAAGTTTTTATAGTCATTATTTACTTAGGGAAAAAAATCAGTCTTAGTTCCTGGATAAATTGTAACATAGTTATTTTTAATAAAAATTGTCTATTTTAGTAAAGCAGTAGGTTCCTGCCATCCGGTAGGTACCAGTACGAAAAATAACTTTTGTATAGTACACTTCTACAGTTAATAAAGTAAATAAAAACAATCAGCTATTTTCAATCCACTACGTCGTGACTCCAGTCTCAGTTTTGTGATCATAAACTTTGACTCTCACGAGTGCAAAAATCATTTTCTACACTACATGTATTACCTTATTTTTACTATTTATGAGCGCTCCATCTATTGCACCCTTAACGTTCATGATAATAACTACTAATTTTCGTATCCACAGAATTTGCAAAAGCGCAATACTAACGTAGACACCATTGATCCCGTATTATACGGACAGTCCCTTTTAAACATTTCATTTCGTATATGTAGTTATTTGAATAAATTACGTAATGTTTCGTATTTATAAAAGTCACCTTTTGTCGTTTCAGACGTTTCATATATTAATCAAAGTCTAGCAAGCACGAAAAAGATGGTGTAACCTTCAGATAAGATACAATAGGATGACATCACAAGTTCTACAAATTACGAGACCATTGTAGCACTTTTGTCGGCTTTAATACATAGCGCGATCCCGCTTATGAGGCAGTATTAAGTACCAAGTCTAGCGCAAAAAAATTTGCTTACGACCACGACGGTGTCTTGTACGTGCGGAAAATAAATACACCGGTGCGTGTAAATAGTTCATTAATTAAGGTTAAGTATTAATAAATAACTTTTTTTAAATAAATAATTGTTGTAGTGTAGTTTGTATCTGGCACGGTAGAAAATCAGAAAATGCCACAAAGAAAGAATACATTTAATAGAGATTTGGAAAGTGAATATCCATTTATTAAAAAGACAACCTCAGATAGTGATGTAGAGTATTTAAAATGATGTGCACAGTTTTCGCTTGCACATGGTGGTAAAGTGGATATTGTTCAAGACATATCGACGCTTAATCGTAAAAAGATATTGCTGCTTCTAGTAGTAGCAAAATGTCTTTTTTTCGTGAAACACATTTGTAAATGAAGAACAAAAGCTAGTTGTGATTGAATGTACTTGGTCATACCACAACGTGATTCACAATCAGTCGTTTCGTTCTGTGGATTACACCAGCAAGCTAATAAACAGTTGCTTCCAACAACAATTTGCATACGAGAACCAAATCTGAAAGTATTGTGTGTCACATTTTACAAAAGGGATCATTAAGCTCCATACAATATGATCTTGGAACGGTCAATTTTGTAACCATCATACTGTTCAAATCACAGGAGCGTAAAAATGTGTCCTGTATTTGTAAGATATTTTATGAAAGACAAGGGCATTCAAGTACAAGTTTTGGAAATTTAAGATCTTCCAGGTGAAGCTTCAGACATTGTACCCGAATATATTATTAGAACGGGTGACAAATACGAATTAACAACAAAAGTAATGGCATTGTGCACTAACAACACAAATTGCAATTTTGGAGGAGCAGCGATATGGCCAAAATAACGTCTTCCATAAAGTTCAGCAGTTACTTAAAAGACTTTTAGTTGGGATGAACCGTGCTGCTCGTATCATTCATAACTGTATTCAAACATCAGAAGACTCTGCTTGTCTATTGACATCCAGCAATTATTGTGACAATCGATGGCTATTTCTACATTTATATTGTTTGAGTTGAACAATTAAAAGAATTTGATGAGTTCGTTAATGTTGAAGTTTGGCCATGGTTTATTCACTCGCAAACTTATACATTTCATAAATGCATGCTGCAAGTGGAATCTGAAAAATCTTTAATGGTAGAAGTATTCATGGTTTTATCAAATTTAAAGCAACAATTAATAGAACAAATGAAGTCTTTTTGCCAAATTAGGTTAACACTATCTAGTAGCTTTGATGAATGAAGAAGAAGGCCGAGCCGTAGCTCAGTTTAAAACGTCAGTGACCATGTTTTATGCCTTGTATAGCCTATTTAGATAAATGGATGCAAACGTTTCGTTGGGTATTGCTAAAAAAAGAACCTCTGTGGTCAGATGTTGGAAACTCATTAACTGTTTTTCAAAAACAATGATGAAAGTGTGTGGATTACAAAACATTAAAAAAATGTACCTTTTCAAATAGTTTTGATACAACGTGATCACCTGGGCTTTTCCTTACAGTTGGACCTAAATTTGTATTAGATTTTAATTACTAACCCAAATGTGATAAATTTGTTTTGTCTGTGTGTTACATTCTTTAGTTTTTCGGTATCGGTAATGTGTTTATACATTGAATATTATGCATCAGCTTCCTACAAAACAAAAATTTGTTATGCAGTACATTTAGATAATTAGCAGTATAATATTAAAATAATATTAAAAGACTTACTTAAAATTACGTTTGTTTTGTAAATAAATGATACCTAACCCTAAAGGTTAACAAGAACTTAAATTCTTTCTCAAATTAAAATTAAACAACAGATGCAAATTTTAGAAAACCCACATTTTGTTTATTAAAAAGTTTAATACATTTAAGTTTAATACCTTTTAAAGCATCAGCATCAATTATTGTTTGAGGATTCATAAACATGTAACATTTAACTCTAATCTAAACATTAACACACTGAGCAAGAATGCACAAGCTTGAAATTAGACCATGCTTGGTTAGATTATAAAACGATAATCAAAATTGTCACTTCGAAAATATAATTTACTCATATTATGATGCAAGCATGAGATTACAATTATAAAGATATTATTAACCATGTTGATTTTCTAGTAGCAATTAGTAACAATGTACATCTTTATATGGCAAATGTAAATATTTCAAATAGGTAACTACAAACTGCATGCATGTTTAACACAATACACCACCACTTAAATACACCACAAATGATAAAATTAAATTGAGTCAATGTTGCCACTCAGTGGCTCAAATTATAAAAATTTCAATACACATATACCCCAGTATTAAAAGCGCCACATGGAAAATCTTGAAACAAATTTTGACGATTCTATAAGTTGAGCCAATTTTTTTTGTTAATTACGTATAGATAATATGTTTGTAAATAAACCATCCTGAGCCAATAATGGCTATTGTTTAGTTTGTATCGCAAACGTACTTTTTGTATAAAGATTTATATATATATATATATATATAACATAACAATACAATACTGTTTGTAAAATTGCATGTATATAGAAAACGAAAGGAATCTACGTCAACAAATAATTGTTCATTTCTTGGTTGTAGTGAACTTGCCAAAAATAATTTTCCTACAACCAAATAACTTAAATCAAAAGATTTTGTAACATGGGTTTAGGATACTAAAACAACAATTTTAAACTTCGTTTTTGATTTAAAAAGCCTTGTTAATTGTTTTAAAAGCCCGGTTGAATTAAAAAAACAATTGCCTTTTTTAAAGACAAAACCTTACAAAATTTTCCAAACCAAGCTTTTCTAAAAGTTGGTGGGTTTAATTCGGTTAACAGAATTAAAACTTCAAACCACCTTAAAATATTACAGCAAAATGAAAAGACGGATTAACAATAATAAGTGCCCAAGTAAAAATCGGCAAAAAAAATAAAGGCGGTTTTCTTTGTTAAAATGCAAATAATTCAATTAATAAAGTCGTTAAACGCCATCTTTGAAAACAAATTCAACCAACATAAACACCCCAACCACAGTCATTGTACGTAACCCCATAAAAACTCCAGGAACTTTCCTAAAAAAATTCCAAAATTTACCGCCTTCAAATAAAACCCAAAATCGGTTTGGGGTTCGTTTTTTTAACCTTTTAAATTATTGCCCGCTTTAAACAAAATACACCAAAAAAAAAATAAAGAATAAAACTTTTAACGCAAATCAAAATTAATTAAGCTTAAAATTTCTCCATTTAATAAAAAAAATAAAAAAAAAAAAGTATAAATTTTAATTTTTAGATAAACAAAACTTTTAATTTAAAAAAAAATAAACAAACTGCAAATTTAAACTTCTCCGGTAATTCTAAACAAAAAACTTTAAAAATAAATTACGTTAATTTTAAATACCAATTTTTATAAATTTTATTAATTTTAAATTTTAAAAATCTTTTAAAATTCTTAAAAAATAACCAAATTGAAAGAAAATAATAAAATTTAAACAACTTTAAATTTTAAAAAATTAATAGAATCAATTTAATTTAAATTAAAAGGTTATTAAATTTAATTTAAACTTTTAAAAAAATTTTTTACTTTAAAAAAAGAAAAACAATAATCTTGGCGTGGGTTCTTCAGTCAATAAATTCAAACAAAAATACGAAATAAAAATTCCAAAACCCTTCAATTAAAATCACACTAACAACTATCACAAACACGAAACACAATTTCTAACACAAATCATCACACTTTTACTAACAAAACAAAGCTATCACAAACTACAGACACACATGAACTAACACTTAGAACATCTACACTTATGACTACACAATAACACGTTAAACACACAAATCAAGCAAACTAGTCGATTGTTAAGCTACATCACAAGTATTCAACACTTAACATACTTTTAGAACATTGACAAATCACAAACACATCAACACCTACAAACCACAACATCAAATCATCATAGCTCACAAACACACAATCACACAAACAAGCTAAACACGAAATCAACTAACACATTTTCTTAATTACACTATCAAACACTACAAATCTACACATAACACTACAAACCAAAACTCTACAAACGCACAAACCGAAACAAAAACCACAAACACAAAACCACAAACACCAACATCACAAATATCAACAGCAATACACACTAAACACTACAAACTACACAACATCACAAACTACACAAGACACAAACTACACAAACACGCATAATCACACTAACACACAAACATCACATAACACAAACACATCAATCAACACTAAACACCAACCCTACACGTACACAACACACACAAACACACACAGCAAATCACAGCACACACACAAATCACACCCACACACACGCTATAGACATCACACAACACATAGCTACCACAAACACACACACACGACACAAACATCACAACACAAACACACAAACATCAAACAACAAACACAAACAACAAACCACAATACACAAACACACAAACACAAACACAAACACACAAACACACAAACACACAAACACACAACACACAACACACAAACACACAAACACACAAACACACAAACACACAAACACAACACAACACAAACACACAACACACACAAACACACAACAACACAACACAAACAACACAAAACAACACAAAACATACAAACACACTAAACACACAAACACAAAACACAACAATACACACAAAATACCACATAACAACACTAAACACATAACACACAAACACACAAACACACAACAACAACACAAACACACAAACACAACAAACACAAAAAAACACACAAACAACACAAACACACAAAACACACAAACACACAAACACAACAAACACACAAACACACAAACACAACAAAACATACAAACACACAAACACACAACACAACAAACACACAAAAACACACAAACACACAAACACACACACAAAACACACAACCACAACAAACACAACAACACACACACACAAACATACACACATACACAACACACACATACAATACACACACAACAAAATCACAAACAAACACAAACACACAAACACACAAACACAAAACACAAAACACAAAACACACAAACACAAAACATACAACACAAAACACAAAACACAAACAACAAACACAAACCAAACAACACATACACACAAACATATATACAACACATAACACAACAAAACACAAAACACACAAACACAAACACACAAACACACAAACACAAAATCAAACACAAACACAAACACAAAACACACATAAACACAAACACACAAATAACAAACACAAACACACAAAACACACAAACACACAACACACACAACAAACACACAAACAACACAAACACACAACACAAACAAACACACAAACACAAACACAACACAAACACAAACACACAAACACACACAAACACAAACATAAACACACAAACACACAACACACAAACAACAAACACACAAACACAAAACACAAACACAACACAAACACAACAAAACACACAAACACACAAAACACAACACACAAACACAACACAAACACAACACAAACACACAAACACACACAATACACAACACACAAAACACACAACACACAAACACACAAAAACACACACACAAAACACACACAACACACAAAAACACAACACAAACACACAAACACACAAAACACAACAAAACACACAAAAAACAACACAAACACACAAAACAAAACACAAACACACAAACACACAAAAACACACAAACACAAAACACACAAAACACACAAACACAAAACACAAAACACACAAAAACACACAAACACACAACAAAAACACACAACACACAAACACACAAACACACAAACAACAAACACAAAACACAACAAAACACAACACAAACACACACAACACAAAACAAACACAAACAAATAACACAAACACACAAAACACAAAACACACAAACACAACACAAAACACAACAAACAACACAAACACACAAACAACACAAACACACAACACACACAAACACACAAACACACAAACAAAAACAAACACAAAACACACAACACACAAACACACAAACACACAAACACACAAACACAAACAAAACACAAAACACACAAACACAAACACAAACACACCAAACACACAACACACAAACACACAAACACACAAACACACAACACACACACAACACACAAACAACACAAACACACAAACACACACACACACACAAACACAACACACAAACACACAAACACACAAACACACAACACACAACACCACCCACACACACAACCA
This sequence comes from Vesta saturnalis, assembly GCA_036346205.1. Lineage (NCBI taxonomy): Eukaryota > Metazoa > Arthropoda > Insecta > Coleoptera > Lampyridae > Vesta > Vesta saturnalis. Next base: position 1,313,608 of record JARFJB010002032.1, read on the forward strand.
CACACACCACAACACACACACACACACACACACACACCACACACCCACACACCACCACACACAACACACACACACCTCCACACACACGCCACAAACACACACCGCAACACCAACACACCAAACACACAACACACACAACACCACACACAACACACAACACCACAACACACACACACACACACACAACACACAACACACAAACACACACCATACACACAACACACAAACACACAAACACACAAACACACAACACACAAACACACAAACACACAAACACACAAACACACTAACACACAAACACACAATCACACAATCACACAAACACCGACCACACAAACACCACCCACACACACACAAACACACACACACACACACACACACACACAAACACTCACACACACACACACATACATACACACACAAACACACACGCCTCCCCCCACACACGCATGCACGCACGCATGCACACATAGCCGCCCACCCACGCACGCACACGCACGCACTCCCCACACATACAAACCCACACACTCCCACACTCATACACACGCGCACCCTCACATACAAACACACACACGCCTCCCCCATACACACACGCGCGCACACGCACGCACACACGTACACACGCACACACGCATACACGCACACACGCACACACGTACACACGCACACACGCACACTCGCACACACGCTCACACGCACACACGCACACACGTACACACGCACACACGCACACACGCACGCACCACACACCCACACACGCACACACGCACACGCGCACACACGTACACACGCACCCACGAACACACAGACACACGCGTACACACTCACACACGCACACGCACATTTAATAGAATTACGGCCGCACTAATTCGTGTCCGGTTACATAAAAATTTGATTAGGGGAGAGATACTACCCCTATTTCTAAATCGGTCTAACTCGCAAGCTGTGGCCTTTCACTTTATTTCAAATTTGAAGTTAATGTTATAGAAATACTGTTAATATTCACAACATTTACGTAAACCATTGTTTTACTCAAAATTATCAATTCTACAGCGTGAAATTTTTATGCACATAAACCTGAATTGTATTCAAATAACCACTCTTAAAAACAGTACAAACGCATATGAAAATAGGTCTTCAAACTTATTTAAAGTAACATCAATGAGCGAACAATTCAACAAGGACGACTACATGTATCTGTTTACTTCTATATCATTTGGCGAAAACACGGACAAATGTAAGATAATCACAAACACTAGGAATATGCATAATTAATTTACCTTTTACAAAAATTAATGAAAACTTCTCTTCCAGGTTATAGCGGAAACAATCTGGACGTGAACGGCTTCAGGAAAACTGCTTAATAACTTCCAAACGGCAAACAATTGCACCGACTTCTAACTAGCAAGTTCTATAACGTAACGTTTATATTTGACTGATTCGACGTTGGAAAGTTTATATTCACCAAAACGTTTACGCACGATATTATTTGTGCGATATTAACTTTATAACGTAGCTTTATTTACATGTCTAGTTAGGATTATACAGGATTAAAAGTAACTATTTACAAATTTATGGAAAGGCTCTTTACATAAGTACGCGAATAAGGTTCGGGCACCCAATACTCCACCATAAACAATACATAGAATCCGCAAAAGCGACTAAAACTCCATAAATCAGGAAGCATTTGATGAGAAACTCTCTCCTAATTTCGGAACCGAAAGGCAGGTCTTATAGACCACGATAAAAACCACATAAACTTCTAAACCGCACAAATGCGAAAAACACGCGCTATCCACGATACGTTCAGACGGACAAAGAACGTCGACGGAAAAATCTGTGCCCTCCCTTTTACTCATAAATGCACTTAACCAGATCAAGGCTAGGACTGAAGATAGACACTCAAACATACATGTTTCGCTACTCTTTTAATTTAAAAAAACGACTAATCGTGAAACACATTTATTCAAATTATGAACGCGGCAGAAATGATATTTCCTATCCGTAAATGATCGAGAGAAATTACGTCATATTTTCTTTTAATTCCGCGCTTTCACATAGAAACTGCATGGAAAGCGTTTCAAGTAACTACGGATTATCTCGCTTTACGGTGCACACGCACTTATATTTTACTGAGGACATATAGATCAGATAAATATTCCCTTCTCCTATGACGATAGTTCTTAATTAAACCCGGATCGGTACGCTTTATCACAGAAGAATCTTGGCACCGTTCCTCAATAGATGTTAACAGAAACTTAATACGAAAAACAACTTAGGATTTTATATATTAATAACACATTGCGTTTTCAATTTTAAACTTTGGGAAATTTTATATGATATTTACGATTTTAATTAAATTGACTCTAACAAAGAAATCCATTTTAAACTAAATACGACAAATACTAATCCGAAATGCAATATGAAGCTTTATAACATCAATAGTAAACGATAAATCAATTTAATAATTTAAAAAAAGTAATTTCCCTTTTCCTCTAACAAAAATTCCTAACTTAAAATAACGAGAATAACTTATTTACACAAACAAACTATTATAACCCTACTCTGTAACGCAAGTATCACCTGTGAATGAAACGTAATAAATTCCTGAATTAACATTACTAGTGACAACAAACAAATACGTCTTTACAAAATTGAAATTCCAAATCTTAACTCATAATAAAACAAAAAGCTCTAGCGTCCTCTAATAGCAACAACAAAACGTTTAAACCTTTAGTATTTAAAACCAACATTTCGAAAAACTAGACGAAAAAATCTAAAGTATATATTTCGCTTAAGATTTTCACACCCGGTGACAATACCGGCGTTTACAAAGTATGGAATACTGTATGAGGTTTAAATTACTGTTTTAGAAATAATGCCATTGTGAATAGCTCGTAACAGAAACTTTTGTTTTTTGGCTATGCTTGCTATTTTTGTTACAAAGTACAGTGCTCATTATTGTAATATAAACGTTACGTTAAATAATACAATAAAAAGCAAACTAAATTAACCATTTAACTAAAACACATTTGTGTTAGGAGGTAAGTGGTATTAAGAAGCTTATATAAACTGTAAAATGACATAACTGTCGATTAAACTGAATGTGAGAATAGAGAAATTTTGGTATCAGTTTGGAACAGAACAAGGTGTATGGTGAGTAAGATATAGTCTGCGCAAATGCCTATAAGTGGATATCTTATGTTCTTCGCTAATGGTGCGTTTAGCAATGGTTAACTTTACATCCACTTGTAGTAGTTTACCGTGGTTATCGTTTTTGAATTTATAATAATTGTATCACTATGAAAATCCAACTCAAAATTTAGCTTTAGATGTTCGTCACAACAACTATTCGTGATTTGACTGACCGACAAGACTCCTACCACTTGTATTATATACGATATTTTGTTTGATCGTTATTCAAGTAACACAATGCTTTGTTTCATTCCATCGTCAAATTCTTCTTTGGCACTAAACAATAGCGGGTGCATGTGTTAACCGGAACCTGGTTTTATATTTTCTGAATAAATAAACAAATTTAACAGACGCACAGGGAGAGATCTGATGTGGCCAACGCATAACATTCTAATGCGTATGTCCTGAAGTGTTAGTAAATAGGGGCAAGGATTTATCAGTCGTGATACTGACATTTTTATCTTACACATATTCGTTTTTACGTGAAATGTACAAAACATATACACATACGCAAATTTTTGCATTGTGAAAAAGTAATCTACATTATATATATATATATATATATATATATATATATATATATATATATATATATATATATATATATATATATATATATATATATATATATATATATATATATATATATATCCTGCCTAGCTCAATTTATTTATTTATTAAACACTTTTCCATACATAGCGTTGGTGTGACCTTCCCTTCAATACAAAATATCCAATTTTATTTAAATTTGTGTTAGTCAGATACTAACGTTTCATCTTCGTTTGTCAAATATGAAAATGAAGGCTAAAAGTTCAAAAAGGGGAGTAAGAAAAAACAGGAAAGCTGTAAGGAAAATTTGCTTATCATAGATACAGAAACAATTATAAGTTCAAACCTTTTTATGTATGTTTAAAATTTACGTTCATATTGGCAACTTAAGTGTATTTGGTGTAGCGTTAGTTGCATACCTTATTGGCGTCAAATCTCCATTTAGTTTTTACTGAATGATTTCAAGTATTATACATCTGCACATTCTTTCCGCGCTTTGAGTCATTTTCGGTCATTGCGCAGGGTTACTTTGAGCGTCCTTCATTCATAGCTTGAACTACGTGTTTAAATTTTCGCTTTGTTTAATTTTTTATTTAGAGAGCCACATTTATATGGTGACTTATTAAATTTATCATATGGAAATTTGAGACATTTACGTTTCAAGTAACTCAACTTTAGTTATACTTTTACCACTTATTTTACTTTGGGTTTAATTTTATTTTAACGTTAACTTTGCAAGATGATGCAGTATTACGAAGTGGGGTTACAATTACCAAATTTTACTTTGTTGTTATTATTTCTTACTTATTTTCAAGACTTTTTTATGACTTTTCTATTTTGAGGTTTATTTGTTCCTTAAATACAAATTGGCGTCCGAGATTACATTATTTATTTTCAGGTTTGAAGCAACATCTTTTTTTGTAAAGTGAAAATATCTAAGCAATTCTATTTTGTTAATAAGCAAATCAAATGTTATTGAACCTGGACGTATTAATCTACTGATGAGCAAAGTGGCATAAAATCTTCTAATTATCCATTATTTTTTATAGCTAATTATAGCTCTGGGCTAGAAGTGTTAATCATAAGTGGGTGAATTATTTATACGACATCCGTTAAAGATCACAAAGCAAGACACAAAGTTAACTATTCAGATAATATAATTAATTTATTGAATAAGCATATACATGGACGAAAATTTTCAATATACTCCACTAAAATGGTTTAATATATTAAATTAGGAAATTACACACATTTTTTGTTCCTGTTACTATGACTTACTGAATAAATTAAGCCAGTAACAAAAATAGTTAAAGTAACCAAATTGTCACATGTAAAAAAGATTTAGCAACCGTAGTAATTGTAATTCAGAATAAGTATGTAACGGTTGATCTCAAGTGTATACGCCATATTGTGACGATAGAAATTAGCTCACGTAATTTGAAGCGAGGCTCGATACTAATGTGTAAAATGCATACAAGTGTCTACCTAAATTAAAGCCAAATAATTATGAATATATGAAATAGAATTTACATGAAAGTTCTTTGCACAGAGATGTAAATACGATGACTAAAATTGAGTCACCAAAAATAATTAACTAATTAAGCGATACATGAGCAACAGTAATACTTTGTAAACCAAATAACAATTATCAAGTATAAGTTATACTCATAATGTATGAATGTAGAATAAGCGACTTTTTATGTAGAATCGGTTCATTTAACGAAATTTCAGTATTTTAGATGACGTGCCACCCGCACGAATAGCACTAAAGAGTTCAAAGGAAACAACTATATCCAATATAAGGTCTACACAATTTCCGATGGTGCAAACCGACAATAGATTGACGTAGTCAATTTGGATAGAATCCCCTCGCGGACTGGATAAACTTCCGATGAAATAATGTAAGCTTTCAACTAAACTTTTACAATGTCTCCAGAAAGATCAGCGACACCCAGATGTACATCACGCAACGATATGATTATAATAATGATATCATTAGTTGTAGAGAAAATGGTGCAGAAAAGTCACATAGCAAATTGAATGCATAAGATTGATGTATATTTAAAGAAATATAATGGATTACCCATCACCAAAAATGTGTAACGAGTATCAGGTATTTCAAATTACAGTGGCTCTAATAATGCATCCCCACAATTGATGGGTTATGTTTAGTTAAGATAAAACGCTGAAAGCTTTTAAGCCACGTTCTTTGGAAAACGTGTTCTCACGTTTTTCGATTTTACGTAATTGTGAGTGATTAGGTTAATTTGGATGTAGAAATAAGTGCATAAAGGAATAGAACGATAAGTCAAATAACGATGTATTTCAATAAATTAGAAAATTGTAAATTAAATAGAGAATACCTAATATGAATGATTAATAAGAGCCAATGGCGTAACATACAGTTTTACCTAGGGCGAAATTACCATATCTACTTGCACAAACTTTACAATAAAATAATGAAGGAGTAAAATACGGTAAATTAAATTCTGCACGTCAAAAGGTTATATCCGTTTAGGGCCAATCTAGTAATGGATAAATTTGAAACAGACTTAAAACGCGTTTTACCTTATTTTCCTAGAGTTGAAATTAGATACGTAGATAATGTATTTTTCATTCTTAATACAGGACTTCGCAGAAACTTTAAATCCTAAATTTCCGCCAAGTAAATTTGCATATGAGATAATGTTCCATTTAGAGTGTTTGAGAAAAACTTTCTAATATGCATACCAGAACCAAAAGCAAAGCTTCCGCAACAGATCAAAGAGAAAAATTCGTTAAATTCGATTAATACTAACTCAACTCATTTGAATTTTTGAAAAAAAATGTTTGCACATTCCCCTCTAATTTATTCGAGGAGGTATGCAAAAATTCCTCAAGTAAAAAGAAAAACCTATTATTTCTAATGCATTGTAGCCTGACACATTTCAGGGCAACACTGTTGTATTTTGAGTGTGTGTTATGCACTCTAGCTATTTTTATTAAAAAGGTTTCTTTTATAAAGGCATACTACTAATTGTTTCCGAGATGCGGCCGACGTCCTGATTGACCGGTATATTCAGTGAAATGACCGTTTTTGCCCTATCCTCTAATCTATAAGTTAACAGGTTACGCAATCGAGATTTTTCTCTATATCTAAATCGAATTATTACCCTATTTTATGACTTGACAAAGCTTCGCCGCGATCATGGTCATGGTGTGCATGTGCGTGTGTAAATGTATGTGTGTGCTTGTGTGCATGTGTGCGTGTATGCATTTTTGCGTGTATGCATGTGTTCGTGTGTTCGAGTATGCGTGTGCGTGTGTGTGTGTGTGTGTGTGTGTGTGTGTGTGTGTGTGATGTGTGCGTGTGTGCGTGTGTGCGTGTGTGTATGAGTGCGTGTGTTCGTGTGTGCGTGTGCGCGTATGTGTGAGTGTGCTTGTGTGCGTATTTGTCCGTGTATGTGTGCGTGAGTGCGAGAGATCGTAGGTGCGTAGGTGCATGTGTGCGCGTGTCTGTGTGTGCGAGTGCGCGTGTGTACGTGCGCGTGTACATGTAGGAGTGTGTGCGTCTGTGAGTGTGTGTGTGTGCGTGTATGCGTGTGTGCGTGTGTGTGTGTCGTGGTGTGTGTGTGTCGTGTGTGCGTGTGTGTGTGTGTGCGTGTGTGTGTGTGTGGTGTGTGTTGGTGTCGTGTGTGTGGTGTGTGTGTGTGTGTGTGTGTGTGTGTGTGTGAGTGTGTGTGTGTGTGTGTATGTGTGTGTTCGTGTGTGTGTGTGCGGTATGTGTAGTGTGCTTGTGCGTATGTCCGTGTATGTGTGCGTGAGTGCGAGAGATCGTAGGTGCGTGTGGTGCATGTGTGCGCGTGTGTGTGTGCGAGTGCGGTGTACGTGCCGTGTACTGTAGTGCGTGTGTGCGAGCTGTCGTGTGCAGTGTCGTGGTGCTGTGTGCGCGTGGTGTGTGTGTCGTGTGTGGCTGTGTCGTGCGTGTGTCATGTGTGCGTGTGTGCGTTGCGTGTGCGTCGTGTGCACGTGTGGTGTGTGTGTGTGTGATGTGTGTGTGTTGTGCGTGTGTGCGTGTGTGCATGTGTCGTTGTGCGTGTGGTGTGCATGTGCGTGTTGTCGTGTGTGTCGCTGTAGCGTGTGTGTGTGCGTGTGTGCTGTGTTTGCTGTGTGCGCGCGTGTGTAGTGTAGTGTGTGCGTGATAGTGTGTGCATGTACATGTGCATGTGTGTGTTCGGTATTCGAGTGTGCTGGTGCGTTGTCGTACGCGTGTGTGTGTGTGGCATAGTGTGCGTTATTTGAGCTGTTCTGTGCGCAGTTGCGTGATCGGTGTGCGTGCGTGTGTGCGATGTACCATTGTGCTGTGTATGTTCGACTGTGAGTGCGTGCTGTGCGTGTATGCTATTGTGTGTGATGTGTGCGCGTTGCGGTGTGTAGTGCGTGTCGCGTGTGTGCGTTTGTGCGTATGTGACTGTTCGTGGCAGTCATATACGTGTAGGTCGATAGTAAAGAGTGCAGTGATAGAATAGTTATGTGTAGTGTACATTTGCGTAGTGTTCGAAGTGTTCAAGTGCTGCTGATGTGCGTTGCTAAGTACAGTGGGTACTAGGTCATAACGCTATGCGAGTATTAACTGAGCGCCGCATAGTGTCATGAGCTCATGTATTAACAACTATGCGTACGTTTTCCATGTAGCACCTGTAATAATAGTGGCAGTTCTGAATATGTCGTTGTAAGTCGCGTGGGATAACATAACGATGACATATTAGGTTAGTCGCGAGTGTATTATGTTAGTTGTATCAAGTGTTCTAGCTCTGACGTGTTTACGTTTATGTAGTCAACTTAAAAACATGAAAATGAGATGTGCTAGTACAGTATCACGTTGTAGAGCATAAAGTAAGATACATATATAGGAGCGCTTCCAATGTATTTAATCTTAATTATTTAATAGCTACTGAAAAGTAGTTTTAACTATATCATACTTTAATATTACAAATGTAATTAAGATTAGAGTTGAAGCGAGAATTCATCAATAAATTGTAAAGCGTTACTAAATGTCTGTACAGTGATAACTATTTTAAGGAGCATTTAAAATCTTAGTTAAATTATTTGTATCTGTAATTATTTTCATAGCTGCAGTGTTAACATAATCGTTACTGATAGGTTTACATTAAAAGAATTAAATATAGTTAGTTGAATAAATAGCTTCAGAATAAGTCAGAGTAAATTACAGTACAGCGTTACTACCGAATAACAGTAATGATATATTTTAGTTACAATACACCGTGTATTATTCTTAGATTTTTGAAAATCTATTAATTTAAAACTAATGCAGTGTTTCTAATGTTTCGTATCAGGTTTACTTGAAAAAATTATAATAAGTTATGTATGCAGAATAAATTGCAAGCTGTATCTATTTCTAAATAAGTCAGTTAAGACCATATAAAGTCAAGTTACTTAGCATAACTATTGGTATTTTGTTTTCATAGTACAATGATTTTTAATTGTTAAAATTTATTTATATTACGTACCGTTAAAAGTGTTCTAACTATTTTTACGAATGACAGGAAAGAGTTTATGAAGATTTATTAAAAGATCAAATCGTAAAATTACGATGCGTTTGGAATTATCGAAATTAAGTCAAGTGAAATTAAGTAAATCGCTCTATACTACACAAAGTTACGGTATAATGATAATGATTTATCAAGAATTTAAATATTTAATATTGTAAAATTATGTTTAGTACGTTCTAAATTTCATTGAAATCTTATTAACTGAATGCAGTTGAAACTGTAATAACAGTAGATTCTCATTGATAAGTAGTTTATCGATAAAAGATTCAAATCTAAAGGTTACTATTGCAACTGCAGTTTGGAAATCAAGCTAATCCTAGAATGGTTCGGAATTAGAAAATACGCTTTTAAAGTTAACGTCCAGACAGGTATACGGTCAATGTATGATTATTTTTATAACATTTGAGGTAAAATCATTGTATATTTGTGAAAATCAAAGATGCTATAAGGATGGAAAATCTTCGTAACTTTGTTACGGAAGGATAAAATCCTTTAAAGTAAATGCTGAATAAGAATTTTCTAACTTTAAATACAGTAATAGAATTTACCTCAGGGGTTTGAACATAATGATAATTTAAATCTCTGAGTAAACTTTTATATGTATTGTACAGTTAAATAATTGTCTAGATTTTGTCATCTATTCTAAACCCTGAATTCGGAACAATAAGTTAGAAAACGCTTTTTAAAAGTTCTAATTTACTGTTTAATCTCATTGGTTATTTGTTGTTTTCATTAGTCACAATATTTTTTTTGTTAAAATTTTATGTTTATGTACGTACTCTTAAAATTTCACTATTTTTACTGAATGAACAGGAAAGAATAACGATTCTAATGATAAGAGGTTACGGTAATCGTAAAAGAATCCAAATCGTAACCCAATTACTAGAACTGCAGTTTGGAGAATTATGAAACGTTTTGAAGAAGTGGGTTCAATTAAAAATCGCTCTAAATCTGGCCGACCAAAGACGGTAACTAATGATGAAAAAGCCTTGGACTTTATGCAAACATTTGTAGAAAATCATTGTGAATCCATTCGGAAAACTGCATGATGTTAGTGAGGGGGGGGGATCCGTTCGTAACATTCTTAAGAAAAATCCTTATAAAGTAATGCTGAATGCAGAATTTTCTGAAACTGTAATGCAACAGGTAGATATGGACCCTCATTTGACAAATAAGATAGATTTTTCTGATAAAACCATTTTAATGCTAAATGGTACAGTTAATTGCCATAACTGCAGATATTGGAATCATGCTAATCCTAGATGGATTCGGGAACATAGAACGCAAACGCTTTTAAAAGTTAACGTTTGGGCAGGTATTATCGGTGCCATTGTTATTGATTCATTTTTTATAGCAATTTGGACGGTCAAAAGTATTTAGATTTGTTGAGAAATCAAATAGTGCCTGCAATAAGGAATGGGTAACAATTTCTGTAACGTTTGGTTTCAGCCGGAAGGTAATGAACGAATAAGTTCTAAAGTAAATACATAATTAAAAATTATTATTAATTCTATTAAATACATAAATAGAAAGTTTACCTCGAGTAGGGTTTGAATCTAGTTGTACATGTAGTAAGTTTAAATCCTACTCGAGGTAAACTTTTTATTTATGTATTTAATAAAATTAATAATAATTTTTAGTTACTTAATTTTTTTTTAATCTTATTGCAAACCCCTGTAACTTTGGAACGAATAAAGTTAGAAACACGCTTTTTTTAACAGTAGTATTTCTAATTTAATTGTTTTCAAAAAAATGTAAAAATATACAGGGTCATTACGTTATTCTGGAGTAATGGTGCACCCTGTATATTTCCAAGGGACTTCTGATACCTTGATTTATTTCGTATAACATTTATTAGACATATCATAAATCGGTACATTAGCAAGTTACGTTACTTTCTGTACACACTGTATGGGCATAGAAGCAGTACGTTGTTTGTTTTATTTTGTTTTACTTATTAACTAACCTTAGTTGTACATGTTTGGTGAAAAGTTTGTAATGAACAGAGATATTAACAGTATGAAAATAAAGTGAATAAGGAGATAAAGCGCCAATGTATTATGTGATGATATTAAGGTATACAATTAAATGTAGAAATAAATATACGTAGATATGTGGACGGAAATGTTTCTTCAATATGGTACTAATATAACGGAATATTAATTTATATAATTAGGGTAAACTATAAATTATTTAAATTGAAGACGTGTGTTCGGTAATTGATGGAATTTTGTTTTTTTAATTTCTATCATCACCACAAGTAGTCTTTTGTTGTGGTGGGCTTCTTTATGCACAATGATAGGATTGATGTAGTCAAAATTATGTGAGTAATTAATTGCATGGTCAGTTAAGGCAGTACTGGGGAAAAGTGTTGTGGATAAACATTTTTTAATAGAATTTTAGTTTGGTCTATTCTATTTTTCAAAAATTTTTTCGATTAGCCCACACAAACAAAAATTGAAATTTAACTCATAATTTTCATTACATTAGTAATTAACTATTTTCATAGCCATTGAACATTTTTCACATTAAATGCATAGAGAAAGCATACTATAATTATGTGAAACGTCTTGACATTTTAGTTACTTCTTTAATTTCTTACTTACTTACTTACTTACTTACTTACTTACTTACTTACTTGCTTACTTGCTTACTTACTTACTTACTTACTTACTTACTTACTTACTTACTTACTTACTTACTTACTTATTTACTTACTTACTTACTCACTTACTTACTCACTTACTTACTTACTTACTTACTTAATTACTTATCTACTTACTTACTTCCTTCCTTACTTACTTACTTACTTACTTACTTTACTTTTACTTCTACTTTACTTACTTACTCTTACTTCTACTTCTTCTACTTTACTCTTACTTACTTGCTACTATCTACTTCTCTCTATCCTTCACTACTACTTACTACTTCTACTCTTACTCACTTACTACTCTACTTACTTACTTCACTCACTCTCACTTCTTACTTACTACTCTTACTCACTCTTTACTCACTCTACCTTCTACTCACTACTTACTTCTACTCACTTACTTACTCCTCCTCCTTACTTCACTTCACTTACTTCTCCCTACTCACTACTCCTAACTACTCACTCTACTACTTACTACTCTCACTTACTCACTCACTTCACGCTACTACTTCACTTCACTTCCACTTGCATCTTCACTCTTACTCCTTCACTTACTCTACTTCACTCTACTCACTTCCACCCACTCTACTCACTCACCTTACTCACTCACTCCACTCTTGCTTACACTCACTCACTTCACTCACTCACTACCTCACTCACTCACTACTTACTCCACTCACTACTTACTCACTTCTTGCTACCTCCTCTACTCCACTTGCACTTCACCTTCACTTACTTCCTACTTCCTTGACTTGCTTACTCACTTGACCTTACTCTCTCACTTCACTTACCTACTCACTTCCTTCCTACTACTCACTCTACCACTCTACTCCTACCACTCACTACCTCACTTACTTCACCACTTCTTCACTCACCATCTACTCACTCTACCTGCCTGCACTGTGCCTTGACCTTGCCCTGCTGCACTTGCCTGTACCCTGCCTGTGACTACGCCACTTATACCTTGCCTTCACTCACCTCTTAGCTACTCTACCCACTTCCTACTATTACTACTTACCTCTTGCCATCCTCACTTGCTTCCTTCACTGTCCTTCCTTCACTACTTCTACTGTCCTTTCTTCTTCACTTGCCTCACTTCACTTACCTTGCCTTCACCCTCACTAACTCACTCACTTCCTCCTCATCACTCAGGCTCACACGGCACCACTCACTCCACCCACCACCCACCCACCCACCCACCGACCCACCCAACCACCCGTGCCCGTGCCCGTGCCTGCGCCTGCGCCTGTGCCTGTGCATGTGCCTGTGCCTGTGCCTGTGCCTGTGTCTGTGTCTGTGCCTGTGTGTGTGTGCGTGTGCCTGTGCCTGTGCCTGTGCCTGTACCTGTGCCTGTGCCTGTGCCTGTGCCTGTGCCTGTGCCTGTGCATGTGCCTGTGCCTGTGCCTGTGCCTGTGCCTGTGCCTATGTCTGTGACTGTGCCTGTTCCTGTTCCTGTGCATGTGCCTGTGCCTGTGCCTGAGCCTGTGCGTGTGCGTGCGCGTGTGCGTGTGCGTGTGTTTGTGCGTGCGTGTGTGTGTGGGGGGGGGGGGGGGGGTTGGTGTGCGTGTGGGTGTATGTTTGAATGTGCGAGTGCGTGTGTGTGTATAAATATCCAAATTATTTATATTCCATACAATTATTACCGCAACGCGTAATTTGGCGGCAAAATACCTAAGCTTGAATTTATGTATTCGTTAAATTTTTTAAAATCTGAGCGACAATTAGCTTTGTTGATAAATGTGTACATTATTGTTATATAATTCAATTGCATGTATCCTTTTTTTTTTATAAGGTTTCTTGATACAATGTTATATAAGCCGTAAACGTTATTTAGGCAAGATCTAATAAGTGCACACTTCGTTTTCGCTACTTTTGACACGCGGTCGGCCTTGGGATGGTTTTCTTTCAAGTTGGCATCTCAATGACATTTATCTTCCATGAAGGTTGAAGCTCTGGCAAACATTTATCGTCTTTTTATGACGTAGCCTGTCATGAACGTATTACAAAAGAGGTTGCGTAATAGTTACTTTGAAAAATGTGTTATTGTATTTCATTTAATTTCCACTTTGTATGTTGCAAAGTGGCCTATTGTTCCACGCCAGATGTTTGAAAAGCAAAACATAGCACACTTCACTATATACATTTCATAAATATAACTAATAATAATCATGTAGCTCAGTTCTTTTGATCATATTCAGCTAAGTGAAAATATTGCCTATTTTCTACCTCGAATAATTCTTTTTTAATACGTTTCTTGTTATTTTATTTTTATGAAACAGTAGTAATGTACGATGTAAAATTTAGTAAAAGTAACTTTTGAAGTATTAGAAAAAGGTTCCATGAGAAAAATTATCTAAATTATACTCTCATACCTTATATAATAAGATCTTCAAGCATAAGTAACCTCCATTTAAATTTATATTTAAAATGCTTTCGAAACATTTACGTTCACAAGCAAGGTGAAAACACAAAGAGTGATGTAGTGAATAGTAGACGTTCTAGGTTGAAAAGCGTTTTCAAATCGTCATATGACAAATGATAAAAGGGAACATTCAAGTTTTGTTAACTATGTTCTACTGTATAGTATATAAATATTTGAATCGTGATAAAATCACAGAGCTCTAGATTACCTCAAGTTCAATTTTCCTTTCTACTTTACTCGCCCGTTTTGCGCTTATAAATATCTACAGAGTGTGTCTCGACGATAGCATGTTACACGAATAATGAGAACGGAAAAACCGATTCAGCTGAAAACTTGCAACTTTATATAAATGAACATGGTCTACTTACTGAAATATTTTCATGGCTTTGTTATTTTAAATACAATGCCCCAATTTTTATTTTATTTTCGGTTTCCGCATAAAATTTTACGTCTTCTACTACCAAGTTTGGCGTACTATATCCTACCATTATTAAGAAAAAAATTATTTCAGGCGTTAGCAACGAAAATGTGAATCTACTGAAAAATTAATATTTCATGAAACATAAAAGGCAGAAACTTGTACAACGGTTAGACATGATATTGGACTATGTTTTCAGTATTAGACAGTTTTGAAATTTATTTGTAGGGTAGGTCCGGGAGTGACGGTAGTTAAGAAAATTAAAGATGTCAAAGAGTCATTTTTTTTAATTGCACACTGGGTTTTTTTATATTCTCATTCGATGCAGAATTTAATTACCTATCTGCTGATATTTCATGTTCCTATACCTAAACTGAATGATTTTCGTGTTATCTACTTTTCTTGGAGATGTAGTAAATACGCCGTAAATTAATAGTGTGCTTTGCAATCTGTTTTGCTGCCTGTCGTATGATACCTTCAATCAGTTGGCTATGCAATTGAATTGTCAAATTTATAGTGAATGATAATTATTGAGATCAGTTTCAGTTTTAATAAATAATTTATAATGCTACGATTGTCATTTAGTAACGAAGATTTTTTGAACACGGCGAATGCGGAGGAATTATTGGAAAAACGATTAAAACCTTTATTCAGAGGTATCCACATCGGAATCGCCCTAATTTTCGAACAATTACACGTGCGTCTTTTAGATATACGCCACAGAAATAGAAGCTAATGGTCGAAGACGATGATCTCAACATTACCGTTTTCGGATACTTCACTGCGTATCCTATGTTTTAGTGAGAGAGGCTGCTGTAAGTTTAGGAGTATGTTTTAATACAATACATCGTATCTTAGTAAGGCATAAATGGAACCCATTTTCATACACGTTGGTGCAACATTTAGCAGCTGAGGATTCTGAAGGGCACATTCAATTTTGTGAGTGGTTCATGCTAATGTCACAGGAAAATGAAAATTTTGTAAAAAGCATAATTAGGACGGACGAAGCAAAATTTTCAAAAAACGGAGTTTTTAACAGGCACAATTACCATTATTGGGCTGACGAAGATCCACATGCCATTTGGGAAAGAAACTTTGAAAACTCTTGGAGTTTTAATGTGTTTTATGCGATAAAAGACAACCGAGTCTTTTGTCTTCAATTTTATGATAATAATTTAAATGGTGAGATATATGAATATTTTACAATATCTGGTAATTCCTGCTACTGAAGAACTACCCTTGTGAGAAGCAATAAATGCACACTACCAGCAAGATGGTGCCCCACCATACAATTTTGGTGATGGAAGGTTATAGGAAAAGCAGTTCCATGGAAAATGGATTGCTAATAATGGTCCGTACCGTTGGCCCCCTCGATCTCCCGATCTAAGCCCCCTTGACAACTATATTTGAGGAACTATTAAAAACATGGTTTACAATGAGCCTTTAACGACAAGGGAAATTGCCGTAGCAACAGTTCAAGTTGCGTTTGGTAGTTTGAACGCGGACGATATTAGAAGAGCCACTGAACCAAAACGGATCTGTCTTTGAACACTTATTATAAAAAAAGAATGAGTTGTTTATTGTAATTAGCATTGTTCTTCTCGTTAGTTGTTGGTTGTTGTTACTAGTGTTTAGTTTTTTGTTGTGTTGTTATAAAAACATGCCTTATTAGCAGATGCACTCCTTTGCTGTGGAGTATGTCTAAAGGATTCATGTCTTTTGCTTCTTTCGAGCAAAGATCTAACTGTTCGAGAATTAGGACGAGGCCGATGTAAATATGTCTGAATAAGGTTCTAGTCGTTCTTTGAATAATTTTTTCATATTCGCGGTGTACCAACAAAAAATTCAAATAATCTTCATTATTAAATCCTAAAAGAACTTAAATAACTGTCATTTACTATAAATTTGAGAATTCAATTGCATAGCCAACTGATTGAAGGTATCATACGACAGGCAGCAAAACAGATTGCGAACCACACTATTAATTTACGGCGTATTTACTACATCATCTGCAATAAAAGTAGAAAAAAAGCAGATAACACGAAAATCACTCAGTTTAGGTATAGGAACATGATATATCAGCAGATAGGTAATTAAATTCTGCATCGAATGAGAGTATAAAAAACCCAGTTGCAATTTAAAAAAAATGACTGACATTTTTAATTTTCTTAACTACCGTTACTCCCGGACCTCCCCTAGAAATAAATTTCAAAGATGTCTAATACTGAAAACATAGTCCAATATCATGTCTAACCGTTGTACAAGTTTCGCTTATCTGCCTTTTATGTTTCATGAAATATTAATTTTTCAGTAGATTCAAATTTTCGTTGCTAACCCCTGAAATTATTTTTTTTCTTAATATTGGCAAGAGACAGGTACGCCAAACCTGGTAGTAGAAGACGTAAAATTTTATGCGGAAAATAACAAAGTTGGTATCGACTTCCGGTATAACCGGAAGTGACACCGCCATGAAAATATTTTCAGTAAGTAGACCATGTTCATTTATACAAAGTTACAAGTTTTCAGCTGAATCGGTTTTTCCGTTCTCATTATTCGTCTAACATGCTATCGTCGAGACACACCCTGTATAATTGAAATTAATTACTGTCAAAATTTAAAATATTACCTAATGCTTTACATTTTTCAGCTTTTATCAGTGGTATTGTATCAGAATAGGAAGAAACAGTCTCATTTGGTAGGAAGATATGACTTTGTGTTAAAGATGGAAGGAGTAGTAGTTAAATTAAATGTAGCTGTAAAGTCTCTAATTTGAAGTAAATCTTTACGATGTGCAATTTAGGATTTATATCAAAAAATAAAAGAAAAAAGAAATCACAGAAAATTATTAGTAACATAAAATTATACTATTGTTCTTCAATAGCTATCGTTTTTGTTTTGTTATCATTTACTGAATCTGGTCACGATTATACCCACAAACCTTGACGTCAGAAAATAACTTCTCTCGGTTACCCTAATTTTCAAGTAATAAATTGGAGAGATTTTAATTACACCCGTGAGGATATGATTCTATGCTTGTAAATATTTAGCAAATGTATTCAAAACTCAATTTCATTATATCAAATTTAAAACAAATTGGTTCTTTGTTAACATTTATTTAGGCCATTGTTCAATTTTATTGTTTATTATTTTATTCATTAAACTAATATCCAAGTTTAAAATGATGAGTTATTAAAATAATTATAAATTATGCTCATACACTGTTAATGGAATTTCACAGTCTGTATTGACAGTTATCCCTTGATGTTAGTAGATGATTATTTTCTATTAAAGTCCACACAAGAATAGCAAATAGCATTTAGGGTAATGAGTTAGGGAGGCGTCGTCAAGACTGTCCTACGGTCTTGGTGGATCTGATCCAAGAAGCTCTTTATAATTGATCGACCGTAGGGATGGACAAAATTAAACGATCCATATAGATTTCCTGCATACTTCTTAAAACAGTTTTAAGATATCTTTCCTTTAAAAGAAACAACGATAAATTTGACCGAATAACAACTCTTTAAATTTCCAGCAATTTGACTGTTTCTTGCATAAAAATCATCGCTATTGAAATCCATGTTCTCTTACCAATTGAACATTTTTTTGAACTCATCATACGCGCGTGCGCGTGTTTGTGTGTGCGTGTGCGTGTGCGTGTGCTTGTGCTTGTACGTGTTCGTGTCCGTGTGCGTGTGCGTGTACGTGTGCGTGTGCGTGTGCGTGTGTGTGTGTGTGTGTGTGTGTGTGTGTGTGTGTGTGTGTGTGTGTGTGTGTGTGTGTTCGTGTTCGTGTGCGTGTGCGTGTGAGTTCAAACCAAGTGCTGCCCTTTTTAAAATTTAACGTTTCTACGCCAGCCACACGCCCACGCATCCAAGCGCTTTTCCTAACTGACTGAGCTAGCACTTAGTAAGGTATTAGCAGTTACCGCACACCTTTTCCTTTTCGGGCATCCGCATCTTTGTGCACGTATCATATTAGTGTCATAAAATAGTACTTGTACTTATGGCTTTAACATTTCTATATACAATTTGATGTTTTATGCAAAATATCGTACATTTTACAAAGCGTATCATGGTAAATTATCAATTACTGCATATTTCAACAGGTCTTGTACACTGCCAAATAAAGTTTCAAACTGAAATTTACAAAATCTGGATAGAATAAAATGGAAGGTTAATAGATGAACAAACTGTTTGATTTTTCATTTGATAAAAACTTTACAATCTTATTTGGATGATATTTTCTGACTATATAAAAATTTCCTACAATACTTAAAACGAAAATGTATCTAGAATTGAATTATCACCCGGTGCAATATCACCAGCTTTACCATGGGCTCCTTAATATTGGTGTTCCCATTTTCTGAATGCGGTAAAGGATTCGCGCCACTATCTCCTTTATTCCTTCTATACTCGCCAACACGCACGATCCAAGCGTGGCGCTTTAAGGGCTAAACCCATAAAATGAGGAGTTCTAAAACAGACGTTATACCAAAGGTGAGCAGGCGAGCAGTCTCACATCGATTCGTCGATCCGACCCAAGAATTCGTCAACGCCAAAATCAAGACTAAGAAAAGCAAGATCTGCCGGGAGTAAAATCCTGTGTCATTCGGATGTCCGGGAGGGTAGGGCTCCCGCGACCTCGGTCATCGAAAGTGCCAAAGTTCGGACACATTACTGCAACGTACGTGGTATCAGATAGAATCTTAATGCTGTTTACCTAAATCTTGATCAAATGCAACCGGACATTCTGTTTCTATAAGAAACAAAAGTCTCCCCATGAAGCACAGATTCTCCTGACCTGCAATTTCCCAGATACAACCTCCACTCTAACTGATGCCTAAAATCGGTGTATTGCGTATACCAAGGCAACGTAGGTTGCAAGAGGATGTCCACTTTGGAAAACAACAAATTTGACGCGATTTGGTTCAAATATTCTGGACCCAAATTTGTGAAAGATCTTTTTGATCACCTTAGTCCGAAAACAAACATCACAGTTTCCATCTTGCGATCTCTCAATTCTGGGAGGTTTTAATGTTTACAACTCCAATTGTCTTCAATTTTTATATACCAGTAATCCCGCAGGTTATACTGCAGAAACATTTGTTGTATGCTATGATCTCACACAAATGATTTCCGAATCCATCAGAATCCCTGACAACGCTAGCCATACTCTACATCTCCTGGACCTATTCCTTACGTTAAACTCACTTGTCCTTTCCTCACTTGGTCAATCATACCAATCGAAATAATTTCTTCTGTATCACATTCCACTGTTATTTGAAAAATAGATAGAGCTATGTGGTGTTTTAAATCAGCTAACAGCAGCAAACTACGAGATTTTTTTTCCAACATTCCTCTGGCGTATTACTTTAAACCGCTCTCCTCTTTAAACATTGCTCTTTCAATAACTGAAGTTATCTTGATGGATATGGAGTTATACATTCCCAAACAACCTAATCGTGTAGGTCATTCCAGTTTCCGCAAGGAATAGCAAAAAAATAACCAAGTCCAAATGATGTTTGAAGAAAGTAAATGCAAAGAATTAGTCTCACGTCTTTTGGGTAGTCGTAAATTTTGGTTTAACTAAGTCCATCAGTAGTAACTTTAGTAAATCTTCCTTTCCCCCCATGAGGTCTCATGACGGATCTGTAGTAGCTGATCTTGCTAACAAAGCCGACTTCTTTCTCGATTACTTTGCGTCAAACTCATGTCTCAATCATTCTAGTAGAATTGTGTCGTCAACTCTACCCCATACGCTATGAAACCAATCCACTTCCGATTCAAACTCCTAAACTCAACTATCAATAAACTTCACTCAAACAAGGCGACTGGCCCTGGCGGTATTCCAGCTATCATCTATAAAAACTGCTCCTACTAGCTGTTACCTGTATTGTCTAAGCTGTTTTCCATCACCATGTCATCAGGAGAGTTTTCCTCATCGTGGAAGTTGGCAAAAGTCTAATGTATTCCTAAAAAGGCGATAAAACCGATCCCTCAAACTATCGACCAATACCTGTCACTTCCATTCTATCCAAAATCGTGAAAAAACCAATCAACCATCAACTATTTTCGTTCCTTGAATCCAACAAACTACTCATCGACCACCAATCGTTCAGAGGGCGATCTTCTTTCATGTCACCAAATTTTGTAATTACACATTAGAAAGTTCGAGTGAAATAGTCGTAGTAGCTTTAGATATTTCAAAAGCTTTTGAGTAGGTTTGGCACAAGTGCCTACTTGCCTCACCTCGTTCAGCTTATCCGATACGCTCATCAATTAAATCTCCAGCTTTCTTCACAGAAGACTTATATGTGCTGTCGTCGATGGCTTCTTTACGAAAGAAACTATTATTAATGTGGGAGTACAGTGATAGCTCCCACATTTTTCCTGCTATACATAAATGATCTCATTTCCTCAACAACTAACCCGATCCATTGCTTTGCTGTCGACGGCACTCTACATTGTAGTTCTCAGTTTTCCCACAACAATAAATCTAGTCAATACGTTAAAGTGAAAATGGCAGCCTTAAGCAACGTATCTTTGAATGAGAAAGGAATAGTCTACTAATGTTCAACTTCGTCAAAACTCAGTGTTCCCTTCCGCCAAGGAAGATCGATCATTTCCTGTTGTAAATATGAGTAGCTTAGATCTCAAGTTCTCAAACCCTACTTCTGTGTTAAGGTTGTCCGTATCAACGATCCTTTTATAGATTGACCACCTTTCGTCACCCAGCGAAACAACTGCCCACAAACTGGGCTTTCTAAATAAATCTAAACAGTACTTCACATACCCCCGTTGATATGGTAAACCGCATCCAAAAAAGAGCTATCAGACTTATAAATAACCCGTGTCTAACTTCTGACCTATAGACTCTTGAGCATAGAAGAATATTTTCATTAATGCACACTCAGACACAAGCGCGCACGCACACATACGCACACAACTAGCCACACACATGGTTCTAAATAATAGTAACAACTCTAGTACGGGATTTTGAAGTGACACCCTTCATATGTTTAATATAGTAAGTGCTACTATCTGTTAGCTGTAGTATGGTATTAGTAATTGTCATTTACACTCCAGATTAAATCTACGTTGGTGATTTGCTACAGTGACAACTAGTGTCACTATCATACAGAAGTTCTGTGATAAGTGTGAAAGTTGCCACTATCACTGCATAACGGAATTTTTGAGTATAATTGGTTGTCACTACCATATGGATTTAATATTTGTGTAACAATGCAATCTTGCCAACAACATTGGGTTATCACGTTACAGTGTGTATGACAACCGAGCAAAATGAGGCATTGTGAGTACCTTACCCAGGCGTGATGTAAATATTAAGATGGGTCATGCAGTTCTATTCAAAACAAATGTGTATTAACTGATTAATTTTATCGGATTTATTTTGTTTATGAAAATCCAAACGCAAGAAATACGTTTGAGAAAATTATTCACACTAGGTTTTTCAATTAAGCAAGTTAAATGTATTAGATGGTAGATGCGCCTATGCATACATTAGGTAACACTTCCACTATAGACACTGAAATACGGATAGCTATACAGCTAAGCGGATTCAATTGGAAATGGCTTCTAACCTTTCACAATTATTTTAAGTACTTAAATTATCAGGTTATTCAGTAACAATGACGTTTTGGCTTGTATTCAAACTGCGAAAAATATTGAGTTGGCGGACAAACTCGTCAGGATTTTGGCTTCCACAAGCAGAATTCTTACAAAACATACGTTTAGAATTTATCCTCATATTACGGTTAAGTATTTTGATATTAAATATCTTTTGGTTTGTGAGAAATATATTACGAACTTCACAATTCTAAGTATGGTAAAATTATGTCATTTAAAAGCATTTGATTTAATGTAAGTATCGCAGATTTATCTTTCAATCCACTTCATCTGATAAAGGTCGTGAGGTTCATCCGTCCATTCAGAAGTAGCCGCAGACCTTGCAGATGTCGTGACAGATTTTCTCCCAATATGCTATAGTTGTGCCTCAACAGATATTTTTATTATAATATATCCAAACGTAGATAAAAATTGATATGATTCCACGTAAAACAGGAGGCAATATTTAAGCAGGCTTAATTGTAATTGCGTATAACTTTACTAACATGTTCAATACGCTTATTAAATATTTTATTTCTTATTGCAATTTACATTGTAATTTGAATAATTTTAAATACAACTTTTGATAAAAATAAATTCATTCTTATAAATTTTATATGACCGAGATCAGAGGTTACGTATAGAGATTACGAGCACATGTAAAAATAACCGCCGCTACTACACTTAATCGTTACTAGACGCCAGGTTCCGTTAACTATATTTAAACAAGTTGTCGATAAAGTAATGTATAGAAATTATTATCTGTTTACTTGAAAAGTTATATGCGGAGCGTTTTTATAATTGAATTCAAAAGTTTTACCACATGTACCAGTAGTTATTTAATTTCCGTATTTTTGAAATCTGTTTTATAAAGATATTCAGGGCCATTAATTGAAACAATTTAATTAATTAAAATTTTTATTTATAAAGTAATAATTTTTAATGCCGGCTAGAGATGAGAGATAGCGTAGCACATTTACATTATCAGAATATCAAAAATTAACCTTATGTTTAATTAAAACCAAAATGACGATTCTATCTACAAATGAGCTATTGGACTTTCCAACCACCACACTACCAATAATATACCGAGGTTAATTATACAAGGTATACCGTATTCTGTCGTCTTGTTATGTTACAAACTTTGTTTCAAATCGTATTGAAATATGTTGTGTCATATGAGATACGGTTCCATTTTAATCGCCTAATTAGTTTTATTTGGTAGATACTGTTTTAAATATTAATTTTGAAAAGTAATTTAACTTAAAGTGAATAGTGTAGTTTTATCGCTACTGAACGCTTAAAACGATTCTTCTATGCTGAAGGGACAATGTCTCAAGTTAAGGACATGTAAAAATCTAATTGCTCTCCTTTGAATACGGTCAACGATATCCAGAGTGTATTGGGGAGCGTTGGTAAGAGTTGAATTCCAAATAAGATCGAATTTGAGCTATATATATACCCAACAAAAACAATTGACGGGAGGGCAGATTGCTGCTTAGATCTACACAGAAGACTTATTTTACGGATAGCTGCTTTAGTAGCTTACATTTTTTGGTAGATTTGAAGATACAATCATCCCTAACGTCTCACTAGAGTCTGAAAGATTAAGATCCTGGTCAACAATGCCTACACCAGGCATTGATCAATGTCTGTTTGGGGATACAAGACAACACTGAGTTTTGTTAGCATTAAATTTAACAACATTTTTGCGTTGAATGTCTGTGTTGATTGAAATGGCCATGTCGGCTTATGCCTTTATTTGGGATACGCGTAGTAGTACTATGAGAAGACTAAGAGGAACTGAAATGATAGTGTTGTCGTCTGCCAGGCAAGTCACACATTTTCGTACGCACGCACACACGGACTCTCACCGACACACGCGCACTGGCATACGCACGCAGCCCCCCCCCACACTTTTTAGCAGGAAATTTCAAGGTCATGTGTTGGCGTCGGTTCTGGACTACTTTTTGGTGGGAAATTTAAAAACAATGTGATAGTCTATTGGAGCGTGTCATTATAATTCTTAGATATCTAAAAATAGAACAAGTTCATTGACCTTTTCAAGGTCAACCTTCATTATCTAGGGATGTCATTCTTCTAGACAAAGAATCAGTTCGTGAAAAACGGAGGGAGTCCAAAAGTCCATTGACCTATAAGGGGTATCGTGTTACAATTCCAGAAATTTTAAAATAGAGCAATTTCTTAAAGTTGATTGACCATTTCGAAGTCAAAAGTTCATTGACTGCCAGGGAGCGTGTCATATTACATTCTCAGAAATCTAAATACAGAACAATTTTTTATAGTACATTGACCTTTTCAGGGGCAAAAGTTTATTGACTTCAATAGGGCGTTCATATTAGAATTCTTAAAAATCTCAGCTCTTGGAAACGGACGAGTCGAAAGTTCATTGACTTCCAGGTGGTATATTACAATTCTTAGAAATCTAAAAATAGAATTAGTAGAAACAAGAAGAATGTTGTCTATGCTAAAAAGTATCTCAAAGTTAGATGGTTCTTGTATTGGCTAAATTGAGTCAAAGTCAAATTCTTGAAAATGTAACCAGTTCTAGCAAAATAAGCATTCCTAATCAATCACTGGCTTAGTGCATTCTCGGTATTGCTCGGGTATCCTCGTGTGGTCAACCCATCTGTCTTTCGTCTTCCCAACTTCCACTAACGAATCAGTTCTTGGAAACGTGAGGGGGAGAGCCTTGAAGCTCAAATTCTTCGAAATAGCAAAATAAGTATTCTTTGAAGGTTAAATTCTTGGAAATAGCAAAATTCCTAATCGATGACCGGCTGTATGGATGCACGGTATTGCTCGGTTCTAAAAATATAATCAGGTTGTGCAAACAAAAAGAATGGCGGGTTGTTGTCTATGATAAAAAGTGGGTCAAGGTTAGATGGTTCTTGAATTGACTAAATTTAGTCCAAGTCAAATAGTTGTCTAAAAGCAGGTCAAGGTGAGTATTTGACAAGCAAAATAAACATTCTTTGAAGGTTAAACTCCTAGAAATCTAACCAGTTCTAGCAAAATGGGCATTCGTAATCAATGACTGGCTTTGCGTACGCTCAATATTGCTCGGTTCTTAGAAATATAAAACTAGCAACAGTTCTTGTAAACCGAAGTGAAGGTTCATCGGTGGTACCATACTACAATTCTTTTAAAAATAGATTCAGTTCTTGGAAACGGGTGGGGAGAATCTTAAAGGTCAAATTCTTGGAAATCTAACTAGTTTTAGCAAAATAAGCATTCCTTGAAGCTCAAGTTCTTGGAAATAGCAAAATAAGCATTTCTAATCAATGACTAACTGCGCATGCGCGATATTACTCGGTTTTAAAAATAGAATCAGTTTGTGGAAACCAGAAGAATGATATGCAGTGTTAGAGGTTCTTATGTTGGCTAAATTAAGTCAAAGTTGTCCAAAAGTAGGTCAAGGTGAACCAGTTTCATTAACCCTTCTCTAGGTCAAGAGGAGAACGGGGAATTCTTGGAAATCTAATAGTAGAGCCAAGCCTGGACCGGAAGTGAAGATTGAATTATGCAAATCAATAATCCACCGGTTGTTAAGCAAAATAATCACTCTAATCAATGACTGGTTTTACGCATGCTCGATGCAAATTTCATCGGTCTCAAATTTTTCAACCCCTTACACACCGCATTTTATAAATTTCATCTCCAATTTCTTCAACCCCTTACACACCTTCAAAATACACCCGTCTCACTGCACTTATACCTACTAACCCCCTATCTCTACACAATCTTCATCCCCCACTTGACGTGACTACACGTTTATCAGGCCAACTTACTATCAAAAATATCCCACACGAGATATTTTTACTTTTTCTTAACCTAACTTGATATTGCATTGGGTCTAGAAAATCAAAATCCAGTTTCACCGAAAATAAACACTGAAAACCTAAAGAATTTTAACATGACCTGCGTAACATGCGTTTATGTGTGTGTGTGTGTGTGTCTGTAAAAAAAATCTGTAAAATTATAAAACCAAACAACACAAAAATTCAAAGTTATGGTCCTGAGCAACGCGAATATTTTTCTAACAGTTTGGTATCCGGCTGGTTCATTTTACTTGTAAAGAAATTTTTTTTTTTTTAATTTTTTCGAAATCTAATATCCAACGATTTTCATTAAAGTAAAAATTTTGGTATGTTTAGGTACTGAGCAAAATTGTTACATCAAATTTCCTTTTGAAAGTTTGTGAAAAGCAGCTTATTCTTGTTGAACTCTATAAAATTGATTTTCTCAGAAACCTTAAAATGTATGTAAAAACGTACCACGAAAAGATATAGCACTTGTTAAGGTATACTTTGTGTCAAATAATTTTTTGTCACATCAGTCAGAATACTAGGACGTGTAACTAAAATTTTTAGTTGCATATTTACTTTTGAACTTATTCGTTCATAACAAAACTTGTAATAAATTAATATTAGCCAAGTTGCTTTGGTATGTGTGCATCCTTGCGACATTACAGGCTCACATTCCATTAATAAAGTAATTTGACTGTAATTTCATTACATTTAGAATTTACTAGAAAATGTGGATTCCAATTTTAAATTATTTACATTAATCAAATATCTGATGCGTCTATGTAAATTTCAACTCTTCGTAAAGGGGTTTACAATATCAAGTTGACGAAACCCTCACGTCACTAGCAGTTTGGAAAAAAAAACTTATAATAGTTTGGAAAATTGTTTAAACGACAAACTGAGAATCTTAGCATCGTCTCAAAACAGTAGGGTTCCCATAGACTAGTTTCGAAAATACTTCTCGATTGTTGTACAATCATCATATTTTGTATTTCTGTTAGGTAGAGTGATTTTTCAGTATAATTGTAATTAGAAATTGGAAATTGGTGAAAGAGATATTTCGATTTTTATTTTTTAAAAGATATTTCCATCACCTAAAAGTTAAAAGTTCAGAAAAGCTTTTAAATTCTATAAAATGGATAATTCGGATTCAATCAGGCTCGTTGAAGTGTTGAAATACTCTTTTTGTGTTATACTACTTAATTCATTGATCTATGTGCAATTTCAGCCATGTAATGCAAATTCGTCTTAGGACAGTTAACTATTTAGTTTAAAATTTTTCTGTCTAGGTTGAGTATAACTCAGAGTGATTTTATAGTAAAATTTTATTGGGAAATTGTGTTACACTACTTAATTTTGGGCCTGCATCGAATTTCAGACATATAATACAAACTTTGGTACGTTGGGACTTCGTGATCTAAGGCTGTATACAAGAAAATATGTTAATGTTAACAAAATTGTCAAAAAGTGCTTGTTGGTACGATGAACTGACTCATTAAAAATATACCCATATGAATAAAACATTTGTATAACAACATAATCTAGAAGTAACAAGTCTATCCGTCAGGAAGTATTTCAAATCTAGGCTAGGTTAAGAACAGGTGTTAATAGATATTCTTGGCAAACGTCAGTAAAGACCATTGTTGAAATGAATAGTAGAATTTTTATTGATCTCTGCAGCCTGAGTGCTCGCTGTATAGCATACGTTGTGTCCGGATATCTGCGAACGTCCACTCTTTGATCACCTAACTCATCGAATTTAAAAATTATTGATAGCATGATTTTTATCAACACCTTTTTGAGATCACGCTTGCCTTCAATGTACAGAAAACTACCATAAGTACTCATCATTAGATCTTCACTATGAATTAAAATATGTATTTCTACGGAATATCCAGATTTAGATAAATTTAATAAATACGCAAGGTAAGTGTGAATGTCTGATTTAATTATACTATTCTCAAAATGTACGTTTTGAAAGAGTAAATGATAAATTTTATTAACAAAAATGGTGGTATTATGAAGGTGGACTATAGAAGTGTTTGAAATGATATAACAAATAAATTTAAAATAAGTGTGTTGTTATATTCTTTGTTCCTGATTCTAATTCTTGTTCTAGTTTCCTATTAAATATAATATATAGAAAATGTAATTAAACGCCTTTACATACCTTATAAAAGGAAGCAAAACTTAAAAAGATAACGTCTGAACTTCACGGCATGATATAAGGAAATGCATCGAGTATGCTCAGCTTACACTGCGCATAGAACTAAAACTGAATGTCTAAAATATATACAGAGACGTCCGTAATTATGTAGACTGAAGAGAAACTATTACGATATAACAATTTAATTATTAAACGAAAAACAAATGCTTAATAATACTAAGGTAATGTAAATATACTCATTAATAATAATACAAAGTTCTAAATTTAAATTAAGGTAACGTCAGACAAGAAATTGGCACGTTACAATGAATCATGAATAAAAAATTCTACAAAAAGTAAATAGATGTATCATTTTTAACATGTCTTGTATGTAATAAATAATGAAACCTACAATTTTAAAATGCATTTAGAGGTAATATTTCTGAGTAATTAGACGACGGTAATATAAACAATGCATGTATCATTCAACTTAAGTGTATAGCTTTCGTTTTTATAATTTTTATATAAAAATTGTGGACTAACTCAATAAAGGATTGCCACAGGAACACCTGTATAAGCAAAAGTAATACTGATTTTATTTAATTCTGGAATTGTATAAATTTTACTTTTAATCAAACATCTTGTATTAGTTGAAAATATACACCACGTTGTGCGCATGTGAATTGCGTTGACTTAAAAAGATGTGTAATTATCATCAATTCCATTAATTTAATATGGCTATGTATCTTTTATTAATATAATATTGAATTACTATAAATCACTAAATGATTGACTTATTTCCAGTTTAGCACATAATCTACTTGTATTCTTTACACAATACATAAAATAAACTCTAATCAAATGCAACACAACCTCAAATAATAAATAAGATTTATAGACCAATTCTGATGTAATTCAAATCCCAATATCTTTTGTTCCCTCGGTGGAAGTTCAATACAGCATCAGCAAGTTGTAAATATTCTGCACCAATATTTACTGCATCGGTGGAAATTCCATACATCACCCATATGCATAGATATCATGCACAAATATCTGCTTTGTCACTTTCCAAAAACACTTTAACTTATTTGTTATATTTATAAATATAATAATTTACTTTTAAGTTTTTATCTTCAAAATACCACAACCTTTTATCAGCATCCAAAGTTATTATAACTTGCACTTTCAGTTTTAATTTCAATTGAATAATAATATAAAGGCAATTTGCTTAAAATAATTTTAATTTTTATGCAATAATTGAAATAATTTTATTTACACCCGAAATTATAATTACGTTAACCTTAATTTTTGTTACAAAAGTGAATTTCACTTGTTTAATTACATAAACGTTTTTAAAGGTTATACGAACCACCTGGATGATAACATTTTAATCATGTGCACATCAAGTGACATGTTCACACTTTGGAAAGTTTATAAGATAAGATGCAAACATTTCTGCCACTTCCTTATATAGCTTCTGAACAAAGCCAAATCACCTTAACGAAATTGCCAATACAAACAGAAGATTGCTTGATTTCTATTGGTTAATCAGTTTTCACAAATTTACAAATTATTGTTTTTACTGATAACTTCCTTATAAGTAAACAGATCTTAAAACTATCATTATTTTTGCAGTGTGCGCTAAATTCCCTACCTATAGGTACCCCACATGACATATCCTTTGAAATTTCTTATTCTATACAAATTATGGCTAATATGAAAAATGAAATGACATAAGAAGTCATTAGTCTCAAACACCTTTATGATTCATGCTTATAAATTCTATCTCGAGTCCTGCGGCATGAATCGTCACAATCTGGTTTATCTATTTTTAAGCTTAAATCACATTTGGAATGTTATCTTAAACACACACTGTTAAGTAAGTTTATCGCATAATCTTTGCTCAATTTCACTTTTAAGATTAATAATTTCTATGAATCTTGTAAACTTTGTTGTGTCACCAAATTTAACATGTCCTTTACACTTTTCACATTGATTGATACAATTTAATGTCATTTTGTTTGAATGGAAGCGTATATGGTACTGAACAAGTATATTGTCATAAAAATTGGAGTACGTGTATTTTATATATGAAATACATATATTTACTACTCCGAAGCTGCTCGGAAACTATAAAAATGAAGAATAACACTGTTCAGCCATGATAACACTTTTATATTTATGAAATATGGTACAAATAGACAACATGTTCTATATTCACATCTGTAATTATTTCTATGTTAATTTGCACCTATACAGTTTGCGCTTTACATATATGTTTATTCAAATTCAACCTAATTAATGTATGTTTTATGTTTCTTTTAATACGAACTTATATTGTTCTAATGCTGATATTTAGCTTAACTAATATCATCTCAATATACATATATATATATATATATATATATATATATATATATATATATATATATATCATATATATGTGTGTGTGTGTGTGTGTGTGTGTGTGTGTGTGTGTGTGTTTTAGCAAAAATGCATATTTAGCTAAAAGGCATTGTCCGAAAATTATTTTAAAATGTCTTGTATGTAAACATAATAAATAACAAAAATTTATAATTAGAGGTAACAAAATGTGACATTAATCAATTTTTACATCAAAATTTCTCTTTTCAAATAGCAAATTTTGTTCCCGTGGGAAAAATTAACTTAAGTAGTATATGTGACAAGATGCATTTAATATGCTCGGTTATTCAACATACACCTTCACACTATTTTTTTTCTTTATTGTAACCATATTTTTTTAAATCTAGTATTTGTAGATCACATTATGTTTAGGCTTACATGCAATAAACATCACTAAGGATTAAACATTATACTTTGTGGCAAATAAATATAATGGTTAAAAGTTAACACTAATTTGCCTGGTACTTAGGTCTATTAATTATTCTACCAAAACGAGTTACATTTTTATTTATGGCCTTACTAGTTTCTTTATCATTCTCAGGATTTTCTACACGTTGTCTTCTTAAAAGAATCAAAACTGAATAAGCTATATTTTAGCATTAAGTGTTAATATAAACTGTTAACTTTGATAACTGCAAAATAATGTGGTTTGAAGAAAAAAATCCAACAGGAAAGTGAAATGCAAATTTAGCGAAAAGGCGTTGCCCGAAAATCACTTTAATATGTCCGGTAAAAAAAAAATTGATAATTGTAAATTCATTGTCCCAAGAGGTAAAAAATGCAAAATGTTTACGTGAAAATCAGCCCCAATTAAGGAAAAACGTGTCCTCGACTTGAGTACTACCCTTTTTTCATGTAAATATAGTTTTAGATATTTTAAATGTAGAAAATGTACATAAGCAATTTATTGTCTACTAATAGTAAAAATTTGTTAACGTTGCATTTTTTGTTACCTTTAGGGACAATGCATTTACAATTATAAACATGTTAAAATGATTTTCGGACAACGCCGTTTCGCTAAATTTACATTTTTTTTTGTTGAATTTTTCTCTTTTAGACACATTATTTTGTGCTTATCAAAGTTAACAGTTTGTATTAACACTTAATGCTAAAATATAGCTTATTCATTTTTTATTGTTTTAAGAAAAGAATGTGTAGAAAATCCTAAGAATGATAAAGAAACTGATATAATACCATAAATAAAATTGTAACTCGTTTTACATGCATCTTATCACACATATTACTCACGTTAAATGGAATTTTTTCCATAGTAACAAATAATTTTTTTTCGTTACTATACTTAAAACTGAACGTTTTCTAAATTTTCTTGAGATGGAAATTATATTTATGAGAAACATGATATCAATGTATTATGTTTAACTTTACGTTCAAATTCATTAATATATTTGAAATAAAAATTTATTAATGGCGCATTTTGTTACCTCTAATTATACATTTTTGTTATTTATTATGTTTACATATATATATATATATATATATATATATATATATATATATAGCTTATTCAATTTAAACACTTACCAGATACACATTTTTGTAAATATGCTGTACATCTCTATACAACTCATTTTAAAAATAAAGGCTGTTTTGTTTATTATTTATGCATAATATGTGTATGTGAGCCAAGTAATTGTGTGAATATGCATCAAGCTTTGATTTTAATTCGATCTAGAAGCGATACAAGCTTAAATAAAATTCAATGGAAAGTACAACACTTAACACGTGCTGCAGAACTTAATTTGTTTGAAGGAGTAAATAACAATTCTATTATTGGTGTTCCATTTTATAAATGATCTCCTTTTACTGATGTTTACAAAGAACATCTTTTAAAACCTGCTCTTAATCCCACCGAGATCATGAAATACTTTCTCACGTCTAGACTTCTAAATTATGCCAAATTTTATTGTGGTTCATAGACTTTTGCTTCCACAGGTGTTCCTGTGGAAAATATTTATTGAGTTAGTTTGTCATGTATGTCCACAACTTTTATATAAAAATTATAAAAACGAAAGCTATACACTTGAGTTGAATGATACATCCATTGTTTATATTACCGTCGTCTTATCACAATTACTCAAGTTCCCACGAGAGCATCATGTTAATCAGAATCAATAATAATTTGGATTCTTTTCATTACTGCACTTAAAGCTGGCAGTTATCAAAATTTGAATTGTTTACTCAAAATTTGACATGAAAAATTTTATAAGAAAACAAGTATTCCAAAATTTCTACCAACCCGATTGAACCTGAATTACCCAATTTATATAATTTAAAAAATTTTCCGAACTTTTAACTGGTCGTTTATTTTAGACACCTAATCTATATTGGCAGAAATCTTTATCTAAGGGGTGATATGAAAATCTCCTGTTATGATAAAACTAAATAGCAAAATGAAAAACGAGCGGCCCAAAAGATTGGTTTGGCTCCTAACAAAATAAAAATTACAAACCATTCAAATCGTTTTTTTTGCTGTAACACAACTGGCTAAAAGTGGAGTTAGTGAGCAACAGTTGTTAAAAATAACAGTACACTCATCTGAAAACCCTATCTACAACTTGATGAAGAGCATCATACAACAGTAATCAACAACTTAAGAAGAGACACAGTTTCGTCCTCTTCATTTACTTACTTACTTACTTAACCTTCACGCCATTCCCTTGCGGGGTAGGCAAAACAATCCCTGCCTCTTATTTATTTTTCATCCACAATCTTTCTCCATGCTTTCCTATCTCCGCATAACTCCCTAGCTTCCGCAAGATTCATACATAGTCTCTGACATGCCCTTTTGTTTTTAAAACTCCTTATCTTTCTTTCCTTTATCATAGATTCTACTACATTCAGCCAAGTTTTACGCGGCCTACCAGGCCCGGCCTTTCCCCTAACCTCACCCACATATATTTGTTTCGTTAATCTTGCGTTGTTCATTCTCTCAATGTGACCAAACCAACGTAATGTACAACTTCTATATCTATCCATCATAGTCTTTTCCTCACCACGCCCCCTCATTATGGATTCATTTTTTATCTTGTCCCGTCTCGTTTTACCACATACGCTTCTCAGAAATCTCATATCCACGGCATTTATTTTTCTTTCGTGCTTTTTTTGACATACCCATGTCTCATACAGTACTGACGGGACGAATACGTCATTATAGATTGCTCGTTTCGCAGCTAGACTAATGCTTTCATTTCTCATTATCGTCCACATACTTCCTTCCAGCATTGACCATTCGTCCAATCTCGCTCTCAATTGTACCATCTGCAGTAAACATTCTACCGAGATATACCTGCTCGTCCACTTGCTCCACAATTTCATCTTGCAGAGTAAATACTCTACTCTCCTTTCCACCTTCCCGATTGAACACCACAATCTTAGTTTTGTTCACGTTTACCTTTAGGTCCGTGCTCTCACAGACTGTATCAAACTTCCTCAGAGCGGTTTGCAGCTCATCCGCTCTGTCACTTAATAAGACTGTGTCATCTGCATACACCAGGAGTCGTACATTTACGTCACCAACCATTACACCATTTGTATCGTTACATGCTTGTCTAAGACATTTATCCATGTATATATTGAACAACCACGGTGACATCACACAGCCTTGTCGCACTCCTTGCCCAATATTAAAGTATTCACTCACATCTCCTCTCACCCTAACACATGCCCGACTACCGTTTTATACTGCCCTTATTCCATTTATTAGACCTTTACTTACGCCATATTCATTTAATATTTCCCACATCTTCTCTCTATTCACTCTGTCATATGCTTTCTCCAGATCTACAAACGCACAGTACAACTTCCTTTTACCTTTAAACACTTTTGGATCACCTGCTGGAGAGCAACCATCTGATCGACACATCCTCTCCCTGGCATGAAGCCACCTTGCACATCCCACATCTTAGATTGTGTAGTTTCTCGTACTCAGTATTCTTCCAAAAACTTTACCAGGTACACTGAGCAAGCTTATTCCTCTGTAGTTCTTACAATCACTCTTGTTCCCCTTACCCTTATACAATGGTACAATGATCGCGCTCTTCCAACCACTCGGTACTTTTCCACACATAAGGCATACATTGAATAATTCACGCAATCTTCGTATAAGCTTTGCACCACCATACTTGAGCATTTCACCAGTGATTTCATCTACGCCAGCTCCCTTGCCGTTTTTCAACCTTCCTACCGTTTTCTCTACCTCATTTATTCCAATATCTTTCTCAGTTTCATTCATCATTTCTTCTATATTCTCCTTATTTAACTCTTCAGTCTTACTTTCCTCACTACTGTACAGCTTTCCGAAATATTCTTGCCAACATTTCCTCACTTCACAATCGTCCCATACTATTTCGTTTCTATCATTCATCGCTCCTGCAGCGTTCTGTTTTGGGCCACGCTTTGTATTTTTGACCCATTTCCAGAAGAGTTTTTTGTTTCCCTCAAAATCATTCTGCATTTTCTCTCCTTCTACAGCCATCACTTCCTCTTTACTTATTCTCACTGCCTCCTTCGTTTCTTAATCTGTACACCTCATACAATCGTTTCTTCTCAGTCTAATTTTTTGCAGCAAGCATTGCCATGTACGCATCTTTTTCTTACTTACTGCCTTTTTCCACCAGGCACATTTTTCTGTGTACCTTCAATCACTCTTCCACATATTCGCACGGCACAATTGACAACAGAGTTTTTCAAGCTTATCCATGCACTTTCAACGTCAGTGTCTTTTATTTGTTCATTCCACACTGTTTCATTCACATTCAACTCTTTATTTACAGCATCTACGTATTTCATTCTCGCACCATTATCCACTAGTTGGTCAACCCTAATTCTAGACGTTCGCACTACGTTCCTTGTCCACACCCACTTTTGTCCTAAACACACTCTCGATACAACCAAAAAGTGGTCCGATCCACACTCCGCTCGGCGCATTACTTTTGTGTCTTTCACCAGGTTTCTAAGCCGTTCATCATACACTATCAAGTCTAACATACTTTTAGTTTCACCTCTTTGCCATGTATACATATACACATGTTTATGTTTAAACCACGTATTGGATACAAACAGGCTTCTCTCCACACAGATGTTCAGCAGGTGTTCACCGTTCCCATTGGTTCCTCTTCATCTCAAGGAAATTGTACAATTATCTACAATAATTGCATAATTAATTACAACACTTTCCCACTCGTGGATTTCGTCCACTCGTGAGATTTCTATAGCAACAAAGATTCGTGAATCTAGTTAAAATTATCAAACAATGATCACCACTTATGTAATTACTGCTGAAAATCTTTTACCGAAACCGAAATCCAATGAAATGAGCTAATTTGTTGTCGTCATATGTTTAAAATAGGCCAATAACATTAGTTTTGGTCAATCGGTCACTAGGCAAATTCCTGACAGTTTCAAATTTAATTACTTAAAATGTCACGTTTAATAAATAAATTTAAATACATATGAATAAAGCGTTAATAACAAATATACTGTTTACATGAATCTAATTTCAAAAAATGTTCCTACGAACACCCCTAGAACAGTGATATATACGAAATAATTATATGATAACTTCCTCAAGCATGTTGCTATTAGGTTACCATAACAACATGCTTTCGGAAACTGTCAAAATTATTTAGTATTTAACATTGTCTTTTGGGATATTACTACTGCTAATTTTGATAATTTTACCTGTAGAGAACATGAGGTTATACGTCCAACTAAAAAAATATGCAAACATCAGAATTGAGCTTAGTTATTTCTATTGAGTCATGTTTAAGTATTATTCCTACAAAGGACCTTATGTCTAGTTATTGGGACACAAGTGTGACAAAATGACCTTAGATTTTAGGGCAACATTGCTCCACATAGATGTTTGTGCAACTTCAGTACCTGTCAAAAGGACCTTAGCTGTTGAACCAACTTCAAGAATCTGTTAAGTAACAGTAGGTGTTAGGGCCCTCGCCCCACCACTATAGATGATGGGACACGTTAAATATTCTGTCAAAGGACCTTGGATGTGGAAACCAAGGAGTCGCTGGAAAAAGGGAGTGAAAATAAGGACCTTGCAAATAAAGGGTGACAATGAATGAAAAAGCAGATGAAAATAAAAAATTTCAAGGAAAATTAGGAAAATTGAGGCAAACGAAAAAATAGGGAATAAAATTAGAAACGAAGTGGATCTAAAAGTAAAAGAACAGGAAAATATAGGAGAAAAATAGAAATGCGGGATAAAAATATAAAAAAAGGTAAATAAAATAGGGTAAAGTAAGGGATTTAATTTAAGGGTTGGGGGTTATCGTGTTCTATTGGCTCCAAACGCCCTGGCGTCGAAACATGCTGATACCAGAACATTCGGGCGCCGAAATCTTCCGGAACCAAAAGGGCACCGCTGAACGGGAGGGGCCGAAACTTCCCATACCCCAACGGCCTTTGTTGTGACACTTCAGCTTCGAAAAACAAACATTAATTTTCAATCGCTCACTTCCCTGTTAAATTTGTAGCATATCAGGAAATATTTTAGCAAAACATTCAAGTCCAAGAAACGTTTATCACATGCACGATGTGATATGGATTGAATGTAAAACCTAATCGAGCAAATTTTTTAAATGGTACCTCTGAAATTTACGGAATTACTAATAATAATTCACCAATTAACTAGTACTCATCCAAAAACAGCCTTCTTTAGTGAATCGGAAGGAAGTGCTATTCTTACAGGATAACACCAGACCGCATACCGCCAGAATGACCCGGGAAAAAATTTCTGAAGTTGACTGGGAAACGTTACTTCACTCTCGATATTATCCCGACATTTCACCACGTGATTACCACCTTTTTTTGTCTCTTGACAACTGCATGAGACAAAGACAGTTCAAAACAAGACTTGTTATAAATAAAGTCCGTCCATTTTTTGATTCAAAATCCATAGAATTTTACAAGTGCGGCATAAAAAATTGGTGTTACGTTGGGAAACGGTCATTAACTGTGATAGTGGCTTCTTCGATGAGTAATAATGTATGATTGCTCGTTAATGAATATTTTTATTTTGCCATAAAAAACCGCACTAACTTAATTGGTTACCTGGTAGATAAAAATGAAGTATGTCGATTTACGCAGTTTAATATTTTAATGCACTACATTGAAAAACTTCCGTATCGTCATTGAGTATAAAAAGTTTATATAGGTATTGCTTCCCAAACGTAACGGATAGATTCTAAAAAAAATTTTCAGGAAAATGCTCAAACACGTCGATTTTTATGTTTAAATTGGTATTCAAGCACGTAATTTACAATCCCCAAACACCAACTTTAAAAATTCAAATGGCAAGGCACCCTTGCGATATTCGATAAACAGATTTTTTGTACTGAATGCTTCAAAAAAATTGGCAAAATCAATTGATAAATAACGTACATTTTCGTAAAAATTTATTCAAACGCGAAATTGACAAACCAACTAAATTTAAGTAAGTTTATAAAAAATATCAAGAAAAAATTATTAAAAAAATAAAACTACAAATTTATTGAATTAAACGTCCAAATTGCTGTCCGTTAACGGCGAGACAGTGCCCTAATCTATTCACACTGAACAACATTTCGGGAGCAACTAAGCCGACTTCTTGGCGAATCTTTTCCGTTACCGCCTCATTATTTTCAGGTCCATTAAAATAAACGGTTTTTAAATAACTCCAGAGAAAATAATCCAACCAGGTTAAATCTAGCGACCTTGCTGGTCATTCAATAGGTTCCTGTCTACCAATCAACCGATTAGGAAATATTTGATCGAGGTATTCCAAAACCGGACGTGCATAATATGGAGGCGCACCATCTTGCTGTAACCAAATTCTGTGATAGGATACATCAGAATCTTCTGGATTGGAAAACAACACGGCTAAGGTAGCAATTAATTTAAGCCATGTACATTTACTTCCATTGGAACTTGAACCACCCAGTAACGGCAATTTTGTGACCTTCAACAAAACCGCTGGCTCATCAGAAAACGATTTTTATGATTAAGCAAAAATTAAAGAGTTGCTTCATTGTCTCACAAAATTGGAATCATGTCGATTCTTGTCCCAAATGTACTTTGTACGGGTAACCTTTGCCTATCAAAAAACCTGGAAACTGTAATTTTTGACGTTACAACATGTGAAGCGTTTCCCACAAGGGTTGATTGTGGATTTTGTTATACCATTAATTTGATTCAAACTCTTTATTTTCATCTAAGGAATTTGTTTTCAGTTCGACTTACGGATTGGAATATTGGAGGACGGTTTGGGCGAGTTTTGTTGGAAAGAATATGAACTTCTTCTGCGTCAGACCTATTTCCAAACCAAATGATCACTTCGATTTTTTCGGTTTCATTAAATCTCATTTCTGCTCTTATTTCTTGAATCGTGAATAAAATAACACATCAAATCCTCTAAATTGTGTTTGACAGTAATAAACAAGTTGCAATTATTTCTACGACTCAACATCACCTGCTCGCATATTCGTACATTTATTTGAATACATTTTGGTAAAAATCTCCGTTATTGATCAACTGGTTTTGACAATAGTTTTTGTTTCTTTCAGTACCCATCCATCTATCGAGGTATTGCAAGGGGTACTTTGACATTAGAATTTGTAAAGTTTGGGTTGCTACACCGTAAGGAAAAAAGGGTGAGGGTTGAAAATTGAATGTCCGCATATCAATTTAAGAATAAAAAATGAAACTTTTTTGTCAACGATTTCATAGAAGTTATTCGTTACTTGTGGGAAGTACTGTACTTAAATGATTAGTAATATTGCGATATGTTTGCTATTCCTTTGTTTTCATATTCTTCTGTGCTGTTGCGTTTTAGCTTTAATCAACCTCCTACCTACATGTGGGTAGAAGTAAGTGTAGAAGGTTATGCAGTCGACTTTTTTTTCACTAACGCTAAATCAACTTATTACCTCCTTTTACAACGTTTGAAAAAATTTCTGCAACATCGGCCATGATCTGTATGTGTGTATGTGCGTGCGTGCATGCGTGCGAGCGTGCGTGCGTGCGTACGTATGTGCCTTTGGATGTGTGTGTGGATGTAAGTTGGTATTCACAATGACTCCAGATCCTTTCGTATTTAAGCTCGTCTCCATTTTTATTTGGAGCAGTTTTTGGTTTTTGTCAAATACTTCTGAAAGAGCTGTATATTTCAAAGATGTAAAAATACCTACATATAAACCTTACATTATCCATTATTTATGTTCTATGCAATTTTTTGATACGACGCGTAGTTTAGCGGAAAAAGTTCCTATGGTTGTTGATATTAAAATTAATTAAACATTTTATTTCTTTTGCCTCAGGTTGGTAGCTGTAATTGCAATTGAAACATTTAAATTTATAAAAATTA
Organism: Vesta saturnalis; assembly: GCA_036346205.1. NCBI lineage: Eukaryota > Metazoa > Arthropoda > Insecta > Coleoptera > Lampyridae > Vesta > Vesta saturnalis. Next base: position 1,353,798 of record JARFJB010002032.1, read on the forward strand.
TAAATGATAATGTACGGTTACAAACCAAAAGGCAAGTATTTTAAACATAATTAATAATCGTGGAAGTTTCAGACTTGAAAATAGTGAAAAGCTCATCATATAATCGCAAACTTTAGCCTATTACCTTAATTTGTGAGAAATAGGTCATATGTAAAGGTAAATAACATGTATATTGGAATTCTACACTAAAATTCCTTTGGGACTACATGAATACTGTCATAAGTTATTAAATTTAATTTCGTTGACCTTAACCATAGACCTGGTAGAGGTCACTAATCAAAGTCAAAATAGTTGGTGCACATCTTTAATTTATAAAAACAAACTACAAAAATTTGCAGTCGTGCTTTTTTTTGTAATCACGAGCACGAACGAATGAAGGGCGGTTGGACAGACAATCGTGCGGGATCAGACTTACATAAAGTTATAAGGGTACTTTACGCACAACCAAGTAAGCACGAGTATGTTACAAGTAACCCCAATACATAGGTAGCCATTCAACATAAGTCGACATTTGTTTCCTTTATGTTAGTTTTACTGATAAAATAACGAGTAGAACCTAATTTTCAATCACTTTTTGAAACGGGCCACATGTACTGTTTCCTTTCCTTTTCAACCAAAAACGATTTCTTATATACTATATAATAACAGAAGTTTTAACGTGAATCTAAAATCGTGAAATGTTGAGTAGCACTAATTATTGTTAGTAAAAACTAGCAAAATCAATCAAAACTCTAAAACCGTGGTCACCATTCAACTTAGGCCTAAGGGTAGATATATAGGATCTGTTCGGCCGAGATAACATCCAATAATATTGCTAAATTAACTTAAATTAGATCCTAAATTTAAATAAAATTGCTGCAATGACACTATCTTTGTATTTGATTTAAAATGATTAAAGCAATTTTTATAGTACACCTGATATACATTTTTCTTTAGTGTGAAGCAAACTAACGCTTAAAATTGAATTTTAAAAAATTGCGCTTTCTATGAAACTGAAATTTGTAAAAAGGAACTTTATATATATAAAATAGATCAATCGTTTACAACTTATCCCTACCAAGGAAGTTTAATAGTGCAGAAAAACTGGATTTCACAATTAACAAGGAAAGTTTATTGAACTTACAAGTAAATACGCACATACAACAAAAGGGTTGAGATTGATTACAAGCACTTACATAATTACATTGTTGACCTAACTATGAATGTGGTCTATAATCAAAAGGAACTATATTAAATGGGCCTGTGCAGGGTGTACTGATGTCGTTATTTTGCCAGGATGTCACTGTTACTAATAAATATGGAGACTCACGGTTTTTATACAAGGGTACTGCTGCAGTCAGACTTGATTATACAGAGCGAAATTAAAAATTTCTACTTTTTGGTCATCTCTCGTGTCCTAGTTTTGTTCAGTTATAGAAGACACACGGATTTCTAACTGGCACTTTTTTACACACAATCCAGTGATGTAGAGATTTTTTTTAAGTACCTACTACCTTTTGAAGATATAAATCAAACTTTTCTTTTCTTAATGGATCACCTCGTACACTTATGGGCCACTACAGTCCGCTCGTTAAAGGATTTTTCAACGATATATAATGCTTAATAGTACTTTTTCGTTTGAATTATTAAATTAACTTTCTCGGTATTCTTGTTTTGTTTTCCTTAGTAGGTATTGGGAAGCAGTTTTTTTTTTGTGCGTCACTATGTTTAATAATTATTTATGCAAATGGTGCATAAAATTGTTATTTTACGTACATACAACCTGACAATAACATGATCGTATATTGTCGCTTCTATTAATACCAAGATTCACATGCTGTGTGTGATGTATTAAATGTTTGATTTTATTTGAAATATCAAATTCCTCATAGCAAATTCTCAGATAAAGCATAATTACGCTATGATTTAACGATTATATTTGAAACATCATGGTGATGTGTTAATGCCTTTATTGGAAGAAAGCAGTGGATTATGTCATGTTTCTCTAATTTGTCTTGGAATACAATCTCAGGACAATTCAATAAAAAGTGAACGAGAATTGTTTTGCTTTCTGTCTTTGTAATGTAGTTTATAACAAAATCATTTTTATAAGTGTGACAAAATTAATTACAAAATTAATTTTTAATGAATTTATTTACAAGAGAAATTGAGTGTTTTATTTCTTTCATTTTAGCTTTATATAAATTTTCAATGTAATGCAGAATTAAAATTAAGTGAGCAATTACATTCATTTAACATCTATTGTTAAACGGTATTTTGCAGGTTCCGTTTGCAAGTCAGTTCCGGACACGAAAAAAGTCTTTCTTTAACCCTCATCCGCATGAGCCTCTGGACGAACTCTGCTGAACCCACTAGCTGAAACAATGTGTTTTAAAATAAGTAATCTAAAAAGATTTTTAAAAAAATATGAAGTAGATCATATACCAAATTTTAAATTAAACATTTTTTGCAATTTCTTTTGAGCACCGCAAATATCAATGGAACATCTACTGTATCTGGTTATAGTTTTCCTATGTAATTTAGAAGGACACATGGCACATTTGGCTTTCACATTAACATGCTCTTTTTCCTGATCTTGCCTTTTAGCCCTAGCTACTTCATATCCGCAAATCTCAATTGCAAATTTTATAGTATTATGCAGTTGGGTCCGTTTTTCCTGGCATCACCTCACATTTCCGTATGTTTAAGTTAATTTGTTTGGATAGAATTTTATTGTAGCTTTTGGTCGTTATAGTTATGTAGTACTGTGTTGTACTGGAGTTAGATTAGTTATGTTAGTTCTTCCCTTAGGTCAGGCTAACTAACTTAGGAATTTTGATTATGATACTGATTGAGGGTAATCATATTTCTACAATTTTTGACTTTTTAGTTAGTGAATTAGGTACTTCCCGATTGATGACCTATGCTACTGGACTTGACGTTACTTGTTTTGTTTGGTGTGATCGGCTATTGAAGAAAACAATCCAAAGAAAAAGGATATTTGACTATCGGATATACCTGCTGTATGATTTTTGAAACAGTTATTGGTGTATAATTAATAACCAGAGGGATTATATCACATGGACATAACAATTGAATAAATAACGAATTGTTCGGCCCTAATACGAAATTGAGTATCACAGAATATATAGAAAATTGTATATCTATTTAACAATAGATATACAATTTTCTATATATTCTGTGATACTAAATTTCGTATTAGGGCCGAACAATTCGTTATTTATAATTACATTACTTATATTAGCACTTAACCATTCCATTTTCATATTTTTTGTGGTTAAATACTTTTTGCTGTATTGCCGAGAGATTAAGAACTAAGTTTTGGATTGTATTTGTTATATTTAAACTGATCTTTAAGATTTTATCTTTTAATTTGTGATTCAATTGATGATCAACTAAATTCAATTTGGATTCTTTGTAGTAAGTGCAGAAACATTCTCATAGACTGAACTGACCTTGTATAAAATTTTGTTCCTTACAGCAAGATAGATCTACAGATTATAAAGAAAATTATATTTAAGGCAATAATTTCATTTCATTGACAGTTGATGAACTAAACACCGAGTCAATTAATTAATGCCTTATGCAGTTGTTCAGTGATAGAGAAGTGAATTATGCATCGACTTCAGTCGAAATTTATTAAACAAGAAATGGTTCAGTACATTATTTTTATATTAATTCTTGATTAAAACTTATTGTGGTTACATAAACATACCACAATTGAATTATTAAATAAATTAATAAAGTTAAGTTTAATAGAAATTTATTTGGAACAATTAGGTTTGAGTGACCTTCTATGCTTTTGTATCATAATGACGTTTAGTGGTGTTGATGTATATTAGAATTAGCATGTAACAGTATTAATACTCAATCCTGAAAATAAGTTTTGAACTTGATGAATATAAAATTCAGAATTATTGAATTTATTGTTATTTGACGACATTTAACAATGTATGTTGAATGTAAATTATAATTACATAACGTTCATATATTAAAGAGCTAGTCTGGGTAAATAATAAATAATTATTATTTTATTTTATCTTATTCAATCATTATACAATTCCATATAAAATTTTATTACAATTTAGCGCCCACCGTGTGTCGCACAAATGGCCAGTAAGTCGTTATATCTTACTTATACATTTTTAATTCAATTGGGAAGAAATTATACGTTTTGAATAAATCAATTCGCAAGTTTCAAGGCCAATTAAATTAATTCTAGGTTTAATTCACAGTTCTTGGAATTTATTCGAAGTTTGATTTATGTGCCCTGTTCATGAACTCCTTTTACTACCCCACGGTCCAGCACCTTGAAATTTGTACAGTAGTGCGGGGTTATCTGTCGTAATGGGTTCAGGGCTCAAGAAAATCTCTTCGGTCCAGCAACTTGAAGATTAACTATCTTGAATTTCATCCAGAATCTGAAAATAAAGTTCAGGGTTAAATAAGTTGATTAAGGGATTTGGGGAAAACACTAACACTTGATTTTCTTTGGACTGCTCACATTTATCATCCAATATTATTGTCTTTATATTTCCCTAATGGGCTACGTTTACTTTTAAAATTCTTTACCTGGTCTATAGATCGAAATCGAATGTTGAGCACGAGATCTTTTAGATACGGCTGATCGATAACTCAACAATTATAAGTATTCACACTTACTATAAACTAATAACCAAACAAAAAAATAATATAAAGAAAAAACAAACAAAAAAAAACAAAATACAAATGCATTATTGAAAGAATAAACGAACGCTCCTTGGCACGGGCACTTCGAGCGGCTTTCATTCCACTCGAGCACTCGATTTTGCTCTCCTTGTGATGGCTGAGGAAAAATAACTTTAACGATACAGGTAAAAGTAGTACATTCACACAAGGATAAACTAGCTGAAATACGTTAAAGTAAACAAAAGAAATCAGATAATATTCCTGAATACGTCTCTGATCTGCAGTAGGTCGAATAACAAGATTAAATTTTTAATTAAGGATATATGGGTCTACCGCCTCTACCTGGAAATAAAGGTAGATCAGTTTGAGAAAATCAATATTTTAATGTTTGTATGACTGCGTGCAGTTTTGTATCTGAATTATGTAATGAAACTTTAACGCATTTCGAAAATATTGCTGACGTGACTTATTTAATTAAAATTGTGATGTAACAATTAGTTTTTAGTAATTAACTGCGACTAGAATGAGAGTTTTTTTTTGCAAATCGACTTTATGTAATTCCGCAAAATGAATGAATTCTCAATGCTATCCGGCCTTCCACGCCCGAAATATAACTATTCCACACTGAATACAATATCTCTGAACGAATACTTATTTAATAAATTAGTAAACATGCAAAAGTAGCTGAGTTCATCACTCTAAATTAATGTGCTACTATTTCTCATCATTTCTCTCAAATACGGCAGCATACAGAAGCGCCCAGTGTCATGCTTGCACTTGTAGCTAATCTTTTATATATTTAAATAGTGTAAGATTACGCCTAAATCATATCTTTAGTGGCATTATATGGCATGGTAAAAATGGTCAGTGGCGTAACAGGAGTCGCGCTTTATAAAGTACACAAAAAGTGTTGTAGTGAATGAATAGTCACCTACATAATTAAAACGATATGTTAAGGTATAATCCAAAATGGTTGACCAATGAGTCAAGAGCCAAGATGCCTTAATAAAGTCTATTATTCCCTTCTAATCAACTGTACTATTTCTTTCAATACTTCGCACCCACAGGTATTGTTTTCACAACAAACTTAGATCTCAAGTTTTCAAGGGCTTTACATATTATCAGCATTTTGAAAATCATCTATAAAATTTTTGACAAGATGTATGTGCATGTGTGCGTTTGTGTGTGCGTGTGTGCGTGTATGCGTGTGTGCGTGTGTGCGTGTGTGCGTGTGTGCGTGTGTGCGTGTGTGCGTGTGTGCGTGTGTGCGTGTGTGCGTGTGTGCGTGTGTGCGTGTGTGCGTGTGTGCGTGTGTCGTGTGTGCGTGTGTGCTGTGTGCGTGTGTGCGTGTGTGCGTGTGTGCGGTGTGCGTGTGTGTATGTGTGCGTGTGTGCGTGTGTGCTGTGTGTGCGTGTGTGCGTGTGTGTGTGTGGTGTGTGTGTGTGTGCGTGTGTGTGCGTTGTGCTTGTGTGTGCGTGTGTGTGGTGCGTGTGTCGTTGTGTGCGTGTGTAGTGCGTCTGTGCATTGTTGTGTGTTCGTGTGTCGTGTGTCCGTTTCTGGGCGCAGGCGTGTGTGTGTGTGTGTGTGTGTGTGTGTGTGTGTGTGTGTGTGTGTGTGTGTGTGTGTCTAAAGTGAAACGTATTGAACAATCATATGATTTATTTCACTTTCTGGTACAGAAAATTCAGTAACGTCGAACGCTTACCAACTAAATATTTCAAATTTACATATTATGACAAAAATTCACCTATTGCGAAGTGGTAAGAGTGTTTGTCAAAGTTCGCTCCATCTATTTTGTAAATCATATAATAAACCTTTTTATTCCGATAGTAGTGTTATTTAAATCCTGAATACATTCGAACATCATGCATCAACTTACCTAAATTGAACTACCCACCACGTAAATTATTATATTGTAAATCAGATTTTTGAAAGGATGCGTTATACATTTGGTTTACATCAAAACGAAAAGCTTACTAGTTTTGACACCCAACTCCTCTTAATTTTTCGCTTAGTTCATATAATTCGAATCTAGTTTGCCTTTTTTCTAATACTGTAATACTTTGCTACTTGTAAAGTATCAGTTACTACTTGTATTTACTACAAAATTTTACAATATACCTATCAGCGGGTGGTTTAGGGTCGGCTGCGACAATATTTATGTTTTGCATTTACAGGGCCGGATATCAAATTGGCCCATATAACATTAGAACAAAATTTATGTGCAGTAAATAAATAATTTAATGCAATTTCATTAAGGCGAAAGAATCTGTTTTCGCCGTTATTAAGGTTTAGACCAGTCGACATCAAATTAGCGAGTTTAACATTTTCGGTTTTTGTTTTTTTTTTTCTTTTTTTTTCTTTTTCTTTGTAGTTCGCTATAATTACTAAATTAAGAAAACTGTATGGTTTGGTTGGGAAAGCGACAAAATTGAAATTGTAATAAACAATTATGGATTTGATGTATGGTTTGGTTCCAAAATTTCATAAAACTCCAATAAGTTTATAGTAACTTGGAAGTGTCAGTTTTTGAAACTTAATTGTTACGCAAGCTTACTGAAGCTTAATGTAACGTAATTAAATAAAATAAATAAATAAATCATTCATTAGAGCCGCTGTGTCGTACATATTCATGTTAATATTTAATGATAATGAGCTAAGTTTGATATTAGCACCTGTAAATAAAGAACATGAATATTGTAGTAGTCGACCCTAAACAACCCGTTGCTAAGCTTCTTGTAAAATATAGAAAACATAATTATAGTTTATTTGCTGCTGAGTGTCCGATATGGAATTATCCCCTACAAGCCCTTGACCAATTTGTGTTTTCTTTCCGTCATGGTAAGCCCAAATACTCTAAGCTTGTGTTAAAGAGAAATGTAAATAATGCGACGTTTAGTTTAGTTTCGACAGTGAATTATATTCCCTTGAAGTCGGAACTAAGATGCCGCTTACTTTGAGCAGTAGTTCGCAAAGATTTATTCATACGTGTAACGTTAGCTCACACATTCAAATATTTTGTCATCGATTTTAGTTGTTAATAAAAAGTAATAATTATACATTTAGATTAAAAATGTACTGAGAATGTGAAAAAGTGTAGTTTATTTTAAGAAATACGAGATGTATAAATATTTGAATGGGTGAGCTAACGTTATACGTATGAATAAATGTTTGCGAACTACTGCTATAAGTAAGCGTCAACTTAGTTCCGACTTCAAGGGAATATGATTCACTGTCGAAACTATTTACTAAAGTATTACGGTTGATTTTTGCAGAACACTACGAACGGTCGGTATTTAACTAAATGTCGCATTATTTACATTTCTCTTTAACAAACATTTATTCATACGTATAACGTTAGCTCACCCATTCAAACATTTTGTCATCGATTACAGTTGTTAATAAAAAGTAATAATTATTGATTTAGATTAAAAATGTACTTAGAATGTGAAAATGTAGTTTATTTTAAGAAATACGAGATGTGTAAATATTTGAATGGGTGAGCTAACGTTATACGTATGAATAAATGTTTGCGAACTAGTGCTATAAGTGAGCGGCAACTTAGTTCCGACTTCAAGGGAATATGATTCACTGTCGTAACTATTTACTGAAGTATTACGGTTGATGTTTGCAGAACACTACGAACGGTCGGTATTTAACTAAACGTCGCGTTATTTACATTTCTCTTTAACAAAAATTGGTCAAGGGCTTGTAGGGACACTCGGACACTCAGCAGCAAATAAACTATAGTAACAGATACTTTTCAGGCAGAAATGGAATATCTTGAGTCAAAGTATACCATGCAGTATGGGAAAGTAAATACACATAATTAACTTTTGAATTTTTAAATGGTGTATCTTTATATTTAAACTGTACATAGATCTATACGTTTTAATAACAATTGCAGTTATCGTCCTCAGTAATGGTGATATGTTTAAGAATTGTTTAAGATGTTAAAAGAAATTTTTTAAATATGAAAACGCAAATAATAGCAGGGTTATGTTTTCGTTTTCATCTTTTTCGTATTTCATAAATTTGTTCTAACATCTTAAACAATTCTTAAAGATATTACTACTAAGGACGATAACTGTAACTGTTATCGAAACGTATATATTTATGTAAAATACAAATATTTAAAACCTTAAAGCTAAATATTTTAATTATACTGTATAGTAATTTTTTATTGAATCGACTAAAATAACAAAGTTTTGGAGTCGTCTGACTAACAGATTTTGTTAAGAGAATATTAAGTAACCTGATTAAAAGTTGACTCGTTTGATATTTTGGTTCATTTCAATCCTCGTGTTATTGTATTATTAAATTGACGTAAATGATGATTGAGTATTTACTCCTTCTTTGATAAATCAATACCTTTTTTTTTGTTATTCAACATAAAATGAGCACTTTTAGAAGTGCATTTACAGTACTGAAGAGTAACATACACAAAAACGAATTTATTCTAAGGGAAAGGGAAAGAGTAATATTTTGAATCCAAACGTTACAAACTGAAATGTTAGTAACTTAATTTGATTGAGAGTCGCGTTCGTTTATATAAATTGATTATTCAGTGACGTGCCTCATTATTTAAACTTCCATCCATATGTTTTATTATTTAAAAGTCAAAGCACGGATTTCTGTGCTTCGACGTGCCAATTAGCAATGTGCAGTTTGGTAAACGTTTTATTGGATTTAAAAATGGTCAATTTTCGTATATCATTGTAGATATATTTTCTATATCAACCGTAAAACTCTAAGACGTATTTCATTCAATTCAAGATTCTACGAAAGTAAATGTTAAAGCTTTTTGTTAATATTACTCAAAAATAACAGTTAAGTGTATTTTGGAAATTAAATTTTTTGATGTTGGATAACCATAAACGTAGCTTCAAATTAAACGGAACACAGGGCAATTAATTAAGCTTAACTTCAATTAACAGCAAATATTGTTCAATTTTTTTTTTCGTTAACAACATTTAACTGCGTTGTGTAAACTCATTGAACTTGACTTTATTGCGAATTCTGTTGAGATAATCCTAAAGTTCAACCAGTTTTCTCCGTCCATGCGTCCATATGACGAATCTAACGTCTACATAGCTTAACGATAACTTGGCTTGCCTTTAGCTCTTTTTTGTAAGTTTGTCATAAATTGTTTGACGATGCTTAGTGATATTGGTGAATACATGTGCTCCTTCCACTTGTTTATACTTCTGGATTCCGTAGATGAAGTAGGTGATCATCACGTAGTGTTTAGTGAAAGTGGTAACATCAATTGGATGTCTGTATTTCTATTGCAATATATCTACTGCTTCTCTGACTGGTAAATTTGTGAATAACGAAACCACATCAAAACCCACAAGCATGTAGCTGTCCTCAATTTTTTATTTCCTTATATTTTATACTACCTTAAAAAACATTCCAAAACTGCCCGCTTCTATAAGATACCGACAATAATATATAAGGATTTTTTTTAATCCTATTTCATGTTTAGGCTTAGTTTGCTTGATAAGAAATTTTATAAAGAAAAGTTATGTTTCTGTAAAGAATTTGTCTACACATTTTCTTATAAAATTAATCGTAATTGAGATATTAAAAAATCTGAAATAACACTTAAACTCCACCTTATGAATTTTCTTGTCGCTTAGTTACGCGTCGTATCAAAAAAATGCATAAAAAATAACCGATATGTGTATTGTAATTTTATGTCTGTAAAATATACAGCGTTTTCAGAAATATTTCATAAAAACCATAAATTGGTTCTAATAAACTCCCCTCTCCGTCACTAAATTTTTCGCAAGATCTAATCGGCTTCAGAACAAATGAAAACGGGCTTAAATACGCAATTTGAAGTACGCGCATCTTTAAAATACTTAGCTTTTTTGGTTTTTACGATGTATTTTGTGTCTATATTTATACAAATATGAAAGTTTCGATAACACTTACAGTTATCATCCTCAGTAGTAATAAAATCTTTTAGTAGTGTGTATAATGTTGGAACCAGTCTTTTAATATGAAAATTGAAAACGCAAACATAAGGCTCCTTCAGCCACAGTCATGTATTTCCAGCATACATACATTACGTATACAGAGTGATTTTTAATAGGTGTACAAAACTTTGACATAGTGTTCGGGAAGTCATTTTAAGAAAATAATGTTATATGAAGATAGGTCGTATTTTGTTTATTTATTGGACTACATCAGATTTAAATTTTATTATGATGGATTGGTCTGGGAGGTTTCATTTCTTGGCCGCCAAGATCTCCCGACCTAAACCCTTAGGATTTTTGTATTTGGGGCCATTTGAAGGAACTGGTTTACAGTTTCTAAATTAATACTCGTGGATCATTACTTGACCAAATAACAAATAGATTTAACGAAATTCGGCAAGATGGTGCAACAATAGCGCGTGTTTACGACTCAATGGTTCGCAGGTTGAACAACTATTATAGACAATATTTTTCTTCCATAGCCATTTATTTTTCTTGTTATCCATTTTTAAAGTTTTAATTTTACTTTCTAATTAAATAAAATTTCAAACATATGTAGTTCTGTAAATAAACAAAGTACGACCTATCTTCATGTAACATTTTTTCTTAAAATGACTTTCCGAGCACGATATCAAAGTTTTGTACACCTATTATAAATCACCCTGTATATGCATGGTGGGATTAAGGATGGGTGTGGTCAGGATAGGATCGGAAGGAACGGAGTTAATGTTCTAAGGGGGAAAATACTACCCGCACATAGTGTGCATATAAGCAGTAATCATGTCGCTACATGTGCATGAGGAAAACCCCCTGAAAAAACCTCATACAAAGTAGACGGCAACGGGAATCGAACCCATTACCTCCCGAATGTTAAGCAGGTCGTGTCACCTCTGCGCTTCCAGCTCTGTGAAACTCTCTAACAGACTAACAGTAAAACAGTAAAAATGTTATAATCGAAGAGGAAATTTAACAAAATTTAATCAAACTATGATCTAGGTTTATAGTTGTTAAAAACTTTAATTTGAAATTGCTAGCATTCACACATAGAAACTTGACATTATTTAAAGATTCATCCAAATCTGACAATGAAATAGCTTTCTTAAGAAATGTGTTATTTTACAGTGAAAACACAATGTAGTACCTCATTTTGGTGATGACATATTTGTTATTTGGAGACATGGAGATGTAGAAGAAGCACTACTTGAATCCTACCATCCAGTTTACAATTCAAAAGGAAACTAATGGAAGTTTACCATTTCTATACTATACTATACATACTATATACTATACTATACTATGTACTATATACTATACATACTAATATCTAACACTAATAATTCCCTACCTTTTAAGGTTTAAGAAAGCAGACACACACTGATAAATACCTTCATAATTTATCCACGTCAAAAAATTGGTGTATTTAAATCTTCAGTTGACCGAACAAAACGAATTTGTGATCTTGAATTTTTGAAAGATTAATGTAAATATTTCTCAAAATCCTTACAATCTAATGGATATTTACTTAATGATATGGTAGACATAACCATAAAGAAAAACTAGTGCTTAATGTTGGTACTGCTTTTCTTTCTTTTATAAGTAACGTTGCAGGTAGAATTAAAAAAATCCTAATTATTCATGGCATTAGGACTGTTTCTAAATCTACAAGAAAAATTAAAGAAAATTTAAGATCGCCTAAAGATGTTTCAAACCCATTATCGTCTTCCGGAGTGTATAGGTTATCTCGTTCTTATGGAAAACTATAAATTGGTAACACAAAACGTAGCTTTGATACAAGACGTAGAGAGCACATGAAATTTTATAGATTAGGTCAACAGAGAAACCTGTGGTAGCTGAGCACGCTTTAAATAATTTAGGTCATAACATTTAATTTGATAAAATGGCAATATTGTTGCAAACAAACTCATTGTTATGCTCATTTACAACGTGAAGCTAGTGAGATATATACACATCCTAATAACTTCAATAGGCAAGAAAAAATTTGCGTTTAAATAGGTTATCTTATAATTTAAAAAAAGGCACAATGGTACGTCTTAATTTTAATTTTAGCTTTTGGTATTTCTAGGAAATTTGTGTGTTTTTCTAGACCTTGGAGTAAATTCTTTACAAATTATATGTTAAATTACCACACCAATTATCTAACATATGTAGTTGAAACTAAAATTAAAATTAATCGTTTAGATTTGTATAAACGTAAATACAAAAATACACCATTAAAAAAACGTAAAAGGCAAGTATTTTAAATATGTGTAATAATAGTGAAAGTTGAAATTTTTATACCTACGTCTTGTCGTTCCAGAGTTATTGTGGATACATACACATACACATACATTCATCCACACATCCAATCACACGCACACGCACACTCACACGCACACGCACACGCAAACGCACGCGCACACGCACACGCACACGCACACGCACACGTACACGCACACGCACACGCACACGCACACGCACACGCACACGCACACGCACACACGCATACATTCACACACATACCAACCATTTGCAACGATCCAGCAACATAAGTGGAGAATATCTCGAAGACGGTAGAGAGATGTGGCTTTCGTTTTTTACTTCCGAAAAGGGTACTGCATCATTCTCATTCATTGCCAGAAATCTTGCTTTTAGAATTCAATAATTTCTATCGCTCCGAAAATAATTTTTTTCAAACATGGATAACTTGATTTTTTTAAATAGAACCACCCATATTTTCTTACATCAGCGGATAGGAAATTAAATTTCCTTTCCATTGTTATTGATATTTTGGAGTGATAGTTTTCGAGATATTCACATTTTTATCTATTTCAGTTTTTATTGCGCATTGCCGCGGTGCTTTGGAAAACGTTTGTCAATTGTTTTAAACAACTGATAAGAAACGTCAGTTTCTCGCGCTTCTGTTGTGCTTTGCTGTCTTGTGTATCAGTTTAAGTGCTTCTGCAAGACATTTCCATTAAAATGTTGTTGTCCGACGCAAAGTTGATCGACATGACTTTCATTCTTGGAGAATGCCAAAGAAATGCGTTATTGGCGTCAAAGATTTATGCGGTATGGTATCCTGAACGAAGACTTCCCCGAGAAACAGCCTTTCACCGTCTTGCAACGTCTTGCTTTTAGAATTCAATCATTTCTATCGCTCCGAAAATAACTTTTTTCAAACATGGATAACTTGATTTTTTTAATACACAAGAAATAAACAATAAATACTCAAGAATTAAGAACGCAAAACTCAAAAGACACACAAAAAATACATAAGGAATGAACAATAAATACATAAGGATTGCACAAGTAATACAAAATAATTACTTAAGGCTTACACAAGAAATTGAGAAGAAATGCACAATCGATCACAAACGATCAATAAATACATAAGAACAATTACTTAACGATTACAGAAGATATACAAAAGGAATGCACAAGATATACAGGTTATCCTGTAAACACGTTCCCTCCTTTGATACTGCACGCGTCCGGTGTTTGTAAAACGTTGTAACAACTTTTGAAAGGCTGTTTCTTGGGGAAGTCTTCGTTCAGGATACCGTACCGCATAAACCCTTGACGCCAACAACGCATTTCTTTGGCATTCTCCAAGAATGAAAGTCATGTCGATCAACTCAGCGTCGGACAACAAAATTTTAATTAGAAACACTTAAACTGATACACAAGATAGCAAAGCACAACAGAAGCTCGAAAAACTGACGTTTCTTATCAGTTGTTTAAAACAATTGACAAACGTTTTCCAAAGCACCGCGGGAATGCGCAATAAAAACTGAAATTAGATAAAATTGTGAATATCTCGAAAACTGTCACTCCAAAATATCGATAGTGCTACGTCAGTGGAAAGGAAATTTAATTTCCTATCCGCTGATGTAAGAAAATATGAGTGGTTCCATTTAAAAAAATCAAGTTATCCATGTTTGAAGAAAATTATTTTCGGAGCAATAGAAATTATTGAATTCTAAAAGCAAGATTTTTGGTAATATATATATATATATATATATATATATATATATATATTGAATAACAGTTAAAGGAAAATTGAAAATTATTAATACGGTAACCCTGAAGAAGAGCAATAACTTCTGTTAATAAAATAAAATTTCATTTCAACGTTAACCATACCAAAAAGTATTTAAATGCGTTTGTTTAATTTCAGGATAAATAATAAAACTAGTGGTCTCAACTAGTTCTATTTATTTTAATTCGAATTTTTCGAACTTTTAACGTGGTAAATGAAATAAGCCATACAACCCTATAATACATTTATACAATAATGTATAGGATCATTCATTACAATATTAGGTACGTGTATAAAACGTTAAAATGTGATAAGAATCGTAATGAGTGCTATTTACGTATTACTGATACGTCACTGTGTGAGTAGAAAAAGCATAGTACACAACTCGGGTGGTAATGCCTATTACGCATTCGTGCTTCGCCCGCTCGTGATCCTAATAATATACTTGTGTGTAATAGACTACTTACCACTCCTATTATGTAATATACTATTGACTATTTTGTGAGAGAAAACTGTATAAACCGTTTTTAAATAAAAATTACAATGTGATTTACTTTACTAGTGGAAACCGTTCGTTATAACGGAGTAAGTAGAAGAGTTCGTAATGTTGAAGTTAATAAACAAGTTTGCTTACCTTGGTAAAACTAATCTTAGACCAATCTAACATGTATGTAACAAACATCATTGTAACAAATTACTTGCTATAACGAATACTTTCAATTCCCTTCAGTTTTGTTATGTTGAGGTTTCACTGTATTTAAGTAAAATAATTTCCAAAACCTTTTAATGAAATTAGTGGGACGCTTAATCTGACAGAAGTGAAAAACGATTTGACATAGGTTTAGTGGAAACAAATAGAGTTTAGTCATTAAAGTTATATACGTGCGGTTTGTGTGTGGTTAGTACTAGTTTTCCGATGTTTGGAAGCCTTTGTCGTCATCACTTATACTGAGACTGTGTGGTCGTTTTTCTATTTACAACGAGAAAAAGGGGAAACGTGAAAGGGAAAGTGGAGAAAGTCTACATAGTATATTTGCGCTAAGCAACAACAGAGAACAGTTTGATTCTAGTAACGAGACGCAGAACAAAGCAACTATACGCTTGACAGTGCCAATAGAATTTACACGAGAAAAATCCGGAAAAACAACGAATACATGAAATTATCGTGGAAATCTGAAAATCAACACACATACACTATATATACACGCATATATATATATATATATATATATATATATATATATATATATATATATATATATACATATAACCCATTTGTTTTCAGGTCATTCTGTAAAATATTTATTTATGGTGCGATTTTTTTCAAACCGTAGAGGTTGATGAATTCTCCTTTTAGAGCAAATCGTTCTACATTCCTTCAAAATCCATGGCTTACTACATTAGTTTTTGTCAGAATTTTTTTAGACGATTGAAAAATTTTCATTTCCCTCTTTTTTTTTAATTCAGCTGTAATTCAAAGAACATTTTTTTAGTCTCATGATGATTTAATGAAATTATAAATTAAAGCATATGGCAAATAAACATTTTTTGTATTGGATGACAAGTGTCTATTACTATCAAAAACTAATTTTTAATCAATCTGGATTTTAATAATCCGCTTTTTTACGCGAATAATCAAAATAGTTAGTGAAAGACCAATCACAAACGTCTTGTACTTCCTTCGTCCCTAAGAGAGAGCGTCATTTTGTACCACATTTTCCTCGTGTAGATAGTCATCTATTGGTTTTATCTAGGGTCTCACCGTTGACTGAACGAATTCGTTCAGTCAACGGTCTCACACATCTAGACGTTCTATAAAAAAGAAACAATTATTGGTTCCAAAAGATAAAAGTTATGAATTCATAATCAACTTGAAATAAATACAAAGAAAATTATTTGCAGCAAAGCAAAATGTTGTTTTACAAGCTTTGAATGATGAATATTGCATGAGAAGGTTATGAATATTAGGTTCTTTGATTAAAACTACACCAAGTTCATCACTGTAAAAAGTATCTAACTAATAACTATTGCTTATATTGAAAAAGTATGATTTAAAAGTGTTTTAAGATTGATACTCAAGTAAGTAAATCTTTATTAAAAGGGTTTCCTTAAACAAGATTTTCCCGAAATGTAAAAGTTTAATCAGTATTAAGATACTAATCTATTGGGTTGTAATGTATCTTTGTTTTATGTTTTTATCAATTTAAACGTTTCGATAACAATTACAGTTATCATCTTGAGTAAATGAGAACAGTTGTAACAAAATTAATTATTGTCAAACAAATTTACGAACACCTTAATTAATTTTTTTAAACTGTTATCATTTACTGGCGACGATAACTGTAATTATATAAACTTTTAAATTTGAAAACATGTAAATAATGAATGATAATTGTGAAAGTTTACATTTTTATAGAAGTTCAGTCCTTTGAAACTGAAAATATAGTAGTTGTGAAACAAAATGTCCGTTAAATAGTTATTTGTTTCATTGGTAAAAAAATGTCAATTATCCTCCGATTCTGATTTTAAAACAAAGAAACTTAGTATAACAAGAAGTATTTCGAAAACACTTCCTAGGGGCATCGTATCATATTAATCTGCTTCATGCCTCTAATCTCCCAGTTTTTTAAATGTGGTGATTGGTAATGAAAATTAAAAGTAAGGAAATAAGTTTTTATTTCATACCAATAAACCCTTAGTTACCGTAACTGTAAAGATGTTCATAACTCCCTAGGGAGTTATAGTAGGGAATTATAGATCTATAACTCCCTCTAATCTATTTTAACAAATATTTGCAAGCTTTTCAGTTGATATATTCATGGTAACAATGCCTACTTAATTTTTAAACGTTCGTATAATTTTAATAACCAACAAAATTTCGTTTTCATATTTCATTCATAATGAATTATGTTCCCCTTTAGAACCCTCTGTTCCTTCCTTTCCTATCCTGACCTATGCTTAATTCCAACATACATACATACTTAATGTGTGTATGTTAAGAATCCAAGACTGTGGCTGAAAGACAATGGAACAAGTTTTGAAACTTAAAAAAATCGATAGACATCATACGTCGTTGCATTCATCTGATGAACTCAACTTCAGTAGGGAACCGCCAAACATTTTTGGTAATATGATATACTCAAGTATTAGTCAAGCATGCAAAATTACAGAAACTGTCTACCTATTCTTTTCTAAGCATC
Source organism: Vesta saturnalis (assembly GCA_036346205.1). Taxonomy (NCBI): domain Eukaryota; kingdom Metazoa; phylum Arthropoda; class Insecta; order Coleoptera; family Lampyridae; genus Vesta; species Vesta saturnalis. Next base: position 1,371,689 of record JARFJB010002032.1, read on the forward strand.
TCTAATATATACCATATATTACTATCAACTACTTGGATTAAGTATCTCTAACATATCCCATGTATTACTATGTAGTACTTGGATGAATCCATCAGATAACGTAAAATTAATATCTGTATGTGAATGATTAGGCTCCGCGTCCCTGTCCAATTTTATTTCGGAACGAGTGTTTAAGTTATTACACTTAGGAGGAATAACCATTGATCCTTCTGTATCGGGTATTGGCCATGTCAACACACCAACTCTTTTTAGAATTACGCTTAAAATCTGTTTGAAGCTAAATAATTTTTCATAAACCTTGGAATGTTTTGTTTTACCCAAGATTCCTCTATTTCTATATATTTGTATTAATAAAAGAAATCGTTAAAATACCACCAAATACTAATTTGGCAGACCATACATTATATAAACCAAACACGTTAGGTATGTTAATAGGAGTAGATCTCTTGTATCATCTGTGAAGTATGAGTCATATTCAGCTTCCTCGGTGACCCACTGAACTATGTTGGGTAATCTCTGCAAAACTGCACCAACCAACCGATAAGAAGTTAGTATCTTTGTTAACATTAATCGAGCTTAACGATTACCATCAGTATTTTAGACAATCGACAAACTTGCTCAAATTAATTACTGTTTAAGGGTGGAAGAGAATTAGTGCCAAAAATAGTTTTCAGTCACAAACCAGTTCCGGGTGGCAAATTCATTGTTAAACTTCCTCTGAAACCATATAACATTCAGTTAGAAAACTTCGATATCCATGAAAATGAACGTTTTGAACTGTTAGAAAATAAGTTTTTTGACAACCATGATTCTAAGAAAAGTTATGTCGAATTTATAAGTGAATATATGTCCCTAAATCATTGGTCTAGAGATAAATCATCGGATGTTATAGATTCGTTCCTCCCGCATCATGAAATTTTTAAGAACAGTAACATAACTAAAAGTAGTTTTTGATGGCGCTTGTGCGCCAGATTACTGGTGTGTTAATATGTAGGTCCCATATTTCAAAAAAATGTTCTTTCTATTTCTGATCTAGAATCCATCAATATATTATCGTAGCCCGACTTGGCAAAAATATATCATCAAATTAAATGATTCACCTGATCGATTTCTAAATTCTTATTCCCTAAACACTATGATGTATGGCATCGCTGTGTCACCTTACTTGGTAGTGCGCAAGAGATGATAATTTTTTTACTCAATTTCCAAGGTTAAGGGTCACTAAGGGAACCAATCTGTCTGAATCATCACAACTCTTTGATCCTTCATCCATAATAGTTTTTTCCAGGTTAATTACGCAGGTACTTTGTTGTCTTGGGACGAAACAATATACAATATGGTTAGAATTTAAGACAGAATTACATACACTTGAAAGGTTTGAAATACCTCAAGTTGTTTTGATATCCAAAGCAATTAACATTTAAAGTCATGGTTTAATAAATCTGTACCAAAATATATTAGAAAATTTGAAACAGTTACATATTACCCTGACGCATTGAATAGCCTGAGACCAAAGATTCCCGACTTAAGAGCCCTGCGACAGAAGTACCCCAGACAAAACTCACGTCAAATTGCCCCAAGTAAAATAACTCAAACAATTTTGGAATGTCTAAAAGGACACCTTCCTCTGATATTAGCGCCGGATAGTTAATACTTTATTTTTAAATTTGTGTTGCCGTATAGGCGCCACAGGCGCCAACTTACCAGATTGACGTCTCTTAGATCTAGTATCCTGGTTACCGAATCTTATAAATCTGAACTCTTGAATCTCTTCCGGTCCATAGTTGCCCGAAAAATTGATGGACCATACAACGAATTCCACAAAATATCGTAATTGGTGTCATTACTGCTTAAATAACTAGCAGTAAATAATAATCCAAAAAATTCATACAACACAATAGTATCGCAGAACTTCCACTTTAGTTAGGACTCGAACAGGTTCCTTGATGGTACAAGTTGCTATACGTTCACCTGTTTTCTTGTCCGTGAAAAGAAAATATATATCCTCAGGTTTTAGTAGTTTTTCCAGGTTCCAAAAGCATTTTGTGTAGTTTTTAGTTTGCAATTTTATGCGAACGAGCACGCCTTATTGGATAAGGGTCGCTTTTCTCGTCTATACCATCTTTCGATTTGAAATAAAAATCTGTTTCACTTCCTAGAATTTCAGGATCAGTGTCTTGATCTACAGACAGACAATTATTATATTTGGATGCTACTGATTGATGATCATCCAATTCGGAGCCGATATCCTCATCGGAGTCTGGAATATCATCATCGTCTTATAACACGTTTTGGATAATCTGGGCCTAACTATTCATCAGTAAGCTTCTCTCTCCACTTCTTCGCCATATCCATGTCGAATAAAACCAAGTCACAATTAATATGCAAAATTTACTTTCATTAAAATAAAATCTCTAAAATAAGTGAAAGTATTTGATACTAGAAATCTCCCTGCGTAACTTTAAAGTGCCTAATATGCAAAACCCACACTCGTTTTGGTTTCAAAATTTCTCAGCTACGTTCTAATGATTTGTAGGTATCCGTGTTAGATTGTCATTTAATGACATCTATATCACTGTTGTTTCTTATTGCTTGCACAGTAAAAACATATATTGCAACAAAAAAAAAACAAAATAAATGTAAAAACAATTGAAAAACAAATATTCCAAAAAATAGAAAATACACTTAAAAGTATTTCGAAATGTTATTTTTTGCTACGTTAACTTGGGGTATGGGCTCTTTTGCCTAGGAGCTTTTTTTGTGGCGAGTTATTCTGTGATGGGTCATATTTTGTAGGGGCTTAAGTCGCGGAATATTTTATCAATGCACTACATTGTCACGTTCAGATAAATTGATGATGTCGGGTAGCGTTTTTATTATTTAATTATCGTGGAACCTTTTCCTTAATTCAGACTTAATGGTGTATTTCACCGATTAAAATTTGTTAATTTAAAGTTTACCAAGTTATAGAGTATTCAAATTGATTATTAGAGTTTATAGATTTTAGGTAAAAGGTTATTTGGTACTCTGCAGTTGCCGTTGAAAATTTTATCCATCTACCAGGAAAAATATCGTTTAAATAATTCCTAACACCAATAGCAAAATGTGTCAGAGCACCATCTTGCTGAAACCATAATGTATCGATTTTCAGGTGCCCAATATCGATATCTATGACGATTCACTGTTCCATTAAGGTGAAATGTCGCTTCATCCGAAAAAATGATGCCATTGAAAAGTCGCCATCGATATTGCACCGCTCCATCATTACCTCACAGAACTCTGTTCTGCGTCCAGGATCATCTCCGTTAAGCTCTTGCACTAATTGAACTTTGTAGGGATGCCATTTATATTTCTTTAAAATCTTTATAACTGACCTCTGAGAAATGTCATTATTTTCGGCTAGTTCTCTTGTAGTTCCATGGGGATTTTCTTGTAGAGACACCAGAATATCTAATTCGTTACCTTCTTCGGTTGTTGGACGACCACCCCTATGGCGATCTCTCACATGTCCGAGTTCAGAAAACTTTTTCCCTATTTTGGAAACTGTCGCTCTTGTGATAAGCTCTTTATCAGGATACTTGTTATTAAATATCTCACAAACCTCTTGTTGTGTTGTAGTACGGTCGCCACATCGCCTCAATATTAAAACTCCAATTCGCTCTTTTTCAGTCAAAGATCACACCATTATTTACTGAATTATGTAAAAAAGCCCACAACAAAAACAGATAAACAAACTGATAAAGAACTGTCATAATTTTAACGCTGTCAGTTGTTACATGGCTACTTGATTTATTTATTAAAATTTGGAACTCTTCATTGTTATTAGATTTTTGTTTTAAAACTTTAACCGCAATTATCTCGGAAATTTCAAGATACAGTACCATACTTTTTTAGCATATTTCGTCTTAGAATTTCATGCTATTTCCAATTTCATAATAAAACATTAGGGTTTCCATTTAAACAAATTATCGCTTACGTCATAACTCAAAAACAAAAGACGATCTTTAAGTGACTATTACAGTAAAATATGTCTCATTTAAGATAAAAATTGACTTGTTCGAGGATTTTTTTCAAAAACGTTTAATAAAAGATGTATTGCGATAGTTCCAGACTTTACACTCGCACTGCATGTACACTGAAACGTTGAGTTTTAAACAAAACGTTAGTGTTGGTTGCTCTTCAGAGTAGATTTCGTTACCTGTGAGTTGGTTAATTACCTGAAATTTAGTAAAAATATGTGCTTTTTGCTAAAACTTAAGTAAAAGTACCAATTAAGGAAGACAAACTGATAATTTAGTAGGAGAGTTATCTTCTGGATGGAATTATTTGGACCACTGCGGAATTTTAATGTATTTATGTAAGAACGCCTTGAACGTTTTTTTATGTCTCTCCGCAAATTCCGTTACAAAATTTGATAACCCTTAACTGGTGATCCTATTTTTAATTGTATAAATGGTGACCATGGGTCTGACAAACTCCTAGCTAAAAAAAGCTGATTCTGTCAAAAGTCACCTAAAAAAATTGCAATAATAACAGTTTTTTTTTAAATAAAACAATATTGTAATGTTTTTTTATTTATTGAAAAACAAAAAATCAAATAGTAAGTCTTACAGCAAAAACATAAAATATGGTAAGTTTTTTGTTATTAGTATACGGCACGTTCCAAAAAGAAAATTGAACATATGCAAACAAACAAAATATATATTTAAAAATAGGTACCTACATTTTATATGAAAAACAACAAAATATAAATCCTACACAAAACCTGCAAATCACAAACAAACATTTATAAATGTATTCTACCCTGGTACAATTTTTAAAAATTTTTCTAGAACACTGCAAGCATATAGAATTTTGCAACTTAGACTGCTTAAATATGCAGTCTTTCTTCTTAATTTTGATGGACAGATGTAGTAATACTTTCTTATTTTAAGCTTTCATCATGTTTTCGGAAATGTCAAGGATACTTCCGATAAGTTCTATCAGCTGCCTTCCTATTCTTGGCATTTCAAACCTTCTATGAAAAGTGAGGAAACTAGTTCATCTGCCAGGGTTCCTATAAACTTGAATCTGGTCCAATTATGTTCGGGAACCGAAGTAAACGTGATGTGAGAATTGACACCACACATGTCTACTGTTTTATAAAAAATATCCATCTCCTTTGTTCAAGTTATAAAAAGATTTATTTCTGGTAATCCATTATCTGTATCGACTTCTATGGAAAGATGAATGGAAGAAATTATTACAGCTTTATTTTTCTTAGTTGTGCGGGATACAAGTGTTAGGTCTTTGGTAAATCCATACAAGGTGTCGCCTTCATTACGATTTGGTCGCGGGAGAAACTGTGGGAAAATTTCTTTTTTTATTTTTCCAAATTGTGCCGACGTAAGTAAATATTTTGATGATGTACTAACTCAACTTAACTAAAGCACTTCTCGTCAGCCATATGGCTATTAGTATTGTGAAGATGTTTGACTAATTTTGTTACTGCTTGAGTAGGTATGCTCATTATTCTTTCTTCATCTGTGAGGCTGAATCGATCTGAATTGCGGACAAATAAATAAAAAAATTCGTGAATAGCAAGAGCTGAATTGTCCTTTGCTCTTTGTTCTCGGTCTGTGGCATCGTCAAATCTTAGGGAACCCATCAGAGTTAGGAAACGCTTCTGTGACATAACTTCCCTAAATACAGTCCTTCCTGTCTCGTTCGTAGCAAACAAACTTCGTACATTCTCATGATCTGACTTGTATATAGAAGTATAGAGAATCAGTCCCAAAAAGAAGCTCTGAATTCTGTTTCATCAGCATCAGCCAACTCGGCTTTTTCTTTATTATATTTTTTATATCTTGGTCGAAAAGTTGGGAGTTTTTCGTTAGTTCTGTTGACGACATGACTATACAAATCTGACGAAGACGTTTTATTGAAACAGTAAGCAGGGCTCTCTGATTTTTCTACATGTGAACACATTGATTGGAGTAAAATTATATTATGAGCAGGCGTACTGATGTTTCTGGTTGACTCCTTTTAGATCCACTTATACCTGTTCTTTATATAGTAATAATTACTCGAATTGGTGCACTCTTCTTCGTCTTTGCTAAATATTATTTACGGGTCATGTTCCTTTTCATGTTCACTCATTTCTTGTTAACTGTCTGTAAAATGATCACTGTCTACATAATATTCCACATCATCAATTATGTCACTGTTCGCCTCATTATACCATTTAGTGCACACATCCTCGAAATCGTCGTCTAATACTCTTATAGCCTTTCGGAAACCATTCATATTAAAATGAGACTAATGGCGGCCTTGCGTTTACTTAATATTACGAAAATGAAACGAAGGAGGTATCTCCACTATTACATTCTGATGCACACTAAAAGCTATAAAGGTACGCGAAACAACCGCTTGCTACATATTTGTGGTGGGGTGTGCAGACGCGTTAACGATCGTGCGGAGTCTGTGAGACGAATGGTCACTAGTTAAGGGTTGATAATGTTTCAGTGTTAATAGTTTGTAGTTTAGATTCGGTTTACGTGTTAAATTCCCATATTTTAATAATATTACGATATTAATTTCAGTGTAAATTACATTATTGCGATCATGTTTGCTTTCCTTGTGTTTTATAAATCTGAGTTTCACTGTTTTATATCGATTTTGCTCACACAGAGGAACATCGTATGTAGCTCAGTGAGACGATCGCAATAAGTTAACGTGTTACCGTAACCAAAATTGAAGTTACCATAGAATATCACATTTAAGTTGAATTTAAAACGTCTAACCTAGAATTTGGACACTTACACCGAATTATATTAGGATATTAAGTTTTATACAAAAAAAAACCTAAATAACGACTAAAAATTAGTTAGTCTCAAGAGTACACTTTGTTAGTAACGCTACCTATTTTGCAGACGCTTTAACTATCGTAGTAGCGAGATAGGAATTAATAATCAATTGAGATATCGTAAAAAGACCATAACCAATCAAATTTCGTTAAATATTAATGTGCCTTATAAATAGTATTAATTTTATACATCATTTTTTTGCGTATTGCTTTAAAACTGCGGCTACACCAATTTACGATAAAATTTTAGAATTAATTATCGCATTATGCGGATGTATTGAGAAAGCTTAAAGCTATTCGTGAGTTTACACGAGCGGTTGCATAAGTTATTTCAATGCAAATGTTAAAAGTTTATCTGAATGAACTGGTTGCATTTCTGTTTTATGCAAGCAATTCAGCAGGTAGCGCCAAATTGATATTTATAACTGAAACGAACGGTCGCTTAATGTTACTTTAGGTAAGTCTTAGGTGCTACCCCACTCAGTTACGGCTGACTAACAAACGCCAAATGTAAGTTTAACTTAGTTAGTTGGATTTATTGAACGCGTCGTTAAGTATTTATCAAATTTTTAAACAAACGGGTCCCTTGTATAGGACAGTACACTTCTAAATATATGAATTCTAACGAATGGCTGTTCAAACCATCATTAAATTATCAAATAGTAATTTATTATACAAGTCGATAAAAGGGCTTTATCGTCTTATTTTGTGCTGGTAAGTAAATAATTGAATATTTGGAATTGTCATGTTTTTCCTAAAGGTTAAAAATTAACCTTAATCTCCATGGCAACTTATGTTATCTACACTGTGATTAAAGTTTAACCTTAGAAACAGATTTCCCCAGCAGTCTCCAAAAAAAACTAGATCACGTTCATCGTGTTACAGGCCAAATACTCATTAGAGCACCAAGCCCGTAAAGGCCATTAGTGCGTACGGCATAGCTCAGTGGTGTGGACGGCGTTCTTACTTAATGCTGCAAAGGGGCACTCGTCACAATTCCAAAAGCGTCAAAATCGGGAGAAATGTCACAAAGGCGACACCTGTTAAATACATTTATAACGGGAATTCGTTATGAACTAGATCTTATAGTGGTCTAACAGGAAACCATAATGTTCACTCAAAATAAAACCCTCACCTCTACTAAAATTCTACGCCAGAAATATTTGCGCAAAGTTCACACAAACTTCAATGATATGCTTCATATAAAAGTCGCAAAATTGCGATAATAAATCTCAAAACCCACTAAACATTTCGATAAACTTTACGCCAAAATCATTGGCTCAAATACCGAAAAATCAAAACGGTAATTAGTTATTCAATCTCAAACGAAAAATACGTCACAACAAAACTAAACGCGATCGAAAATTTAGAGAATCCTAAAATTACCTCGATATCGGGATGTAGTACCAAAATTCGGGAAAATATACAGCTGCCATAACAAATAATCAAATTCACTTACCTGTTTGGCAAAATCAGGCCAATCAATGATGTTTAGAATCGGCATGTTGATTCCTGCAGAAATAACTTAAAAAAATTGCGACCTCTCGCAAAACCATCCCTAGCATGCAAATAAACGAGCTGTTCGCTCAACAACCTATTTACTTTACAATTACGTTACGATAAGTCTATTAGAACTTATCTTCAACTTCAATTACATCAACCACTTGAAATTAAATCAATCAATCCGCCATAAATTAAATCAATCAATCCGCCATACACTACGCTCAAGAAAATAACATAGTGCATTAACTCATCAACCTTTAAAAGTTACGTTATAATTCAATAATCTATTTCTCTTTCGAACGTAATTCCTTCACTCCAAATAAACTCAAAAATATTGATATTCAATGACTCAATCTCATAAAAAAACACTTAAAATGTGCGTAAATGTTGTGCTGTATAATAAATGGGTTTACATTTAAAAAAACACAAGTACATTAACTACCATCGAGATGTCAACACAATTGTTACATTAATCATATCGTTCTATTCAAATTAAAATACCTAGTTTACTTAATAGGCGGTGGTACTAGCTAGTTTCAACGTCAGCCTTTACCAAAAATTACTGTATTCATTATTCGTAAACAACAAATGGTTATAACAAATAACACAAAAAGAAACACTTAAATAAAGTTGGATTGTAACACGGATGAATACGCTTGTATTACAGTTTAAACGATATAATAATAAGACGTTAATCTAAGAAGACAGCGTATTCAACCGTTTGTACATACAAAACAAAAAATAAAATACACACAAAAATTTATTAACACTTCTCAATCACAGAAAAACAGGGCACAAAAATGGTTACCTTAACTTGATTCAGTCCTTTTGTTATACAGACGCCTGGTAGAAACCCAGAAGATGACCTCTGCGGCGGACTCGGTAATAAGATCGAAGTTGAAACTGCGCTCGGAACTCAAAATATGACCTAACATGTAAATACCTCAACTTTCAAGTTGCGTTTTGATTGATATTACAATTGATTTTACGTTACACTAATATTTATACTTCCACGTTACTTGTTAACTTTACTCTAACTATATACAAGCTTTGAATAACACATCATTTTAAAAGAACAAATGGCTTAATTATTTACAGCGAGTTATTTGTTATCGGGTCAGCTGTACACACGAAGCAGTCAAAAAACTAAAACCAGAACTATATTACTATTGATCCGCACACAAGACGCGATGGAACTCCAAGAAGAATTAATGACCGGCACTTATCCAACACCGAATCCAGTTTCCTGGACGAGAAACGATAACGGTACACTGATTCGGGAGGAACGAAGTTACTAAAATATCCCCCAACTTAAGGATAACGGAATGACTTTCAACGATATACTTCACTAAGCCTCCTAATATAGGCGTAAATAGTTCACTACCTCCAAACAAACAAATCTTCGTTGTGCGACGGAGCCACAAACAAGAACTCTGACGTTACGGTATCCTTATCAAGGCTGGCTTGCGCCATTTTCAATAGCATATCCCTTGCATATTAATTAACCAGTCACATAACATATTTATTCAAACTACAAACACGGTGGAAACGATATGCGTTTGAGAGAAATTACGTCATAAGAAAACATTCCACTGCTTACCATCCCACGCCATAGTATCAAGTAACACAATATTGGAGCCCAAGAAGATCTCATAGAAAAACAACCTTAAATTACGTATATAAAATCCAAACTCTTTGTTCTTAAGCCCTAAATCCTATCAAGTAAACCGCGACAGTTCGTGGCCTATAAATTAAATTTGCAAGCGCTGCTCCATACAAAGTAATAATTTTAAGCTCAACTTAATTTTATAAAACGCAATTTCCCCTTCAACAAAGGAAAATTTCTAATACCTAAAATAAGGAAAAGAACTATTATTTGTACAAAACTATCCTATTCTCAAATAAATTAGTAAAAACGATTTCACTACCTATCCTAACCTAGCTTCCATCTGAATTTGATAAACAACAAAACTTATATTGCGTTTTTTAGAAAATAACTCTAAATTCTATTGCTATTTGTAAAAATTTCGAATACCTTCCAAATATGCAAAGAAAAGAAAAACACAAAACGTTCAATCGGAAGCTTTTCAAAAATGCATGCGTTATCAAATTCAATTGCGTGAATTTATACTACATTTCGGATGTACGGTACTAACAAATAATTTATAATTTTGAAATTGCCGGAAAATATTTCATAAAATCCCGGTCACGTGAAAATCAATACCCTGTAGTTACAAATATTATAAAAAATGTGTAAATAAAGCTTCAAGTTGCGTGAAAATTTTAGAAATACGCCTTTGGAATCCTACATTATTATTGAACTTGTTTTAAGCTCTCGCTATATTATTTTGTCGTTAACTTGCATTAGAATGCCATGGTTATTAATGTCAAAATCGTTAATAATTTGTCACTTTATGGCATGCGAGCTGCAAGGTTGTGCCATAGTCGTCTTGACGACGAAATACAAACAAATAAATAGACATGAAGGCTTGAAGATGTTGATACAGATATTTCTCGGTTACTCATTTGTTGTACGCTACTAGATCTTAAGGTTTTGGCAATTTTCTTCTTATTTTCGACGGAGTCTGCCACGTGCCCTTCAGCATCATCATCGTTTTTCCAATCCCCATGCCGCTTTAAAGTTCTAACGTCAGCTCCACTGTCTGCCAAGATTGTGTCAGAAGTTCTACGAAATGAATGTCCAGTGTATTGATCGGCATTAGGAATACTTGGCAATCTGTCGAGGAATCTGACCAAATGTGTTACTGCCAATATGATTACAATAACTTTTCAATCTTTTCATACTTCGCTCTTAAACTCATCTACTTCTTAATGAAGTCAATATAATTTACTCTACTGTCATCGTTTAATACGGTAAAAACCCTAGGTCTACGTGTTTTGGTATCTCTAATATAAACCACAAATACAGAACGTTCTTCTTTAATATCCCCAACACACAGATTCTACAATTCTATGCGTCTGCAACCGCCAAACACACCAAATGTTGCAATTTTGTAAAAGTTTACCTTCATAAGTATTTGTCGTTAGTGTCTACAAGAAAAACATTAAGTAAGTGCTCTTTTGAAAACACTAATGACTTCTCTGGTATGTACCCAACAGAACAGTTTTTCAAGAATGCTGAAAGTTTTGAAAACTTGCTGATGTCCACATTCTTTTTGAGACGTAACATACATTTTATTTTGGAGTACATGCACCATAATGAAGACGATTTGTAATTTTTCGACTAATAAAATAAATACAAAGACTGATTACCGTTAATAAATGATGTAATAAACTTACCTGATCATGGAAATACGCAAGCAAAATCTTCTCTGTAACAGTTTCCGTATTATTCTTGCGCATCCACTCAATAAATATGTCGAACTCTTTCTTATAAATGATTTCGAACTTTTTAGGTATAAGACTCAACTCAGCTTCTTCTGCTTTTTTAAGGATTTCTTCATCCACGTCTGAATCTATTTTGCCAAAATTTGTTTATTTGCAAAAAATAAATGACACTTATAATGTATAACTATGGCAACTATAATAAGACCGTTCATGAACTCCTGTAAAATGTTTTTTTTTTTTGTAACGATCTGAAATTATTATTTCATTTAAATAGCATATGAAATCCGTTTATAATACGGGATTATGGCATTCGTTTCCATTATTGCTTTCGCCCCCCTCAAGCAATAATGGAAACTCCTGCCATAATCCCTTGCATTATAAACTAATTTCATAATATACTATTATACAACAAATATCATTATTACGTATAAATTACTGATTTATAAGCATACAATTATTTCATACGCAAGTGAATATTTAAATACTTCTGTTTCTAGTCTTTAAAACCAAAATAATATAAAATTTATCTTAAAACGGTGATTAAATTGAGGAAATTTTTGTGCATATATTTTTATAGTAGGCATTTTGTAAAAAAAGTGCACAAAACCTAATTAAATTAAATTAAAATTAATTAGGCTTTAATTAAACTTCTGTTTCAATTCCGTTTACTTTTAAATAAATTTATATTAGAATTTTGTTTCAGTATTTCGACAAGGCGACACAGGAAAATGTTGGTATGCAGTAATGGCAGGCACTTTAGATGTCCGAATTACTCAACCAGAATCGGATCCAAAGGTAAATAAATTAGTTTCATTAATTAAACAATGATATTAATGAAAAAACGTTTAAAAGTTTAACGTTGGTTTAAACTTTTTTAAATACAAATGTATTTAAAATTTTCCAATTATCAGCTGAAAAATCTGTTTTTTAATTTATTTCTAGTACCCCGATTTTAATTGATATTCATCAATGTTGAGTTTCATCTACATTATGTCAATTAATACTAAAGCTTGTGTACAATGACACGTTTTAATCTCCTAAAAACGTCAAACTGAGCACATAATGTTTTACTAAAACTCATTTAGTTTAACTTAACTTATGAGCACTAGTATCGATTACACACGCATTCTTCAAAATGAGCAAGTAGAGATTGAATAATTTGTTACATCTTTAGAGCTTGCAATGAACTTTGCTTTTATCAGGATTACAACGTGATGTAATATTAATAATGCCACCTACAAACATACAGAAACGCCTTAAGCAAATACATTATTTGCGTTTACATCACTTACGACTGCTTTCCAATTAAAAAAACAAAAACAAATAAGTCACACAGTTAAATTGATTGTGTATATTAATCAACCCATCGTTTTTTCATTTTATCTTCTTTTGGAAACGAAGAATGCTGAAAAGTATTCACCACTACCATTATAATTGGGTGCAAAGCATATTTAAGAATAATAACTTAACACTGCTTTCAATGTTAAACATTTTCTCCTCACATGTACCGACTAATTCTACAATTTTGAGGTTTCACTGCAAAGAAGACTAAAATTGAAATAGAATTCAAATTCAAAGCCATAACCTCCAAATAAACACGCGCATCACCAGTTATTAGAATGAATTAAAAATCATGTATTTTTTATTAGTTTTTTTATAAATTTAAACGTTTCTATAACAATTACAGTAAATGACTATTCAGAACACTCTCTAACGGACGAAAACTAACAATGAAACATGTGACAATCAAAAAACAAATTTAACAAAATTTAGTCAAATCGCAATGTAATTCTAAACCTGTGAAACTTTTAAAGTGGTAAATTCACAAATAAAAACTTAAAATACCAATTAAATACCAAATCCATCAAACAGATCATTTTCCGTCAATTTTTATGGACCGTAATCGTTATTATACAATCCAATCTTAATTTTAATTAAGAATACGTTAATTCAAGGTAATGCTGTAATAACTCAACATAGTTAATTGGTAAAGCTTCTTCGAGGCCTTACATTATAATGTGATTAAATTTTACTAAATTTGGTTGTGAATTTTTTGAATGTTAGCCTTCATCCGTTAGTGGGTGCTCTGATGTGTCAATTTCAAAATGGTTTAGTAAAATTTTAATCTATTAAAGATCTAATTAAAAATTGTATTAATTTTATTAAATACATAAAGAAAAATTTACCTTGAGTAGGATTTGAACCTGCGACATGTACTTTACTAGAGTACCGCGCTAACCAACTGCGCCTTCAAGGTTCAAGCCCAAATCGTTGTAAATTTTGTCTTTATTTATGTACAACTGATGTAAATTCTAAATATAATGAGATTGCAATCAAATTACTTATATTAATGGAATGTGACTCTGCAATATCGCAAGGATTCACACATACCAAAGCAACTTGACTAATATTAAATTATTATAAGTTTTTGTTATGAACGAATAAGTTCAAAAGTAAATATGTAATTAAAAATTATTATTAATTTTATTAAATACATAAAGAAAAATTTACCTCGAGTAGGATTTGCACCTGCGACATGTACTTTGCTCTAACCAACCGATCAATCGAGATACAAGCCCCAATTGATGTAAATTTTGTCCTGTAGAAAAGATGTAAATTATAAATATAATGAGATTACAATCAAATTACTTATATTAATGGAATGTGAGCCTGCAATATTAAACATCTAGCTAATCTTTACTAATATAAAATTAGATTCCGTAGTTGAGTTTTGCATATACGTTTCCTAACTATTCTAGAACGGTTATACTTATGTTTTCATATTTCATATATCTATTTAGCATCTTAATTCATTTTCTTAAGGCGAGATTTTAGCGAACCGCATGTGCAAATTCGCACATGGGAGTACAGGTGCATCACTGGTTATACCTAGATACAATCATTCATTGTCTTGCTCAATCGGAAATCTAGAGAAGCAGTCAAATCTGAAATTCTCAAAATACCCATCCGAAAAAGTAGCTGCAAAATAAAGCATTTTATCAAACAAAATTTTCTGTAGGAACTAAAAATTAAAAAACTCTATACGAGGAGTTCGATATGTTGACATTGCTCGATTTTTTTAAATCTTACACTTAGACGTTTACCTCCAAGGCGAAGGTGAAACTTATGGGTACCCATATTTGCTAAGTACTTCTACTACCTAGCAAAGTGTCCAGTATCACAAAAAAAGCTAAACACTAATTAAAATTGTCTTTGTCTATAGGTACATAAAATTATAAAAATGTCTTTGTCTATGTATTCACAATTGTCGTTGCATATATCAAATTATTAATACGGCACTGACTGAACACTTATAGTATTTATGCAGAAGTAACAATGGAAAGTGGAAACAGCAATGAATAAATTCGAAGAAGCTCGCCCGATCGGATGCTGTCTGAATGCGGCAGTAGTGGTGTATTCCCCTCCGTAGTCTCCCGCGGCAAAGCTTCGAAGTTTGACGCGACGATCCATTTTCTTAGAAAGATTACTCAGTCGCAGAATTTTTCTGAATAATAAGTTTTTTTTTTAATTCCCAAAGGTGATCTCTAAAGCTATGCATAAATACAATTCGAGTTCTTATCATTACTTGAATTACAGCATGTTAAAGTTGCTCAATTTAAAGAAATTTCCAATTTTTATAAAACTCTCATGAAAGCGACTACTCAAAAGGAGCCTTTATAGCTCTACAGTACCTTTTCCTTCGTGTGTATCAAGTTGATACTGTTTTCGACATACATGCGGCTAAAATATCGTCTTAAACTATTATCACTTACTGAAGAAGCTGACTGTAATTATTACCGAAACGTTTAAATTTGTAGAAAAATAATAAACAATACACGATTTTACACCCAAAATATAAATATCTTAATTATGTGTAACAATCGTGAAAGTTGGCATTTTCATTATAATATAATGTATTATCCCAACATTCGTTTTAATTATATTCACATAATAATAATAATGTTTTTAGTATATTTCTATTCTTGTCTTAAAAGACATAAGACCAGCCTTGAAACACGAATTAAAGTTTAAAAAACGAGTTTTTTAAAGAATGAGTCTTATGTCTTATGAAACGTTTTTTATGCTATTTTTGGTAATTTGACCTTTTTTTAAACAAAAATTTACTTTAGTTGATTTAGGAATTCTTTTGGCGGTTGGTAATGTCTTAATTTTTTTTTTATTTATTAACTACTATATTTACAATTAGTCCTAGGACTAACAAGCAAACGTAGTGATACATAATAATACTAAATAACATGAGAGGGGAATGTCACCCAAAGGTTATCTCCTGTATTTACTAATCACTAATTAGTAAGATCTAATGTTTTTAGTCTATTTAAAAGTCGAGTGGCATTTCCATCTTCGAGGAGATTTGTCACTAACACACTGGATGATTTACACAGTTGCTTGTATATCTTCTGGTTTCGTCTCTTACCCATGAGATCTTGAGGTCCTCATGCAGCGTTTTATTGCTGGCGTACTATTCCGCATTTGTTAAACTGCAAAGAGTCTTGCTCTGAAATCTTTGCATAATTTCGATATTGGATGTTATCGCGCATCCCCAGAATAGAATACCGTAAGTCCACACATATGTTAACACTACTTTGTACACTAGCATTTGGTTATTAAGCAACAATTTAGACTTTCTGCTCAAGATCCAATATATGTTTTTAAATCTGATAACCAACTCTTTCCTCTTTTTTGTAAGGTGTTTTCTAAGTGAGTCTTTTGTCTGGACCCATGCCGAGTTACTTAACTTGTTGTTTGTCTGGGTTTTGTATGCCATTTACTGTGATTGGTGGAGAGGTACCGCGTTTTGTGGTGAATGTTATTGCTGTCGATTTACTCTCGTTCATTTTTATGCGCTACTTGTGTAACCACTTTTGATATTATTAAGTTGTCTTTGAACATTTGCCTCTGGTTGTATGTGATCTGCGTGGGACGCTAGTAAGGCAGTGTCGTCCGTAACTAGATCCCCGTTGCATGGTAGACCTGCTGGAGATAGTTGGTATAGAGTGGGTCCCATGATGCTTCCCTGAGGAACACCAGCGCTGATTTGATATATGGTAGAAGAACTGTCACCATGTTTAACCTAATAATACTTGTCACTTAAGTATGATTTTATAAGTAGGAGATGCTTGATCTGGAACAGTATGCCAGGGTGCCAAATTCGATCAAAAACCCGGCTTACGTCTAGGAATACCGCCACACAATACCGGAGTTCTTCGAGATCCTTTTCGATTACATTCACTACTCTGAGAATTTGTTCTAATTTGCGTCTAAACCCATATTGATGTTGAGAGATAAGGGCTTACTTATCTATACGGACATTAGTCTTTTCATTAGGAGCTGCTCCAGTAGTTTTGATAATATTGGTAGAAGTGTTATTAGTCTATAGGAGATAACTTCTTGCGGAGGTTTTCCTGCTTTATGTATTAAAATTATTTGGGCGAATTTCCACTGTACGGGGAAGTATTGTCACCTGATCACATCGTTAAATATTTGTGCAATTGCCATTAATGCCTTTTTAAGCAATTCCTTCAAGAGTTTGGCGGGTATAACGTCGTAACCCGGTACCCTTTCATCACTGAGATTTTTAATTTCCGAGTTTATCTCATCAGGCGTAAAAGTTTTCGGCGGGGGACTTAATTGCAATGGAACATGTAAATATTCCAATACTTCTTTTTCTTGTTTAGGTGTTGCTGTTGGTGGATGTGGCTGGAAAATATTAGAAACGTGTTCAGCAAAAAGCTATGATTTCTCTTCTTCTGTTCCCACGTGCCCACTTGCCATCGACTTTCCGAATTCGGGGAATTGATTTTTTGGGATTTTTAGCTTTTTTGTTGCTCTCTTCAAGGCAATGTCGTTGTGTGGAGACGGCGATGGATTATATACATATTCGTTGAACCTTTCGTTTTTCAGCGATTTTTGTTCTGATCTTAAGGGGTAATTACCAATAATGACATTTTTCTCAGGTGGAGTTGTTGTATATTAGGTGTGAGATTGCCACTGCCGTGTCAATTTCGTTTTCAGTCTTTAATGAAACTGTAATTATTGTGTATTGTGTATTAAGTACTCTATAAACATTTCTCAGTTTGTGCGGCTGTTATAGAGTGTGGTTATGATGTTTAAATGGTCCGAAAGAGATCGAAGCAAGAGTCCAGTTTGCAGTAGTTTGATGACAGTTCATTCATGACAAATAAGTCTACGGCATCAGGTATTTTATGGATGTCAGAAGGCCAGTAAGCAGGCTCACCTGTGGGTAGTTGATTATAGTTATTTGCTAACATTGTCTTGCACAGTGCCCTTCCTTCAGGTGTAGTTAGTCTGGAACCCTATACAGGATGCTTCGCATTGAAGTCCTCACCGGTTATAAATCCGTTGTCTAGCTTCCGAAAAAATGTTTCATATTGGTTTTACTTAATGGAGTGTCAGGTGAGCAGTATAGTGTTGCTACCACTATAGATCCAATGCTAGTCTTGATATTAATAATTGTAGCGTGAATATGATTTGTTTTTAAATTTTCCAATTCATGATGGCACAATTTTTCATTCATGATTATAGAAGAACCAGCATGAGCTATGCCATCGGGATGGTTTGTGTAGTATGTTTTGTATAATAAAGTAACTGTTATCAGTAAAATGCGTTTCTGAAATCAACAAAATGTCAATCTTCTGTTCATGAAGGAACAATTCGACTTCAAGGCGTCGCTGGGCTATCCTATTGGCGTTACAAGTTGCGTCCAGTATTGGAATTAGTTAATTAGCGCGTTAAGTAGTTTAACACCATACTATTTTAGTTATTGAGTTGTGTAAACATTGTTTCGAATTTGGTTAGAAATTACGACAGAGTGATGTCGTTATTGTTGTTCTCTTGTGTTTGGTTCTTTCTTTGACCAGTTACCACATTTGCGTACCTTCTGTTATTTGGGTTTGTTGTGTAAGTATTTGGAATTCTTATTATAACCATTGGTGGAATAGCATTTGATATACCCATATTTTGAGTTTTTTTGGTAACCTCGGGTTTTCGTTTATTAGATTGCAATTTCTGATACACCTGGCAGTCTTTATAATAGGCTGGATGTGGGCGTTGGCATAAAGCGCATTTGACAGGTGTGTTTTGATATTCTTATAATGTAAAGTATTATGCTCATCTCCACATTTAACACATAAGTAAGGTCTCGTGCAGTAGCTTTTGCTGTGTCCATACATTTGGTATCGCATACATTGTATAAGTGTATTTTTGTTTCGTGGAGGTTCGATAGTTATTAGTTGATATTGTAGCTGTTTTATTTCATATATCTTTTTAATATTCGCATCAGGTTCCAGGTCACGAAGAACATAGGTAAGGGTGCTTTTGAAACTCTACGTCTTGTGTTGATAATGTTGCGCACTTTATGGCCTAGGGTAGATAATTCTTCCTTTAAGACTTCAATATCTACAGAATGATGCAGATTCCTTATAACGATACGATGTGCCCTGTCGTCCTTTAGCCGATATGTATAATGACAATATTTACAGTTTTAAGATGACGTGTAACTAACCTTCAGTAAGAATCTTGAGTTAGTCGTTTACATTTTCAGACTTGTTTGAGTTGCTGCCATTTGTGCGGGTTTGCAGTTTCTTCTTCCTCACTTTCGTCTATGATTATCGGCTCTGTCTCTTGTGGATTTGAAGTTTGTCTTTGATTAGGAACTGATGCATATGTATGTTGTACGTATTGATAGTTAGGAGGATCTGTTGCATAATTTTCGACATGGGGGTGCGGGCATATAGCTGATATTTTGTGTAAACGGCGTAAATGCGACATTTGGAAGTTTCCAATAAAACATATTCGGATTATTATTTTGCATTTTCTGCTAATGCAGAGTTTACAAACATATTTGATAATGCTTTTAATTTATACATTAATAATTTATTCTGTATTTGTACTTAACAATCGTCTTATCTACTTTGATTCAGAGATCAATCGCTTGTACTGGTGATAACTGGCGGTAACTTCGCACAGCACAACCACACTCCTTCACGACTCCGTATTTTTTCGTCTTAATTTTAAAAACGAAAATTTGATCTAGGCGCCTACGTTGGGAGATGTAGAAGACGAAGGAGTGTATACGATAGGGATAGCGTAGAAAGAAGGCCTTGGACTATTAGCTGAGGAAGTTGATGCATCACTTACGGAATCTACGTATGCTCGATTAGGTTCCAGTAATTTCGAAGTACGACGGAAAGGCGGAGGTTTAAAGGTCTCAATTGAGTATTCCTTATGGAAGTGATGAAGTCTTCTCCAGAAAATGTCAAATTTAATTTCGCGATACCGTAATACTTCCGAGAAGCAACTGCCGTAGACGTGTTAACGCCTGGAATAGAAAACGCGTCCATATCGTCGGAGTCAAAAGAAAGGAAATCAGGTTCGCTTTCCACAGGGCACAGGACAGGTGGGGTATAGTTATGAACGAGTAAGTCCTCGAGCCGACGCGAGTTCTTCCACCCGTGTCAAAAATTGAGTAAGTGGGGAAGTTTTCTCCAGAAAATGTCAAATTTAATTTCCCGATAGCGTAATACTTCCTAGAAGCAACTGCCGTAGGCGTGTTAACGCCTGGAATAGGAAAAGCGCCCATATCGTCGGAAGAAAGGAAATTAGGTTCGCTTTCCGCAGAGCTAATTGGTGTGACCTTCGGACTATATGACCGTACTTGTGGGAAACTGACTGTGGTGGGACGTTTCCACCGCCTATATATCGTCTCTACTTCAGCGCGATAATTTTGGAGCGAAATAAGTATAATTTTTCTCGGTCACTTCGTCGTAGTATTCACTTTCATCAGAGTACACCGACGATGCGTGTATACCCAAAGTGAGGTTAAGCTTCGAGCAGCCGGTGTAGTCATATCTCCCGTAAATTATGTGAGAGTAGTAGAAAGTTCTTCATTAGCATTACGTATAACCGACAGGTCGACATCGCACGCCATAGTGTACTATACAGTGTAAGGGTTTGGTACCCTTCTAGTAATATAGCACTACGAACCGATTTGCTTAACAGTTCTACAGGCACTTCGCACGAAAAACCTCTCAAAGATAACTCATACTAGAGTTCCGCTTTTAGTAACCGGTTAACATCTATCATGATAGCTATTGTGAAACCTCAGTCTAAATTGATTAGAGTAAGTACAAATTACAGTCGCCACTACAAGGTTACCCCCCCCCCCATGTTGAACTGTATTACGCCCATACAGAGAATGAGCAAGGATGAAAACTTTAAGGTATATAATAGCTGTCGAAAGTAACACCACACCTAAAAGCAATTCGTCAAGGGCCGCCCCCGAAGTTGGGTCCCAGAAATAGTTGTTACATGCACACAGGTATTGATGCCCAAAACTATTTGGTGTACCGTAACCCCTATTAAGGTAACCAGTAGCTCGTCCGTTTTGGAAAGCACTTGGATGCGTGGGGTGTAGTTGGCGTAGAAATATAATAACAATTTAAAAAGGGCATCACTTGGTTTGTCTTGTATAGCCTTCAAACCAAGAAAATGATAAAGGCACAATTAAGACTATATCCTCAATTAAAATAAAGTCGAAAGGTTGACCCGAAAGAGGACAGGTTAATTAAGGATATCTTCACATAAAGAAAAGAAATACTGGTCACCCAACATAGTTCTTTATTTATTACAGAAACCAACCCAAATAAAACAAAAATCGCTATTCCCCTATTCCCCTAGGACAAAACTTGTCAATTCACTTGTAGAGGTAAATCAAAATACACACTGCCTACTAATAATAATAATTAAATTACAATAATCATAAATCCCACATAAATAATAAATCAATTAAAGTTATAATAATTCGACTGACCTTTTTAGCGATTTAGAAAACAATTCTAGTAGAAAAATGGATCAGTTAAAACAGCACTATCAGACATCCAGCAGGAGGCAACGTGGCTACAATAAAAAAACACAAAAGAAATTTGCAAACCATGATTCTAGGAAGAGCTCTCCTTAAAGCGCTAGTAACCCATCACGACCAACTAGGCGTGTAAACTCAACAAAAATGAAATATAACTGCAATCCTAGCCAGATGTCCACAAATGAGGCTAATTAATTTGATAGAATAGAAATAAGCAACGTATAGCAGCACAATAAACCAGCACAATAAAGCAGCACAAATGTATGTAACTCACATAACATTGACGCAGTTTTTAAATGCATAAAACGGAAACCCCAAAATTTAATAATAATCCCAATGATCCCCGGAGTTACTAAACAACATCTAAAATTCAGCTGCTGAAGACCTTATCACTTACAAAGAAATTACTACATAGTAAATTCCCCGTTATTATCAATTTTTATTAATCACAGTAAAACCTAAGTTTATACACAGAAAGCATTAAACACAAAAATATCAAGGAATACAACTAAACTAGCATAAATTAAAAATCTAACACGGATCACCCTGTATAAAGATGTGCGTCTACGAAAGCATGGTGCTAATGTAATGACCGAAACTTCATAGGTATAGTATGTGAAATTTGACAGTTGTTTACAATCCAGTTAGTATGTTTAATAACGATTAACACACGATATAATTAGCACAACCGAAGATGTTTAGGAAATACCAATAAGAGTACCTTTCGTAACCAGTATACTGAATTATTTGCATTAATTCAAAGGTAATAAATAAACTTTTCCTGTATGAATCACTAAGCAATGCAGAAGCAAGCGAATATCTTTTATAGTTATGTTGAGTACTCGTAAGCAACTGAAGGAAAATTTCCAACTTTTGTTTACAATTCGTCGAAGTATTATCTAGAAGTTAGTAATATCCACTGTGATTAGGGTTGTCTTAGTGGACTATTTATTGTTCCAGGGCTCCGTCAGGTAATAGAACTCACCAGTAAGTTGGTAGTGTCGGGAATACCCAGTCGCCTTACGTGATTTAACGTCTGTGTTTTTGGTAGAATCGAGTCAAGAATGATGAAACCCTTTTAAACTATGTTCGGGGTAGAGTTGTCGTAAGCCACCGCTTTTCGCTATAGTGATCAGTACTGAGGAAAGGTATTGCCAGCATATTCATGAATCCCAGTTCCTAAAAGCATTCACATACATGTGCAATATCTATTACAGCGTAATACACGAAAGCAACGAAGAGAAAAAACCTAAATAAATAAACGTCTTAGTTACGAGACTAACAGTAGTTGTGAAAACGTTAAATATATAAGTAATAACCTAACTACTGATGTACTAACATTATGGAGGGTCTTACCTCCTGAAGAGACGACAGATCATGTAGATTTTAAGGAAATTTATATCCGTATAAAACGAAATACTAACTTTTAATTTAGTCTAATATTAAGTACAAGTTTGAAATTAAAGCCAGTTTAAACTGAGATGTGACTTAAAATTTTTAACTTCATAAAATTACAGGAAAATTCCTAACACGCAGTTTCCTTAAACGCTAACTAGACAAAATGGCATAACCAAAAGAAAAAAAGATCACACTACCTTTACTAAAATTTCCTTTTCGAGCAATTGTACCATTAATATTTATCAAAGAAACTTTTGAGATTTGGTATAGACCTTGAGTACTATTTTACGCGGTTTTGCCACGTCTTATAATTAGAAGTAAAATACTAATAAATCTGCCAGAGGTAGAGTGTGTTGCCTACCAACCGGTACGTAAAACTCTCAAAATGTCAAAAAACACGTGTAGTAACTGAAACCGTAACAGCTTTTTATTGCCAACATTTTCAGTTGTCAGTGATCGGTGCATGAAATTTATATCCATATTAGGGTTTTTTTATTCAACAAACCTATTAAAAGTAATTCATAATCCATTTGCGATTTGAAAATAGTCAAAACGTTAAACAGGCTCTTTTTAAACGTTATGAATTACTAATAACCTTGACCTTTTGTCGAGAGTCTATCCACTTATTACCAGAGGAAAAAAACGAGTAAAGCCATTTCGGGAGACCGAGCTGGCCACTGAAATAAGTCCTCTTTGGAAATATGTTGATTATAAGGATTCTAATTTGACGTTTTAAAAGAAAAATTTACATGTAAGTAAAATGGACCCGTTGATCCATATGTCGTTAAAGTCACTAAAAGGGGACATTCGTTGCATCTGGAGAACGTAGCATTAAAAATGGAAGTTTACATGCCCGACTTGTTTGCGAAACTAGTACTGCATATTATTGGCATGGTAAATAGGTTTTACTGGCGAGTGGAGAAAAAATTTATTGAGAAACCTTTATACGAGTTCCTTTTGTGATAGTACTTCCTCGTTAAAAGAATGTAAATTAAACAGTATTATTTTCTTAAATTTTGTTGAAAGGAGATATTTATTAAATTGAAATAAGTAATTTATACTGCAATTTATTAGAATGACAAATTATAATAATTATTATTTATGCAGGCAAGCCCTTTAATATATGAACATTATGTAATTATAATTTACATTCAATATAAATAGTTAAATATACACATGGGCGGCCATAAAATAGGGATGAAAAAACATGTCCTACACGTGAACGAGTAAAAACAAAAATAATTAGAGGTTGAAAAAGGCCTCCGAAACGAAACCATAAAAATAAGGGTGAAAAAACTCGTCCTACACGTGTGTTTGTAAAAAAGTGAAAGTGGACGGGGCTTGTGACGTAAAAAAATGGAGGGGATAGTGTCACACTTCTACTTACGATTTATGTTACATTTATACAAAATGCTTTAATGTATTTGCAATTTATTTTCAACCTCTACCAGTGGCGTAGCTTCCTTCTCAATTATCTGAATATCTGTTACAAGATACACGTCATACATGAATATTGTTTACTAATTTAATGAATATTATAATTTTTGAATCAACAGCAACAGTACTGAATTCAAACTAACAAAAACAAGATAAAATGTGAGCAATCAAAATATTTTACATCACCATGCGTATAATGTAGTACATTTTATTTATTATGCATTTGTAAGTTATTTTAAAAATGTGAATGTACAATATACATTTAGTTAATTAGTTCTTTATTATAGGTGTTTTGTAACTGTGGTTTCATATTAGCTGAGTTGATTGGCCTAATTCCACAGTTTTTCCTTTTTGAGTGCGACGTTTCGGAAGCGCACCCTGCTTCCGTAACCAGGCTTAGTCCTGAAAAGGACTGTTTTCGCACTTGAGTCGAATCTATAAACCTACAATAAACTACTGCACAACCACGAAAAATTTTAATATATGTAAGTTCAAAAAAATATATATTGGAGTATTCAGTAGCTCAGTGACAGACTTATAAGTGAAAGGTACCGACCTCGAATCTGAGAGTAATCAAGTGCTTGGGAAAAAATTATAACAGATGAATTCGACCCAAGTGCGAAAATAGTTCTTCTTAGGAACTAAGCCTGATGACGGAAGCTGAGTCCACTTCCGAAAAGTCGCGCAAGCAAAAACTGTGGAAATAGGCCGATGAACTCAACTAATAAATTTAGTTTTCTACGTTAATTCAAAATACACTTTTTGCACCGTTTTTAATGTAAAACGTTATCGTTTATTGCTCTTGTGTAATAAAAATGTTATTGCACGCTACGTATGCCTACTAAGGTTATTTAAAATGTACAACTGCAAATGTAGAACTAGAAATATCAGTAAAATATGGATTGACAAGAGAACTAAACTTCATTTGTACAGAAGCAAAGATTTTAGGTTAATAGGCTTTCGATTTTATTTTTTTAAATGATTGTTTGATGAAACATAATTGAACCATTACATAATTAATAAACAATTATGGTTAAATTTAAAGCATTCTAATTTTTCATTTCATTTCATTTAAAACGTTTACAAAAAATAAATTACGTTTTGTTATGATCTGTATCTGTATTCGCACTCTACCGTTATATTTTGGAATTTTTAGCGGAAATCGTATACGGCTAACAAACAGGTTTCTTGGCTACTAATTAAAAAGTTATTCTGATTTGTCAGTGTAAATGAAAAAAAAATATTAGCACAATAATACTTTTATAGTTTAAAATGAGAAATATTATTGAAAATATGAATGGCAGTGGGAGTGAAGATTTTTTCAAATGAAGGATCTTTAAATTTAATTTTCAGAAAATTACGCTAAAAACGATAATCCATCATAATAAAATTTACATTAAAAGATATTTTATTTACCGATACTTATGGCTACCTAAAAGAACTTTTTGTATGAACGTAGAAAAAGTAGTGTATGCAACTCGTGCAAGAAATGTTTATTGCACTCGACGTGTTGTCCAACTCTGTCTAAAGGCCTCGTTGAACAAGCGTACGTCGCGTTCAATATACGCTCACTTGTTACATAAATAACTATTGGAATCCCATTTCTAAATATGTCAGCAGCGTTTGCTTAAAGTATCAGAGTACGGCAACGTGTTATCAATTATTGTCAAATTGCTATGACATACACATGCTGTTAATGACAGTCGACTTGTAAGTTATTTACAATTTAATAGCTTGCAAAAGTGATTTTACCTAGCTTCTTAGTTTAGTTAGGTTAATGCATGTTTACTGTTAATTAAAAAATGGAAGCATTTATTTAAGGTGCTTTTTACTTTATTGGCACGCTGAGTAGTGCGCTATAATGTGAAAACGTAAATTATTGTTGTTAGTGCCAATCAGTACAGTTAATTTATGTTAACTGATGCGTCAAGAATAAATGCGTTATCTTTATAATAATTTGTGGATAGCGACAATTTATTGATGCGTGTAAAATGAATTTTTATGTTTATTATTCATTAATGTTTGTTTGCTTTATATAAAAGCAAAACAGGTTATCTATGTGACGTTTATCAGCTTTTAGGATACCTGACAAATTTTTGCATACTAGTTTATACCAAGCTTTTGTGAAACGTTAAAGTGTATTAGCACAAGTGGTGATGGGGTAAGTCATAATTTATTACAGTAATGTTTGTTAATAACCTTAATCCCGTAAGCTTACTAAAATCGTTTTTAATACAATCCCCTAATGTAGAATCGTACCATAAATATTTGTATTAGAAGTAACATTTTCGTCGTTCTACAGAATTCAGACAATTCCCAAACGTCCACCAGGCGCACACCTAACTTTCTTTCAAGACGTTAGATTTTGTTAAAAATTTTAATAAAATTGAGAAAACGTTATATGAAATACGCATGCTATTAAAAGAACATTTTTCTCCAAACATTATGAAAATTTGACATTATGTATCTTGACTAACGCATTTGAAATAATATTGCTCAACCGCTGTTTGTTTCTATTTTGAGTGACAATAATAATACACTATACAATGTGTCCCAATTGTTCATGGACGTATGGGGATCTCGTAAACTACCAGATATAGAAAAACGGTTAAATAGTGAATGTTTCAGACAACTATATTGGTAAGTTAGTACCATTTGTGGTTAGTAAAAGTGTTTGAGCTATTTTGAGAAATCGAAATTTTGCAATTTCGAAAACATGCTGTATCATAATGTTTTGAAAGTTATTAAATCCGTAAAGACTTTTCTGAAGCAACGTTTGATGTAGAATACGCTCATCTGCTTAGATTTTATTTTGCACGTTTCGGTCGTGTGGAACCATTATCTACATCTTTTGTTTTTCTTATGCCACCGTATTGGATATATTTCCGTTACCAGGTAAAGCAAAAAATGACCAGTTCATACAATTTGCTAAGAAACAATTTAAAATAAAAAACAGGAAGGAAAAAAATTCTGGATAAATTTGGCAACAAGATAAAATATCAGAATTTGAATACGGAAGTATTAAGTACTTTCTCCTGGAGAATCGAACTAGAAGTGGAGAGAGTGGTCAGCAATGTAAGGAACCAGTATTGGAAATTCTGTTCGCATAGTTCATCAGAAATATTTGCACTGTTAATTATTATGAAACAAAATTCGATTGAATTGCTCTACTGCAATATTTATATCTTTCTCAATCGAGATAACGTTATAAAAATTGTTTTAGCTGTCGTATAGTACTTGAAAACATCCTCTATGAATAATTACTTTAGCTGTCGAAGTTATATGCGATGTCTGTTCTTCTCCTGAAATGTAAACTTTTAGCATTAATCTGCCAGCGTGTCGCGTTCAATATCGGCCTGCGTCCAAGGCGCTGTCATAATGTTTCGCGCAGTAGGCGCAACGGGTACGGCTAGGTTGTCATTAGCATAGTAGAACACGCAGGGTATCTCGCTATGTTTTATATGTTGATCAGAAATAACAGTTAATGATGGATTAAAATATAGTGTAGCTTAGTGCTGAACGTTTAAATGGACGTTTCAAATTTAATCCACGGTATTGAATTCAGTCACAAAAGGGATGTTCAGTGTGTCGTGCTAGTTTTACTGATAACTGTTTTTTAAGTTTTAAATAGAGTAATTAAAAAATATCTAAATAATTAAAACAAGAGTTCTAGTTGTCGCATAATTTGAACCATCATTATGCCATAATTGGAATTATTGAGTATTCGCATTATTTAGATAAATTTTTAAATCGGCCCAAGTCCTCATAATGTTTCGACGCAGTAAGGCGCAACGGGTACGGCTAGGTTTCATTAGCATAGTAGCACACGCAGGGTATCCGCTATGTTTTATATTTGATCAAAATAACAGAAATGACTGGGTTAAAAATATATGTAGATTAGTGCTGACTTTTAATGGAGTTTCAAAGTGGGTTAATCCACGGGTATTGAATTCGTCACGGGCTTCGCCGTGCAGGGTCGGCTAGTTTTATATAACTTTTCTTTCTAAAGTTTCTAAATATAATAATATAATATAAACTAAGTCTAAAAATTAATTAAATAGGGTTGAATATGCTTAAATTGTATTATCGCTATTCTATGGAATTTATTTTAAGTTAGCATCTATATGTCTATTAACGTGTATCTGACATGAAGTTTTAAACGTCCATCTAACAGATTATTGTTTATATTTTTACCATGTTGCTTACTTTCGTTATGAACGTATTAAAAATTGGATGCTTAATTATAATAAAACATTGTTATCAAAATTATTTCATCTCTTTTAATTTCCACTTTGTAGGTTGAAACTTTGTGTTCCACACCAGATATTTATTTTATTAAAAATTTGATATTTCTGTGGCGGCATTTATTTTTCAAAATTTTTGTCTTGGTTGTTTTTAACCTTCAAAAGAGTTTGTTGTAACTCAAGTAATACAAACACCGAGTATAAAAGGACTTTGTTTTACAAAATGTGATCTCTATTCGTTTTGGTTTATGTATATGCAACGTTGTGAAATTTTGTAAGAGTAGTTTACATTCCACTTTCTTACCTTAAAACCCTAATATGGCGACTAAGAAAAAAATAAGTTGATGATGGTTTACAACAAATTTCAAAAAATTAATTGACCTACAGCATGATTTCAAAGTTGCAATATTTCAATTTTATAAAAATATATTAAATACTTGAACAGCTAGAACCAAGTCTCAAACGGCATTAACATACTAATTGAACTGTCTGGTAGTTTTCAACATCTCCATACATACATCACCATTTTGGGACACAATGTATTCCAAGGAACTAAAGTACATCTTTTAATCTCGTGACTCAAAGGATTAAAAGTTACTTTAGTCCTTTGGTATACACGCTATTTTTTGCACCATAGGGATTAAAACTTTTACAAATGATAGAAAAATATATAAACCAAAACGTCAAATTTCCGTCTATTTCTATTTTTGTATATAGATGGCGTTCTAATTTTATAACAGAAAGCAGGTTTCTAAAAATTCTTTGACGACGTTTGTTTTGAATAATAAATACAAATATTATGTAGAATCTTCATATTTTGTTATTTTGGTACATACTAGTTAAACTACAAATGCCAAATTGTAGATTACACGCAGGCTACTTAATAGTGCATTTAAATTAAATCAAACTTAGATTTTAAATAAATATTGAATAACTATAATAATAACATGCCTTAACTCATGGCAAAAAATCTCAAACCTTGATCAGTTATTCTACACAATATTACACTAAACTTTTAATTCAAGTATTAAGTTTTACATCATTTATTTAGTTGAACACCGTCGCACATTTTCTGTAGCAGTATTTGATTATAACACATCTGTCATAAATTTTGACAATTAAGTGTAACGTTAAATAAAATCGATTGTGATCGTGCTTGAGTAAAATTACACTTTAGCCTATAAAGTTTGCGTTTTAGTCGCGGTGGTGCAAAAAGTAGCCACAGTAATAGTATATTACATAACGGGCTACGAAAGTGGTAGATATCGCACAAGCGGGAATTTTCACAAGAACGCCAGCCCAAGAGTGAGAATCCCGCGAGTGCAGGATAGACACGTTCGTGGGAGCTTAATGTACACTATTTTTCCTACGACCATGAAAAAAGACTGTCCCCTTAATGTTTTATTGATCACAAACAATTAGAAAATATACTTTATTTGAATATCAGTAATCGTGGCGACTTTGATCGCGCTGAACTCCCTCTCAGACCGATGAAAACCGGTAGTTGCTACGGCAGCTTATAGAAAAGCAATGCGAAAGTAAAGGGCACAAGTGTTTTTTACTTTCGTATTGGGTACAACGAGAAAGTGAAACGCACTAGTATGCGAAAGTATTATTTTCTGTACGGTTAATTGTACAAATATTACCTAACTAGTTCGGAAAGTTAATTGCTCTTGCATGAGCACTTTGTTAACAAAACGACCGCAGAGAGTGCTGCATTTAGTGCGAATGCAGGAAATTTTTTTCCGAAAGAGTAACGAATTACGTTAAAAATGTGAAAAACATGTAAATAACGTTATTTAGTGTTTTTATAATGATGGGTTGGTAACATGATAAAATTAATAAATCTGCGACTACTAGATTTTTAAAACTGAAATCAACTGTCATTGTTCTTAAATTTTATTAAACTTTGTTAAAATGAGCATAAGGAGTGCAGTAATTGTACTAAAAATGTGCGAATTTTTAACAATTGCACTTTTTCTTGCACTTCTACTGAAAAATAATTTGATTAATAAATTCTCACTTACGTACTTAAAAGTAATGTAAACTTACATTTCTGTATAGTCCTTCTCTACACTCTATTGGAGCGCGCATCCAGCTTTGGGGTCCAAAGAGCGTAGCGACGAGGGTGCCAATTGGATAACTGCGCCAAGTTACTTGTAAAATGTGTGTTTTACACTATTTTTCTATTGAGAAAAATAATATAAAAATGTCAACAAAATTTACATCAAAACTGACTAAATTCATTGAATAGAAATTTTTAGATGGTTGGGTTGGTAATGTCATATAATAATGTTAATATATGTTTAATTTCACAACTTAAGAGTGTTAGATAATGCTACATTCCTTTATTTATTCTGTTACAGTGCAATAAACACACATATTTATGTTTACAGTATAAATTTAATTGAATAAAACTGATCAATACGCAAATTAATAGTTTCTTGTTAAATTAGGTTCAAATTCAAGTCGTTTAAATATCAAAAAGACGTCCATCAGATAATAATGTAGTTGTATCCTATTGAATTATCTTATAAAAAGACAAACATATTGTATACTTTTGCAAAATACGACTTAATTATATATTCTCCTAAAATATTATCTAAAAAAAAGTGATATATTTGTTTAAAAATACTTTAATATATATTACATAACGTGTTTGTAAGAAGCATTTTACGCACGAATAGAAAAGTTACGTGAGTGCGTAAAATGCTTTACAACACGTGTTACGTACCATACTTTACCTACGACCTACTTCTACTTGTGTAGTTGTTAAATACAAACGGTAAATCGGGTCGTTTGCTTGTTGAAGCGTAAGAAAGATTTACATTATTAGCTGTGTTTAGTAAATTTTCATTTTCATCACTATTACGTATACCTGCTATTAGCAGATGCTATTTTAGACGAATTGTTTGATTATTTAGGGAATTATCCACATAGCCTTCAGCTACGGTGGATGACTGCCATCCGCCGTATCTTTTTAAATCTAATAGATCGCCACCCGTGTCAACAAGAATAGTTGCAGACGAGCGCCGGAAACAGTGTCCTGTATAAGCTGCTGTTTGGTAGTCCCATTATATATATATATATATATATATATATATATATATATATATATATATATATATATATATATAACATTTGTTTGTACGTTCTATTTTATCAATACCAACACTATGCCTGGTGCATTTTCCGTTCACATAGTTTAGAAAAAAAGGTAATTCTGTAGCCTCATTTACTGCAGAGCGAAGGTTAATATATTTTTTCACGTTGGGGTAAAAATATTCTGAAATCACAAAAGAACGTTGTCGTTTAGTTTTTGAATCAGATATTTTAATAACTAGATTTTTTACTGTATCTTGAACATGCGATGGTTTTATATTACGTAATTCTTGTTTTCTGCAGGCACCGCTTATAAAACCAACCTAAAAGAAAATTAAAATTTACATGTCTATCAGCACAATATATTTTACCTTCATAAATAAATATTTATCATCTGGTGCATTTTCTAGGAAATTGTTAAAGTTCTCGTTTGTTAAAATTTGGGATTTTTTGTGTTTAACTCCGTCAGATTTTCTTTTAAGTAAGGCTTGTAATTTGGAATAGCTTGCAATGTTTATATTATGATTTACATTAATTGTGGTCCTCAACATAGAGTAAAAACACCAAAGTGAAGAAGGCATCATATTATTTGACAAATCTTGGAAATATGCCATCATAACATTCTCGGAAAATGAATTCACGCCGTTTTTTAACCTCCAATCCATGAATTTTTGGTACATATTTTTGTACCGACTCGCAGATTTCGCCGAAAATAAGTCGCTTTTGGCTATTTCTGCGATTTCAGTAATATTGAGTGGAGTTAATTCTATTTCACTGTTTACTCGACACTTTTTTAATTGAACAGAATTTTACACACACAAAAACCAGCCTTAAGGTTAATAAAATGCGAAGTTTAATGACAGTTCCTGATGTTAGTTCGCAAATCTCTATCACGGCCTACTTAATTTTGTATGTTTACTATTATGACACATCCAGACTGCTAAAAGAAGCAGGTTTAAGGAAACGGAACAAATAATTATATAATTCCCAATAATTCTTACTATTAAATGCAATTCTATGTCTAATAAATGTTATCTACCATTTATATATAGAATAAAAGTCAACGTCTAATATGTATAAATAATAAATTTTTAATAAAATGGCGTCTATTGACAGTTGCTAAGTGGTTACTAGGGACGCTGTGCGATTTATTTTACAGCTGTACGATTTCTTTTACCGTGCGTTATAGACATCTTACATTGATTGTAGACTGTGTGTTTCTGACTATTTACAGTAATGGTCGTAGGTAAAAATTATAAAACCATGTTCCGGATCAAGTTTTGCCAACCTAAAAATTTTCGTAAAATGTCGCATCAAAATGGAAGCAAATTGCAAAAAAAATGTATTTTCTTTTCTGATTCAGTGTGTCTAAGGACTCTTAAACGCATCGTTTGTAGTGCATTTAGAAGCTTCTTAGAAGCATCGTTTCTGGTAACTTTTCTGGTGTCTTTTCTGGTGTAATAATATTTTGATATGTCTGTTGGTTAGATCTAGGTTAGATATTTAATCAAAATTTGTAACATGCGTAACCTTCGACGGAAAGTTAAAAAGTTACTATTGTGAGTTTTATTATTTTAAGAAAATCTATCAAATTTAATAAAAATACGTCTTTATAAATATTTAATTACCTTAGAAAGTACATCTTCAAGAATAAAATTACTATGTATAGGGGAGAGTTGCCTAATTTGAACCGCCATCCACCTAAATTGAACCACGTGAATAAATTCTTATTGAGAGGCAGGTGATTTTTATTTTGGTAGTGTTGACTGTAATATTTTAGTACATGTACTTAAGGCATTAATGAAAAGTTTATTCTGGTTAGAACTTTTTTTTATCCTAGTTATATTTGTTAGAGTATTTGTGATGTATCTTGTAAATATGAAATAAAAACAACTGTAAATAAAATTTTTAGGTTAACTTAAAAAAAATTTGTGTTGTTTCATAAATTGAACCTAGAATGGGATTCTTAAATTGAAGTTAGTTTAATTTATTTAAAATTTCTGTATTGTTATATTAAAAAGTTTATATATTATTTTTTCTTAAAATAAATATAGAGAATAAAATATTTTCAGATAAATGGTCCGAAAAGGATATGGAAATAGCCATTAAGGCCTACAAAGGTGGAGTTGGATTAAATGAATGCCAACGAAGATTTAATACCAATAAATCAACTCTATTAAGACATGTTCGACAAAAAAATAAAATCGCAAATAATGGCATAAAACGAATAGGTACAAAACATATTTTTAATGTTGAAATGGAAACATTATTAGTCAAACATATTCTAAAGTTTGAAGAAGCGTTTTTTGGTTTATCAATAAAAGATGTCCGGAAAATTACATTCCAACTTGCAGAAAAGCACAAACTACTTCATAAATTTAATAAAGAAAAATGCATGGCTGGGAAAAAATGGTTTTAGGGGTTCATGGGACATCATAAGGAATTACCACTCAGACAACCAGAATCTACTTCTCTTGCGCGAGCAAGAGGATTTAGCAAGGAAAGAGTAACAGAGTTTTACGAACTTCTGGAAAAGTTGGTCGACAAATATAATATTGATGCGAACACAATATTTAATTTTGACGAATCCGGGTATTCTACAATTCAAAAAAGAATGCAGAAGGTTATAGCTAAAAAAGGCAAAAGACAGGTGGGGGAATTACTAGTGGTGAAAGGAGAGTTAACACAACACTTGTGTGCTGTACTAATGCTGCTGGCCTTTATATCCCCCCCATGATAATTTTTAAGAGAAAAAGATATTCTCCTGAATTAGCACAAGGTGCTCTCAGTGGAAGTATCTGTCAGATTTCTGACTCTGGTTATATTAACTCTGACTTATTGCTAGTTTGGCTAAAACATTTTCACAAAATTGTAAAAAGTGGCCCTAACAAAGATGTTCTTTTGCTAGGAGATGGACATACAACACATAGTAATGACTTAGAAACTTTAGAATTTTGTCGCGAGAATCATATTCATCTTCTTCAGCTACCTGCACATACAACACATGGACTCCAGTCCTTAGACGTAGCATTCTTTAAACTACTACAAAATTATTTCGTGCAGACACAAGGTTCTTGGTTAAGGGCTCATGTTGGGCAAGGGATTTCAGCGTACGACATTTCAGAACTTATTAGTGAAGCATATGGAAGGGCAGCTACTGTTGGAACAGCTGAAAATGCTTTTAAAGCACCAGGTATTTGGCCTGTCAATAGAAATATTTTCCCAGACCACCTTGTTGCACCTTCCCTTGCAGTCCAGCGACAAATAGAAAAAGAAAATCTCGAAATACCTGAGAAAATACCTGAAGATAAAACACCTTAAGACAAAAGGCTTGAAGACAAAACACCTGAAGACAAAACACCATCAAAATTAAATAGTCAGGCTGGTACATCTCCATCTGCTATTTTGTCCGAAATCAATCCTAACACATTTAATAAAAGTTTAGAAGAGATATGTACCCTTCCAAAGAATTCCCAAATCAGTGGTACTAGAAAAAAACGTCAACACACCACGTCATCAGCTGTAGAACTGACGGGCACACCATACAAAGATGAGTTAGTTGCTAAAAAAAGAAATACGGAATAGTCAGAAACGGCAAAAATAAATAGGAAGGACCAGAAAACTGAAGAAGCTATTCAAAAAGTAAAATCTGATTTGTTCAATAAAACAAAAGGACTTATTAAAAACAAACAACCGAAACATAAGCCAAAAATACGACAGAGAAAGAGAAATACTGAAAAAATAAGTTTGGAGGAATCAACTGATTCAAGCGAAGAAGAAGGTGAAGATGCACTGTGTTTGTATTGTCACGATTCTTATTCCAACTCTGTTGCGGATGAAGGATGGGCTAAATGGCAAGTGTGCTCAAAATGGGCACACGAAAAGTGTGCAGGAATCGAAGAGGATGAGATTTTGATTTGTGACATATGTAAAGATTAACCTTTAATGTGGGTTCAAATTAGGTTACTAGTGGTTCATTTTAGCAAAGTAGCCTAATTTGAACCATTATTGCTATTGTTTTTATTTGCTACATAAAAATGTTTTGATTTTTGTTCTTTTTGTTTAGTAATAATAAAAGTTTGTAAATCTCTGTCGTTTAAGCTTAAAATGTCCTCTTAAAATTCAGTAATAACGGAATAATGGCTATTTCTTTCGAAATGGATCAAATTAGGCAACTCTCCCTTACATAGGTATGGTTTTATAATTTTTAAACAAATTGTCACTTTTTTGCAGATAATATTTTAGGAGAATATATAATTAAGTCATATTTTGCAAAAGTTTTCATTTTTTATACGATAATTCATCGGGATACAACTACATTATTATCTGATGAACGTCTTCTTTGATACTTGATGACTTGAATTATGAACCTAATTTAATAAGAAACCGTTAGTGATTGATCAGATAAGTAACTTATGATACTTGTGTTTCAATATATTAGTACTACTGAACAAATTAAGGCTATTTTACACAAAAAAAACTACAATTTTGAACTACGCATTAAATTTACGTTAAAAGTGACTTTTTGTGACTCATTAGTTCTTGTTCACTTCACTTCGTTCTACTACAAACGAACAGATTTTCCAAAAACCGTGACACCTCTAAGCCTCATAATATAATGTTCTAATTTCATAAAACCGATTTTTTTTTCTCACAAAACACATTAAGCAATAGATATCAATTTTATGAAATAATTCTTATATTAACAATATATCGAAGTTACAAAGTAAGCAAGTATTGTTTAATAATACACTTAATTAAACATTCATTAATTGATTTGCTACCATTCAGAGAACATCTTTTTATACATCTACATGACTTATAGTGCATATGGTTTTAACATTTATATACGCACGTGTTATACAACATATTGTAAACTTTTCAGATCATTTTATCATAAGTGATGCATGAATCATACATTACTTTGTATTTGATCAAGTGTGTAAAAGATTAATAGATAAACCAGCCATTTGATTATTAATTTGTTCAAAATTTGATTATTTACAGAGATATTTGGTAGATAGTTTCCGAGTATATACCAAGAGCATTGCGTAGTAATGTACACATACAATTTTTTTATTTAATTCATTTTTAAGAAATTCTACGAAATACTTGCATGGGGAGAATGTATCTACAATTTAACTATATTTAAAAAGTAATTCCATACCTTTTAACGTACAATTAGTGGTTTTCCAAATATTCAGAAACAGTACTTTAAGGGTTGTATAAAGTGCTTTAAGGACTTTCTATCATCTTGCCGAAAACTATCATTAAAATATCTCAATTACAGTTGAATCATTTCTAAAAAGATCTGTACACCTCTGTAAATATTTAAAATTCTGAAATATCCCCCAATTGTACGTACGCGTACTCTATAAAGTAACTTTAATTTTAAAACCCTTTTCAACCTATGTTTGATAAAAACAAGACCTTTTAATGGTAAGACTAAATATAGTTTCATTAAAATCCGTATCTTTCAAGTTATCTCGCTTACACGGACACAAAGACACAGACAGACAAAAACGCACACACACGACAGAGACACACACTCACACCCACACACGCACTCTTTGACGTTATCTTGCCTACAGACACACGAACACAAAGACATAGACAGACATAAAGACACACACGCAGATACAGACCACGTACCCACACACACTCACACCCACACACTCGCACTCGCGCAAGGACATACACAGCCATAAACGCACGCACCCACGTACGTACGCACACACGTACGTACGCACACACAAACAGACAGATCAAATTCAAAATGGTTTCCTCACGAACACTATACTTCATGTTCGTTTAAAATTAGAAGTAATGCAAAATGGGTAAAATTAAAACTGCGAATTTTACCAAATAGTCACTATTTGGTAAATGCACAGGTTTTTTTTTAATATTAAGGAGCGGTTTGAACCATCATGATTCACTAGCCATCAAATATGACACCAATATTTGAGGAAAAAAAAGGATATTGGCTACTTTTCATGTAGTATTAGATATAACTTGTATAAATGCTTTATTATATAGACAAACACTGGTGTTCAGATGAGCAGTGCACCACATTTTTGAAGAAAACTTACGGAGCAAATCGTCTTAGTATAGCATTTTCCTCGGTTAATCCAGTACTTAATTTCAGACAAAATAGAAATAGAATAAAAAGGGAGAAACGCCGAATTTGGACAATGAAAAAACTTTAAAGGCACTCCACGTATACGCACATATGTTTGAAATGTTATATGTATAATACTGTGTTGAATGTTTTTAAACAAACTATTTTTATATTATTTATATGTTTATCTTCTATTTTTATTTTATTTGTTTCAAAAAGCTGAAACTGAACGTTGTTAATTGATTTTATTATAATGGACATACGATTTATTATTATCAAACCTTACACATCCTTAATCAATATTCAGGTATGTGTAAAGGAACTAAATAAGCCTAATGCGCCCAACTTCGTCATATGATGACGGAGTTTTCTGGTAAATTGGTTGGTTTTATAGAGAAAATGATAAACTTCTTGTTATAATTGTTTCAGACCATATGTTTAATGTGTCGCATTATCTGGTAGAAAAGTCAAAGACTTACCAAGAACCTTGGCAACCTGGCTAGTCGTATTTAATTGAATATTATGTATGATATTTACGGAGGTTCACAATAATTGAAGCTTTTACCTTTTGGTAATAATCCGTCTACAAAACCAGACATGGGACCGACTGCTTCCTTATCGAAAGTAGATAGCGTTAGCGTAGATAATGTAAACAATAGAATGAAATCAGAAGTACTCACTATTTCTAAAACGTATGCCGGTTCTCTAACGGATAATGCAATTGCTGATCAATGGACAACTGTTGTCAATAAGAAAAACAGAAGAAATGTGCCAATTATAGGAAATAATAACAAAAATAATGCTGTGTGTGAAATTAAAGCCGTAAACGCGAGAGCGTATCTTCACGTATATAAATTAGATCCCTCCACAACTGTTGATATACTGCAGAAATTTCTTGAGCCAATGTTTTCAGAGGTTCAATGTGAGC
Source organism: Vesta saturnalis (assembly GCA_036346205.1). Taxonomy (NCBI): domain Eukaryota; kingdom Metazoa; phylum Arthropoda; class Insecta; order Coleoptera; family Lampyridae; genus Vesta; species Vesta saturnalis. The sequence continues at coordinate 1,410,512 of JARFJB010002032.1, forward strand.
AATTAAAATCGAAACATCCTGAATATTACGCATCCTTTAAGGTAACTGTAGATTTATTGAACTTAAAAAAAAATTATGAATGCTGATGTCTGGCCAAGTGGTGCGTGTATCAATAGGTTTTTTCTCCGAAGCACAAAACCATCAGCGCTCACGTGACCAATAAACACTCAAACAGCCTCACAATTTGTCATATGAACATTCAATCATTGAAAAATAAGGTTAATGAACTGGAATCTTTTATTGTTGACAAAAAAGTTGATGTATTTTGCTTTAGTGAACATTGGATTACAAATTCAGATATTATTGAATCTATTAGCATAGGACCCTTGTGTCTGCAATCTCACTACTGCAGAGTGTCAAAATCTCATGGTGGGGTTGCAATTTTTTGTAGGTCAGACGTCACAGTGAAACCACTAACAGTTGTTAATAATTTAATTATAGAAACACACATTGAATTTTGTTGTGTTCTGTTACAATCAAATACGGTAATTATTTGCTTATACAGACCTCCCCTTGGTGATTTCAATGTTTTTTGTTCCCAATTAGAACAGATACTCGCCAAATTACTGAAATATAATATTGTTATATTAGGAGATTTTAATGTACACTTTGGCAATGACAAGAGATCTCGTATATTATGTGACTTCTTAGAGAGCAATGGTTTTGAGCAAACAATTTATTCAGCTACTCGCAAGAATAATTGTTTGGATAATATATTTATTAATTTTTCATTTACCGAGTTTAGTGCTATCACATTTGATTCAGGTTTATCAGATCATTTAGGTCAACAACTTGAAATAAATAATTTTAAAATAATGAACAGTAATCAGGAAATTAAGATGTATCGTCCTATTACTAGGCAAGTTTACAACTATTTTTAACGAATTATGTGACTATGATTGGGATACCATTTTAAATAACAGTTTAGATGACTGCGACAAATGTTTTGGTAGTTTTTTTTATGTAATTCTTAATGTGTTTTTGAATTGTTTTCCTATTGCCAGAATTACGGAGAAACGTCGTGATATACAATTAAAATGGTTCAATGATGACCTTAGAGAATTAAGAGAGAAAGTGATTATGATTAGTAACTTGTATAATACATACCGCTTCCAATACCTACATGCAATGAAAAAAGCCTTATCCAGTGTTTACAAGAGAGAAATTAAAGTAGCTAAGATTAAAGCTAATGACAACCTTATAAAAAACTCTAATAATCCAACAAAAACAATGTGATCTATTATAAATTCACACAGACATTTAAATATAGAAATTAACTCTGATTTAACTTCTAATGATTTTAATGTTTATTTTGTTAAAATTATAGATGAAATTATATCTGACATGGCAAACAATAATAATCAAGCAAATAATTTTGTCATTAATAACGCTAATTTACCTACCTTTAATTTTAAGTGTGTTTCTCAGGTGGAGCTACGTGATGTCATTAAGAGCTTGAATAATGGCGGTACCAGAGATGTGTTCGGTTTCAGTGCCAATTTTGTAAAGCGTAACATAAGTGTCTTCATAAAACCATTAACAAAGTTGGTGAACATTATTATTAAAACTGGAATCTTTCCTAAGTGTATTAAAGTGGGACTTGTGCTGCCTTTTTTCAAAAAGGGCAATGATAAAAACGATTTAAACAATTATCGACCAATTTCGATTTTGCCTAGATTTAGTAAAATAATAGAAAAAGTACTATACAAACAAGCAGTGAATTTCTTTGAAAGCAATAATGTTTTCTACAAACAGCAATATGGTTTTCGAAAAGGAAGAGGAACCTCTGATGCAATAACTACGTTTGTAAGTAATACCTTAGAAAGTTTTGAAAAGGACTTTTCTAAGGCGTTTGACTATGTTTCGCACAAAATATTAATAAACAAATTAACCTCGATTTATAACTTTAGTGTTTTAAGCGCTTCTTTAATATCATCTTTTTTATGTGATAGGTATCAGTGCGTTCTCTTTAATAACGTCTTGTCCGAGAAGTTACATATTAAAAATGGTGTTCCACAAGGGTCTATCTTGGGTCCTTTGTTATTTTTAGTATATGTTAATGACATGCCAGCGTCAATGCCCGCGGAACTTAATTGCATTCTGTATGCGGATGACGCCACTATAATTTCAACTAGCTCAAATTACGAAATCGCTATTTCTAAAGCTCTGGAGGGAGTGAAATTTGTATCTAGTTGGTGCAAAAGTAATAAGTTAAAATTAAATACAGCAAAAACAATAGTCATGCCTCTGTCATTGAGAATAGGCAAAACGGACTTAATTTCAAAAGAAGTATCTTTTTTGGGTTGTGTTATTGACTCACGTTTAAATTTTGATAGGCACTGTGATATTGTTGCAAAAAAAATGAATAAATTCATCTTTTTGTTTAGAAAATTACAAAATAATGCTTCAACAAACATAATGAAATCATCTTATATTGCTCTAGTTCAAAGTACACTTCTTTACGCTATTCTAGTGTGGGGGTGCAGTTCCAATTGGCATAGAATATTTAAATTACAACGCAAGGTCATTAGAGTATTAGCTAATCTTCAATTTAATGAAGAGTGTCGCCATGAATTTGTAAATTTGAAAATTCTTACGTTTCCCTGTTTATATATTTTGGAAGCGTTATGTTATGCAAAGAAAAATATATCTTTAATGTTGCGGCAATCGGAAATACATGAATATGACACGAGGAAAAAAGAAAATATTCGAGTCAATTTTTGTAGGTTGTCAAAATCTCAGAAAGGTATTGTATACCAATCACAAAAGCTATACAATTGCCTACCTGATGATTTTAAATGTCAACCAATTACTGTATTTAAACTAAGTATAAAAAATTTTCTTATACACCATGCATTTTACTCGGTGGATGAATTTGTTGAAGCATGTATTGACCCGAATAAAGTGCAGTAAATTAGTTTGTCAATTAGTGTTATGTCATGTTAGTTAATTAGTTAATTTGTTAGTATTATACTTATATTTTTGTTTTTTTGTGATCTATTTTTATATTTTATAGTTATTTTTGTTTTTAAACCGACGAGTGTATGTGCTTGAACACGTTTTTAACACAATAAAGATTATTATTATTATTATTTTCTTTTTATCAGTTCCAACTAAACTATATTCACATTCAACAGCCACAACTGGAAGAAAATGAACAGGTTAAGCACGTAATAAAAACAAGCGTGGACAAAGGATGCACTAAGTGACGTGCCAATCGGACTTATTGCTTTTGAATATAAATAAAGCTGTTGCTCTGATTTGATAATAAACAATCATAAATGCAGGCATTATTATAAGGAAACTAATCAATTTAATTTTTTAATTTGGTTAAAAGCTTTACAATAATAATTACATTAATGCAATTCAAATAAAACTTTCAACTTTCAACTTTATAGTCGAACAAATCGAGAAGTATTCAATATATCGCAATGACTGAAGATACGTGCTTTACAAACAACTAGATTAAAATTCATTGCTAAAATTTAAAAAAAGTTCGTTTCAATATTTTATTATATTAAATTTATTTATGGTTGATCTTAAGCTGCAGATAATAATTTCGACTCTGTTAAAGCTTAGAATTAAAGTGGCTATGGTCTGCGAATAACGTCGCACCAATCAAGCGCAAATCACGTGGGATCGTACGTTGTTGTTTATAAATAATCGGTATAACTTGCATTTGAATAGACTGTAGAAAGGTCTTGAAAAATTTGTCTGAATTAAATTTTAAAATATACCCCTTCTATCCATATGAAAAAAATTTTTTTGTAGAAGTTAGGCAGTACCTTATGTATTAATAACTGCTAAACAAGTAGTATGCCCAGCTGTTGTTTACCACTTTACTACTTTAACGCACATAAAAAAGTTTCAAATACTACATTCAACTGCACCATTATCCTCGTCTGAGTTCCTCAATGGATGTTTATTATAAAAGTGGTCCTAGAATATCACCAATGTGGAAACCTGTAATACGACAAATTAAACCACATAATAACAATAACCATCTAATACTATACAACACTCCTCTAAACCGTTTCCAAACCAGTATCTTAAATATAGTGCCTACAATCCGCAGCAGAACAAAAATATTAAGATCTAGTGCTAATCAAGTGACTTGACATATATTGTCAATCAATATTATTGTATAATCTTGATAAAGGTAGTAAAGACAAACTACTGAAACGTAGATTATTTATAACAAAGTGTTACTTTAATACACGAGTTCACATCCTGAAATGTCATATATATATATATATATATATATATATATATATATATATATATATATATATATATATATATACATAATGTAACGATTATACTGTAAAAATATAAATTTTAATAATGCTTTTATAAACAATAATAATTATATGCACCGTACTAGCTCTTAATCTCTTATTGGGGATAGGGTTCATTAGCTTTAACGCTTATTGTTGGCAAATAAAATAAAAATAATTTAATCTTTGAAATTATTATAATTACGTAAAAATGTAAATGTGAAATTATGGAAAATTTTATTTCACACCTGGAAATGTTTTTCATCAAATAAATTGTAAATTATGATAATTTGTTTGTGTATGAAACAGACTTTAGTTGAATCTGCACAATAACGCATGCCTAGCATCCTAACTGACTCAAATTAAATGCAGCCTGTCAAAAATGTCAATAACTGATCTAAAATATGTGAGTTCAATTATGTTTTGTTTAAAAATAAAATTATAATGTTGATAATTACACCTGTTCATTTACTTTACAGATATCTACACCATGTTGTCGCACAGACATTTATACATATACAATAAAACATAAATACAGGAAATCAAACGAATAATCAATGCAATAAATGGGTTATGATAATAAAATTTCACTCATATGTGTTACTGCATTTTTCCAAGGATGTTTTCGTTTGGCTTGTTCCATATTAAAATGTTGGACGTAGACTTCTTCCCATAATTAGAGGATGGTACTGCTTTGCGGTTTACAATGGTGCTGCATAAATTTCCATACTTCATCCAAATCTAATTTATTGATGAACGGCTCTTCTTCGTGGTAAATGTGATGTAACGTAATATTACTTATATATTTTTAAATAAGCACTTTATTTTAAATTGTTTGTTTAGATGTTGGTTTAAATGTTTACAAAAATTTTCGAATTTAAACTTATATTTTGTTTTCATATAAATTTTAATTAATTCCACTTTTATTTTAGGTCCCGTTATGCAATTGAGTTTATTTAACACTCTGCGTCGCTTTAAAAAAAATAAACATCAAATCCAAATAACTGAATAATTTTATTAACAGAAAAAAAAACACATCAACCGATATTTCAATGCGAATACAAATCGAAACAATTTTATTATAATCGACAATTATATCGGTGACCTAACTTTTAATTTTAGTTATAGGTTAAAACAATTGTTTCTGAGGTCTCGACTCTACGTTGATCGCGTTTCAAAACCGATAATATAAACGTAACTTGTAACTTACATGTTAACATCAACACTATTAACACTTTGACTTGTTAGTCATAATAGTATATTACGCAACGAGCATTTAATGACGGCTATTATAACACGAGTATGAGTGTCTTAATAGCCATTAAATGCGAGTTACATACACTATTTCTTCTACGACCTCTTAATAAAAAAAAATAACTAGGTAGGTATGTACTTTATTTTGAACATTTATGTTTATAGTATAATGAACAGTTGTAACTTGTACCAAAAAACCTTTATTACAAAAATAGCAAAAAATGAACTTTGACAAAAAAAGAAACAAAGCTTTACAATTACCTATTCTTTTTGGTTAATAATTACATTTTCTATAGTACAATTATTAAATTGCATTTGCGGTACTTTTGGGATAACATTAGTTGATGCCATTGCTGATGTTTAAGGTAATGGATTAACATTTATTGAATTGTTGATTTCGTTGTATTCAATCGAATTTAAAATTTGATTGGCTACATTGATTTTATTTTGAACTGAATCCTCAATGTAATTTTCGGCTACTGCCGTAGATTTCCACCCACCGTGGTGTTTTAAAAAGCTGATGTCACCACCAGCATCAACTAATATTGTTGCAGAAGTACGACGAAAGCAGATAGCAATTTTTTTTCCTATCCCACCAAATTTATTTGTTCCTACGTTTTGTACGGTGCACTTCCCATTTATGTAATTGATAAAAAATGACGTAGTTACACAGTTTTTAGGGCGAAGATTCATGTACTTTTTGCATGTTTCATAATACTTTCCTGTTATTGTAAATTTTCTTGTTGTTTTCGTTTTTGTGTCCCTAATTGTAACAGCGTTGATTTAAAATCATCATTTACATCTTTTAGTTCCAATTTGTGGAGCTCGTTCCTTCTGCAAGCACCCATAATGCCAAAAATACATACCACCTATGAAAGAAGCACTATTTTTCCTGTACAAACAAAATTTAGATTCACTGACCTCTGCCAATAAATATTTAACATCAGGGGCTTCTCCAATAAATTGTTTCATGTCATTCGTTTTAGATTTTTTGGGTTTACACTCTTCAGATTTCCTTTTCATTAGAACATGCAATTTGGTGTATTTGGATATATCCACTTTATGTTTTAAGAGATAACGTAGATTTTAAAATTAAGTATCGTGTCCATAAACTTGAAGATTTAAATTTTTTAGCCGCTTCTTCAAAATAAACAATTAGAACGTTTTCCGAAAAGCTGTTAACGTTCTTGGTATTTCTCCAATCCATAAATTCGGAATAACATTTTTCATACGCTTTTGCCGATTTTGCGGGTAATAAATTGTTTGCAGCTATTGTAGCTTGTTCTGTAATTTCTGGTGGAGTTAAGTTTTCTATTTCACTGTCACTATCGTCCATTTTTGCGGGGCTTTTATTTGAAGAAAGTGCAAATTTTTACAACTTTTATTCAAAGAGCTTAGAATTGTCAGAATTAATTAATTTTATATGTCAGAAATACTCATATGGCCACTTCGATATTTAGCGAACACTGTGCTGATGTTGCATTTCTATTGGTTGTAAAATCACAGCAAATTTGATAGTTAGCAGATATTGTAGTAATTTTGCATTTCTATTGGCTGTACACTTGTATTATTATGAAAAATTTGAATCATTATGGGTACCATTAAAGCACGGGGCTTGCACATTTAATAAACCAATTAAAGCATAGGAGTAGAAAAAAAATTCAAAGCAATAGTAACAAAAATAAAAGCAAGAGCAAGAGAGCGATAAATCAGGAGCAATTCCTTTTATACATTTCTCTTAGGAACCAAATTTTCAACTTTTTCTGTACATTACACACAAAGGATCCAAGCATCTGATTGGTCTAAACAAAATTGTAAACTTAACTAAAATACAAATTATGCTATAACTTTTTAAAGTAAGTCGGATTTACATTTTGAAAACAGATTTGGAATAAGGGTAAAATTCCTCATAAAAAGATACATGCCCTATTTTGCTTCGATGCTCTGCATTTTGACAATTTATAATGTAATTTTACTTATATCTAAGAAATTCTATATTTTACACCTAAACTAATTACATATTCGGAATCTACATGAAAAACTGTATCAGAATACATTTACTTCAAACCATTTAACTTAATTTTAACAGAAATTCCTTTTTCATATTAGAATTTTAGGTAGTTAACCCAACTTTTCTAGTTTTATGTTCATATTACTTGTACATTGTAAATTTATTTATGAAAATGAGAGAAACCTTCTATTATGTGCTTTTATAATTTATTTTAAGCTTAAATTATCCTGAAAAACTATAAATTTGCAAAATTCTTAAATATAATACTTAACCTAACTTTTTACAATTTTTATTCATAACTTGCATTTAAAACGTCTAAATCACTTTTAATGTTAATTTATTATGTACTTATAACTGTCTTTAACATTAATACTGTTTACTTTCACTCCATAGTCTAAAACTTTGTCAATTCAGAAATCCATATTGTTTAACACATTTATGTAATTTTTGTACTCAAAATGTAATTTTATATTAAATATCACATTGTGGAAATGTTGTTCATGTTCTAGTCAATGTTTCTAACGCACTACCACTGCTCCTGCACTTTTTATACACTTTGTCTGTGAAATATAAATATACAGTGTTCGTATCATAACCCTTTCTTAAAGTTTATATAATTCCTGCATTGTACCTACATCTATACATGTTCTACATATTAGTATTTACCTACATCATGTGATTAATATCTAAAGTTTCTAAACTGCTTAAATAATTTGAATAAACTGTAAAATTATTGAAATATGTACTACGAAACTAATCGTACTCACAAATATCCATCATTCTGACCTTCCTCACATGCTACTGGTATAGCTCATTGCTTTTATGAATAAAACAAACTTGTGCAAATCCCACAAAGCCTGTTTTGTTAAATCAAAACCATACTTTCCCTCTCGTCTACAAATTTTCTTATAAAACGAAATGTCAAATCTATTTAACTTTGCCCACTTTAAAGAATATAAGCTTAAGTGTAGCCTCTGCATTAATCTTATTTCTAACCATCTATATATATATATATATATATATATATATATATATATATATATATATATATATATATATATATATTTGACAAAACGTTAGACAAACTGTCAGTTACATCAAACATAAAAATATACATCGCACAAAGAAATAAAATTCTGAAACATCCAAAAGCACCATCACCATAGAACAAATATAAATTAGAGCAATTCCCATATTTTTCACACAAGATTCGTAAAGTTATCAAACGTACAGTTTAATACAAAATGATTAGAATTTCTTAACATAGGTTTTAAGTGTTGCCCTTTTCTTGTATTCAATAATAAAATTAAAGATATTTTACCAGTAAATGCGAAACACATCTTAGAAATGTACATAATCTAATTTCTTTAAAACAGATAAAGGTAACTCGTTAGTAATTATTCCAAAAGATAATTATATGTAGAAAGTAAGCCATTTTATTATTAACTAAAATTTAAAAATTTTAAATCCAGATTCTACAATGAAATTTCAAAAATATCTTGAACAAGGTTAGAAAACTTGCTTTGCAGATTTAGAAAAACAGCAAATTTGGAACAGGAACCCGCAAGCACCGAAACCATAAGGTCTCATACAAATCCACAAACCAAACCCATTATAATAGTAGTTTCTTACATCCACGCACCTAATCACAATGTAACTAGTTAATAAAACTACAACAAAATAAACTTGTAAGTTTTGATGTTACTAGCCTGTTTTCTAAAATACCTCCTCAAGAATGAATGCGTGTACTAAATAATTTTATTATTTAATAATAATATTGAATTAGTTACAAGAATGGAGTTAATCCAATTCTTTGATCCGTGTGATAATCAAAATTATTTCACATTCAATACTAAGATTTATTTAAAAAGAAATGGTTTACCAATGATCAGTCCAACCGCCGATTGTAACTAATACCTTTATGGATAATTCAGAAGATCAAATATTTGAATTAAATGTTTATAATACGATATTATTTTGGTTGCACTATATTGTTTCTATTTTAGCTTATTATGATAATTCATCGGATTTTATTGATGAGTTAACAACAGATATACTGACAAAATTTGCACTAGAGAAGTAACACAATAGCCATTAATTTTCTAGATTTAAAGACAGAACAAGTTTGAGTTCTCCATATTTAGAAAACTTGCACATACGAACATTAGGATTAAGAACATTAGATCATTACTATATAGCACAATGTCATTACCGTTAAAGTAAACAAATTTCAATAAAGAAGTATTAAATATAGAACACAGCACAAGCAAATAGTTACATTTCAAATATAATCGACACTTTACTTAAAAGTTAAATATCAGAAAACGTAGCTCAAATATTGCAGAAGAACAAAAAGTAAAAAGTAGCTTTCAAATGTATTATCAATGTTTGTTTATGCCAAAGATACAAATAACGACATTTTGAACTGCACATCTTGTAATTCTGGTTATTTTTTTAATAATTGTGGACCTGAACATGTTAAATTTGGCCTAGCATGTAAAACACTCAGGAACGCTCAGGAGGATGGATAGAGGGACATTGAGTTGCCAAGAGATGCCTTATATTTTTTCATATCATAAGTGGGAGGAAAACAGGAACTAGGGAGATCATTCTAGAGCTTAGAAGCCGTGTAGAAGAATGTGGATTGCTCCCGTTTGGCACAAGTGGAGATTTGTACTGCGTACTTATGATGTGAATAAGCGAACCGAATGTTCCTAGCAAAGGTAGCCCGAGATGATATCCAATAATGTAATTTAGAAGCCATAGTAATACCGATAATACAAAGAAAGAACTGAAACGATTCTTCTATGCTCAGGGGGGTCATTTATAAGCCTCGTGGCTCTCTTTTGCATACGATCAACGATATCGGGAGCGTATTGGGGTGCACCAACCCAGAGGTGAGAATTATATTCTGGATGAGTTCGAATTTGGGCCTTATACAGCAGAAAGGGTTGTCAGGAGATAAAGTACTGCTTAGCTCTGTACAAAAAGCCTATTTTACGAGCAGCCGTTTTGGTAGCTGACAGAAGATGGTCACCCATGATAGATTTGAAAATACAGTCATTCCCAACAGAGCAATGGAGTCTGAAAACTTAAGTTCTGAGGCGTTCATACTTACAGCAGGAAACGATCGATCTTTTTTGGCGGACTGAGTTTTGTTAGCATTAAATTTAACTACATTATTGCTTCTCCATTCGAGAATACATTAAATGTCTTTGATAATTTAATTTGCCATTTTAGACATAGAAGGTAGGTTGCCATTATGTGTAGACTGAGATGATTAGTTGTTGAAGAAATAAGGTCATTTATGTATAATAGGAAAATATAGGCGTTATAATTGATCCCTGAGGCACGCCCACGTTAATGCTAACTTGTTTTGAAAAACAGCCATCAACTACAGCACGCATTCGTCTTTTATCAAGGAAACTAGAAACCCAGTTGATGAGCATATCATTTAACCCAAACGAGGTGAGTTTCGCAAGTAAACAGTTATGCCAAACTTGATCCAATGCCTTTGAGATATCTAAAGTGACTACAACTGTTTCACCGGATTGTTCTAATGCATTATTCCGAACTTGGGTCACATATGAAAGAAGATCACTTGTTGAATGACGCTGCTTAGACCCATATTGGTGATCACTAAGGAGTTTGTTAGTTTCAAGGAACGGGAACAGTTGCTGGTTGATGGCTTTTTCCATGATTTTAGACCAAATGGAAGTGATGGAAATTGGTCGGTAGTCCGAAGGATCGGTCTTATCGCATTTTTTTGGAATAGGTTGAACATTTGCCGACTTCCATGATAAAGGAAATTCTCAAGAAGGTATAGAGATCGAATAGAGCTTAGATAGGACTCGTACTAGTTCGGGGCAATATTTCTTTAAGACAATAGCTGGAATACCGTCTGTGTTAGTCGCCTTATTGAGATCAACCCTACTAATAATCGATTCTAGAAGCTTGTACCGAACATTAATCGGTTTCATAGCGTATGAAGAAAAGTTGACTAGGGGCATATCTTTTCCAAATCATTGAGACACGAGTTTGATGCAAATAAATCCAAAAAAACATTGGCTTTAGATAGAGAATCAGCAAGTACAAATCCGTCAAAAGATATTAGGGGAGGGGGGGAAATGAACATGTACCAAAGTTGTTACTAATGGTTTCAGTTAAAAACTTAAATTTACGACTGCCCTAAGAAGATGTAGCTAGTTCATTGTATTTTCGTTGTTCAAACAATTTTTTAGCTTTAGTGATGACACTTTTGTAGATATGTAGATGTATGTTTTATTGGATTTGCGTGTAATATAAGATTTATTTTTCAAAGATATTGCATCAGTACCCTAATTGAAACAGGGTTGGTGACGTGAATGACCTATAAGATTCTGTTTTTTGGGAATGTATAACTCCATACCCATGTGGATGACTTCAGATACTGAAAGAGCAATGTCCGAAGAAGAGGACGACTTAAAATAATATTCACGTCATGGAAAGTCTCGTAGATCACTCCATCCAGCTGACTTAAAACACCATAAGGTTCTGTTAGTGTTGTGAACAACAGCGGAGTTAGGGACAGTATAAATCATTTCTATTAGACAATGGTCAAATAGACCTAGAGGGGGAAGAACGGAAGTTTTATAAACAAGTGGGTTTCATATAAGAAAGATATCTAGAAGAAGTGGGGTATGGCTAGGGTTATCAGGGATTCTTGTAGGTTCAGAAACCATTTGTGTGAGAGCACAAACGATAGCAAATGTTTCTGCACTATGACCAGGTGGATTAGTAGTAGATGAAAATTGAAGCCAATCAGCCAATTGAGATATCGCAAGATGGAAACTAAGACAGAAGATAGTCAACTTTCAAACTAAGTTAATCGAAGAAGTCTTGAAAGTTACTGTCATTAGACCTATAAATGCAACAGTAAAATTTCACAAACTTAAGTCCCGAATGCTTAAATCAAATCCAAGGAAGAAATCCTCTTGCAAGCAATGCTATCCTTGATATAAGCACATACGCCTCCTTTATATCGAAAGTTACAGTGAAGGTTGTATTCGGGATTTTGCAAGTCGGGTGAATCGGAGCTTTCATAGGGACTTGTGTTTCAGATAGAAACACATTGCCAGGTTGTAACTGTTCAAAATGTTGGTGAACAGCATTAAGATTATACGTGATACCGCGGATGTTGCAATAGTGGATCAGAAAGTTAGAACTTTCGAATGATCGAGGTCGCTTGGGCCCTGCCCTCCCAGATATCCGAATGGGGCAGGATTTTACGCCCGGTATTTATTACCCTAGAAACCACAGCCATCTTTTTGTAACTTCTAATTTTGGTCTTTCAATCCGATAGGAAGACAGCGAGGGCGAGAAGTACGAATAAGGATAAGAATAAATTAAGGATGAAGAAAAGGTGACCGGCAGCTCAGAAAATCGGAGACCCAATATTAAGGAGCTCACAGCAAGGATGGTGGTACCTCCCCGGCATGGATTACACAAGCTTCGACCTTTAAATTATATATATATATATACATAATATACTATATATATATATATATATATATATATATATATATATATATATATACATATATACGTATATAATATATACATACATATATATAACAGGGTGGCTGTTTACTGTGTGGACGGAGGATTTTTGCTTAACTATTAGAGATATCAAAACCAATTTTGGTGTGCTAATACACAATCATTGCACCTACATTTTAAAGATATTTAGGTATATACAGGTAATTGACAAAAATATGCCAACCCAAAACCTGTGTTTTTTTAATGGTACACCCTGTATATTTTTGCAATTTTGGAGTCACTGTTGCATTTAGAATAAAAGTATAGAAATTTGTATCTGTATCACTAACCGTTCTGCAGATATCGTCACTCTAGTTCCAAAATAGAGTTAATTTTGGAACCAAGATGCGAGCGTTGCCACCACGATTTTGTAAATCTGTTTATACTGCCGACTATTAATAATAGTCTACTAACAAACAAACTGGGAAATTTTTCGAAAACTATACAGAATGATTAACTTACGCGAAATGTAATTTTTCTCAATTTTTTCAAATGCACCACCCTGTATATTTTTTCACATTTCGATTCCCCGTGAAAAGTAGATACTAATGGATCATAAGCTTCATAGCCACAAGATGGACACTTCTTGAGATATTGACGCTTTATTTGAAAATATTGACATACAGAAGAACAAATAAAACAAAATCCAGAGCAAATAAGAAAATACGAATGGCAAATGAATTCTTTAACTGATAGGAAAACTTAATTAATAACTAAATAATAAAATAGTTCTCTACACCTAAAAATAAGTTGAACAAGAAAACATAAACTAATAAAACCATAAATTCAAATTAAATGTTCAAAATGCTGACCACGCCTATCTAAACGCTTTGCAATTCGCTCGGTAAATAAAGATTCACTCGCAACAACATTAGAGGCGAAATGGATTGAAACGCAACTCTAATTCTATTTTTCATATCTTCGCTTATGGTGGGAGGATGTTGGTAAACTTTTTCTTTAACGTAGCCCAAAGGAAGAAATCAAGCGGCGTAAGATCCGGTGATCTGGCTGATCAGTTTTGCACACCACCTCGATGTTTTTGCAAAGCTCGGCTAAATCATTTTCCAAAAGCTGTAAATATCTTTCTCCAGTAAGACTCCCATCAAAGGAAAAGGACCAACCACATTAAAATTGATTATACCACCCCACAAATTAACTGACCATCGATTCTGGTGATCAACAACTCTTAAGATGTGTGGATTAGTATATGAATAGTGATGATAGTTAGGTATATTAATATTGCTATTATTGTGAAAATTTCTTCATTGACTTTAGTAGTTACCCATTGGCAGAAAGATTCACGATTTTGAAAATCTATTTCACCTAAAGCTTGATGATTCAATTTGTTTTTTTTTAATAAAGCTGCGAACTGTATTTCTATTTAGGTATAGGTGTGTGCCTAGCTCTCTGGTACTAATTTGCGGATTTTCTGTAAGAGATTCCACAGCTTGAAACTCAATTTCTTCATTTGGGCTTGTTTTTGCGTGCTTGGGATAAAACACACTTCCAGAATTTATAAATCTCTTACATACATTCATAAACGATTCGTTCTCTGGGTATCGTTCACAGTACAAAGAGTAGCCATCAAAGCATTTCTTTGAGCTTCGCTAGCTAAAGATCACATCGACCATTTCTTCTTTGGAAAAATTCATTTTATAAAAAATTAATAAAACGACAATCCAAAACAAACAAACTAATGGAACAATATTTTAATGATTATACAAACGTCAAAACAATAGATGCAATTGTTCCTCTTATTACGAGCGGCTAGCTTACCTGATTTGTTTTGTTGAATTCTATTGTCATAGTAAATTTGTATTTTGGAATATTTTTACGTAAAAGCGTCAACATCTCAAGAAGGGTCCGTCTTAAGGCTATGAAACTTATTATCAATTAGTATCTACTTTTCACGGGGAATCGAAATGTGAAAAAATATACAAGGTGTTGCATTTGAAAAAAATGAGAAAAATTAGATTTCGCGTAAGTTAATCATTCTGTATAGTTTTACACGTTTTTGAAAAATTTCCCAATTTGTTTGTTAGTAAACTATTATTAATGGTCGGTGGTATAAACAGATTCACAAAATCATGGTAACAACGTTAACTCTATTTTGGTACTAAAGTGACGATATCTGCAGAACGGTTAGTGATACAGATGCAAATTTCTATACTATTATTCTAAACGTAACAGTGAATCCAAAAAGTACAAACATATACAGGGTGTTCCATTTAAAAACACACAGATTTGTGTTGGCATATTTATGTCAATCACCCTGTCTATACCTAAATATTTTTAGAATGTAGATCCAAAGATCATGTATTACCATACAAAAATTAATTTTGATATCTCTAATAGTTAAGGAGCAATCCTCCGTCCACGCAGTAGACACCCACTCTGTATATAACTATATATTGGACAATCACTTTGGAACTTTGATATTAGATACAAATATAAAGATACAGACAAATAAAAGTATGCCAAGTCACTTTATGACTTCACAAAACAATATTAAATTTTACATTTATGTGTAGAATTATAACTTACATCAATTTTGCTGTTTTACCTTTCTACCGTAACGACTTTTTATCATTTTAATTTTATTTTCGCTTGATATTGATGCACGTTATATTGAAACGCGTTGCTAAATAAATATCTTATATATTATATTTGAAATATTAGTGCTATTTCTAATAATGGAGCCTGGTAACATTGTATTTCTAAATAAATCTGTCTGTCAATTTTGAAATTGTTAATACAACAAATCGCACTTCAACATCTTAAACCGTGCGAGAAATTTCATTTACGCACGATCGATCGTACAATATAAAATTCTCTATACAAGCTATTTAAAAAACAACGCGTACTGAATATTCTTGTTTGACTATTTGTCGATATTTTTAAATTCCAATAAAAGGTTTTATTTCTAATTACGTGTATTCCTCAAAACCAATCTTTAATGATTATTGATGGGGATATTTCGTAGTGGTCTTTGTTTTCGGTGACAACTGTATTTAATACAGCTCTATTCCGGTGTTTGAATTAAATGTATGAGTCAAAAAATAACTAGGTAGTCAAATATAACTGGAGAGTGAGAATAAATTAGAAAATATTTAGACAGCTTCCCGAAGGCTTGTTGCCAAACAATAGACACGAGAACCCGTAGATTATTATCTTTTTTATGATTAGGCGGACCCTGAGCACGAATACGAGTAATTTATTTAAGTACTGTTAAAATATTACATTTTATATAGAAAACTATACTATTCCCGAAATTACGACCACTAAGTAACCTTTCCTCTTTTGATAACTGCCGAACATGGTGCTTCTGACTTTTATTTGATATCTTAGTTTTATTTACGATTATTAGTCTTATTAGTAATTAGAACTCACTCATCGATTGTGTTCTTACAGCTGTAAACTATTTGATTTACATTGTTATGGAAAATTGTTATTAAGGTTATTACAATATTTCCGCATAAGTAACTGTACCTGATAGAAGACAGAACATTCCTGATTTATTGTTCCCTTACTCAGTGTTTAATAATATAATTACTTTAAAATAATATCTGTTAAATTAACAAGTTCGTATGCACCTTGCAATTTTACTTTATTTGCAAAATTCGTAGCGTTAATATGATGCTTTCATGATACTATTAATAGCTAAATTTACTGCTTGAATTGTCGTATCTTCATTTACGTCAACCAAATTAATTACTAAAGTTAGTTAACCATTTAAATTCGTTACCAGATGTTGAAGGTAATTTCTCCTCAAGTTTTGAACTTAATAATTAGTACGATGGCAGTATTTTTTTTATATCTGTTAGTGTCGTAATTATTTCTTGCATATCAAAGTTACGAGTAACAAGTTTTTATGGAACTGACGGTTTGACTTTTTACTAACCGTAAGCAAATGCGCAATAGAGGTTATGAAATACATGGCATTTCATTAGCTGATAAAAGAAATAGTAAGACTACGTATATGGTCAATATTATTAGAAATATGGGATTAAAAGTGGATTCAGAACAATTGTTTTGCATAAAGTATGGTCAATATTATTAGAAATATGGGATTAAAAGTGGATTCAGAACAATTGTTTTGCATAAAGTACTGTAACTTTACTTAGAATGTGAAAAAGTATAAGTAGGAGTAATAGCAATAAATAAACTCCAGGGTAATAAGAAATAGGATATAAACTCGGTTTCGCTGCCTTTGATCTTTTTTTTGGGTCCCAATTCAGAATACTGCGATACTATTAAGGGTAACTTTATTTCCTACTACCATTTTAAACACACATCATCAGTAGGCTTGTTTTTGAAGATTCTCCCCCTTGTCTAATAATGATTACCTACTAGACCTACTATAGACCGTCCAAAACTCCAAACGCAGTATGGGGCTTATGGGAAAGCAGTCCATGCTTGCCAAACCTATTTTACCGATGGATTACTGCACCGTTTTATAATACCGGGCCCGATAGCTACGGTGTAAGAGACACAGTTTCTATCCTAAAATAAAAGACGAATATAAACCTTTATAAAAATCTGGTGGCATTAGAAGGTAATGTGGACACCGAGACAAATATAAAAATTACTTTATTAGATTTAGTTTTTGCTGGTTTTACGTATAATAAACATTCATAAACATAAATACATGTAACCATGTGCACCTAAAATAAAATTCATTTTTGCGATTTTAGTTAGTTACCGGGTTTGTTGCAAGATAAGAAGGTTGTTTTTACTGGTGACTAGGATACACAAGTCGGGTAAGTAATTACTTACCGTGCATGTAGCGCGGTAAGTAAAAATCTATATATTTCACAACAATAAAAACAAAAAATTTGGACATTTCTATTTAAAACGTCACTTTTGACTTTTCGTTTATTTAGTAGAAATTAAATAATTTCAATTGTGGTAAATTTAATACAATCGTCCAAAAAACAGTATGAGCATCTCGAACATTAAGGGTTGTACCGGTCTCTCCGGCCGTCGACCGGTAAACATCCATTACTGTTCTTGATACTCAATATACTATTTATTTTAGGTGCACATGGTTACATGTATTTATGTTTATGAATGTTTATTATACGTAAAAGCAATCTTAATTACATTTAAACAACATGTGATTATATATGAACTTCATATGAGATGTGATCTTGACATAAGAACTGACGAAAAAATCACATATGGCCACATTCAACTTAACCATTAAGGAGTACCTAATAAAGCAACTTTGTATAACTATAACGAATACCTTAATTACGACAATAATGTTTAGATACAGCTTGTTAAAACTGTTTAAATGTATCAATCCGCTTATTATACAGTGCTAATCAAAAGTCCCTCCCCTTGTATCTTTTGAACGGTTTTAATTATACCAATGAAATTTGGAGGTGAATATAAACGGATATAAGCTTCTCAACTAGTCATGACAAGTGACGTAATAGTCATATATGACGTCACAGACAGTGACCAATAATTTTAAATAGTACCTTATGGCAAATGACATCTCGTTTGAAAGGTAATTAATTTAATTTACCAAGGTAATTAATTAAGGTAATTAAGGTCATTAACGTAATTAAGGTAATTAAGGTAATTAAGGTAATTAAGGTAATTAAGGTAATTAAGGTAATTAAGGTAATTAAGGTAATTAAGGTAATTAACGTAATTAAGGTAATTAAGTTAATTAAAATTACCTATTCAGTCATACTAATTTTGTTAGGGTTTAGGTTGATTTTGATAGAAAAATTAAATAAATACTAAAATTATAGTTTGGCATTTAATTAATCAAGATTGTAAAGTCTGCCTCTGGTTAATTGTCAAAAAGTTGACGTTTTTTAATTCTCTCTTTGTTTTTACTTTGATAAGTTTTTATACCTTGACTATTCAGTTTAATTATTCTTTAACGCGACGTTTAAGTGTCTACATAGACAAAATGGTACGTACGGTAGCCGACAAAGTAGCAGCTATCTTAATAATGGTGAATGTAGAAACAATTTCCATACAGCGGAACGTCTTTTAATGAGTGGTACCGATCACCCTATATCGAGGACTTGTTTGAGGAACTTCTTCAGAAGTTTGAAGCAACCGGTAGTGTTCAAGATGTCAAACGATCTGGTCGACCAAAATTAGTGACGACAAAAAATCGAAATAATTGCAGAAATGGTAGTACATCCTACTTCTTCTACAGCCCAAGTTGCGTCTATCTGTGAAGTCAGTCAAAGGACAGTACATAGGGTGTTGGCTAAAAACAAATTTCATCCATACAAATTAAAAATGGTGCACCAACTTTCAGATGATGACCCCGACCGAAGATTAGAATTCTGTGAAAACATGTCCAATCAAATTATCCAACACCCAGACTACATAAAATCAATTTGTTTTAGTGATGAAAGTACTTTCTTCCTCAAATCCTCAAATCTTTCGTGAAAAACATACTCAATTTCCAGAAAAGTAAATGTTTTGCAGGTATTTTGGGAAACCACATAGTTGGACCTGTTTTTCTCAATGCTAACTTAACCGGTGAAGTGTATCTGGAGATGTTACAAAACGCAATTGAACCGTTAATTCTTGAAATTTTGGAAGATAATCTAGATGAATTCGGCAACTTGGAAATAACGTTCCAACAAGATGGTGCTTCTGCACACTATTATGGTGCAGTAAGACGTTACTTGGATGAAGAATGTCGTGGCAGATGGATTAGATTTTTTCTGTGGGTACTTAAAATCTAAGGTTTACGCTACAGCACCTGGCAGTATGCACATTTTGAAACAAAGAATTGTTGAAGAATGTAGAACAATTTCGCAGACACATTTGAACTAGTACGTCAAGGGTTTAGCAATAGGATGCATTACTGTCAGGAATTAAGTGGAGCACATTTCCAACATTTACTATAAGAATTGATCCTTGAATCTTGATTAATTAAATGCCAAACTATAATTTAGTATTTATTTAATTTTTCTTTCAAAATCAACCTATACCCTAACAAAATTAGTATTACTGAATAGGTAATTTTAATACCTTTCAAACGAGATGTCACTTGTCGTAAGGTACTATTTAAAATTATTGGTCACTGTGGCCCTGTGACGTCATATATATGACTATTACGTCACTTGTCATGACTAGTTGAGAAGCTTATATCTGTTTATATTCACCCTCCAAATTTCATTAGTATAATTAAAACCGTTCAAAAGATACAGGGGGGGGTGACTAGCACTGTATGTAAATTTTTTACCAGTATATCCCTCGACTGGTGCAAATGCTTGTATGATTTTGAGCACAGTCAATTAAGGTTAATTTAACCTTAAAGTATTAATTTTTAGTTATTTTGACTTCTGTAAGTGTTCTTCTTCTGCATTTTAACACCAATAAAGTTATTATAATTTATCAGCGCCAAATAAGCATTAGTGGATTACCTAATTTTATTAAAATTGTATTATAGGTACATCATTTATTTTCGGGGATAATATAACTAGTGTTTGATTATCATCGATGGTAGCTCGAGTTAAAACGGATGAAAATTGAACGAGTGGTTCGCTATCCACATGGTGCATTATAACATGTAGTATCATTGGTGATGATAGTTTTGACGACAATTCTTGTTGCTCAGGCTACAAGTTAACCTAACGACAAAAAATAAGTGCAAAGCTATCATCACGAGGTATTTGGCCAAAGAATTCCTACAAAGCGATGCCTAAGTACAGTTCAACCAACAAACAAAAGCCCTGAGAGGGCGTACCTGAAGCTGTTTTCTACAGGTACATTCCATACAAAAAGTATTAAGTGGCAAATTTATATCAAATGTATGGATTGCTTATTCAAAATTCTGTGAACAAATTTATTTATTTTATGTTAGGTACATCAAATGTTATTGAATTAATTACCAAGAACATTTAAGTATTTATTGTTTAAGTACAAATAAGATGGTTTTGAAGTTATAACATTTTCTACAAATAATTTACACAATTTTTAGTTTTGTAAACATTTGTAAAATAAAGGAAAAATATCATTCTGATCACATTTGAATATAAAGTCACTAATAAATTACAATGATTCTTCTACAGAACTTTCTTCCTCTTTATCTGATTAACTTGTATTTACTTGAAATGGCAACCTTTCTACAGTGTCATCATAAGTGTTAAATAATATAATAGCATTTAAAACATTCACATAAATAAAGTGTAATGTTATTCACAATAGAAACAAAACACATATGCATAATTAAAATTTAAAATAATGTCCAAGATTTTATGGAAAATGAGCACATATCGTTTATTATTATTGATTTATAACTTGTAACTACAAAATTAAAAATGGTTTTCTATGGGCTACCAAATTCATCAACTTCTTCCTCACTGCGAAAAATTCCACAACTGCTTTAATGATGTTCCGGGCTTCGGAATGAACACTATTCTTCGACTTACTAGCCATTACAAATAAAACCTGAAAAATCCGAAATATTGAAAATCAACATGATTTGATATTTTAAAACTTGTCATGCTCATTTAATTTAAGTGCAGCTACGTATTTCAAAATCGTACACTACTCTAAATATTGAAAATCGATGTAAATCGATATTTAAAAAAGCATGTTTTAAGGTTATGAACTCTATAATCCTTTTATTATTTAAAGCTTTATACTAAAAGATACATGTGCACAATACATACCGTTTCTCTCACAAATCAGTAAAAGAGCCTTGAAAAGAATTTTATAAAGACTAATCGACAATAAATACTCAAGAAACACGAAAATAACCTGCCAATGCAAAATGCGTATGACAAATGTCAATTGTTTGCGTTTGTGAATGTACGGTCGGAGACTTCTTAATGGTAATTGGACGAACGTTTTACCGCTATAAATTTTAAATTTAGTTAACATATTTTCCGGGGTTTTGTTTGCTTGGTAGAGCTGTACCTGAGTTCACCAATACCATAGCAAAAGTCGCCATTTTCTCTCCTTTAGTATAGTGCTTTTCTGCTCTTTAAAAGCTTGAAACATTTAATTACTAGTTTGGAGGTAAGGGTGAAACGAAATCACATGTAAGTCAAGTAACTCCAAAAACCACAAAAAAACGCGCGTGCATCAGTATGGTCAGAATGTTTAATCGCGAAGATACTCCTTGAATGAAAATACAGTGCTGGATGAATTTAACTGCATTCTTAAAGATTAGAAGGATAATACGGTGCGCAAGGACGGCAAGAAAATAAATATTAAAACTATGGTGGAATGCTGCAGCTAAATTAATTCAAGAAACGTTTCACAAACAAAACAGAAAAACCTTTAACCTTTTCAACGACCATATATTTAAGGAGACACGGGCAGCAAGGGATTGCAGACGCAGTGATATACAGATCTGATCAAAAAAACTATACAATTATAAATATTCAAGATGAAGAATCCTTCATCCCTACAATTTCAATTCTACCTGAACACCACGAAAGTTTGATTTGAAAGTTAAGATCAAGCTCATCGTCATCCTCCTCATTAACCTCAACGGTAGTTAATAAAACCACTTCAGTTCACCAAGAACAGGAAAAACCTTCAATGAATTATAAAATTTGTACTGCTAATGTTAGCCATAGTATAACGGATCAGGCCAATAGAAGTGCTTAAGTTATATCCAATCAAGATCGGAGTTCTGATAAATTAAACCTGGGTTGGTGTATTATAGGCAATTTATTCACTGTGGACAAATTTTCTGCACGTGCAAGTATTACTGCTGTAGTTATATCTTGATTTAACAAAATTAAAAAAATAAAGCGTTTTGATTGGTTTTGATTGGCTAGACTTTGTCAAAATGCACATAACTTTATTGATGCGGGGAATATCAAGTAAATTAGCAAAAAACAACCTATTTTAATTTATTTCAATTGCCTATAGCACCGTTGAATATCTCACAGGATAAATCTATAAATTTACGTAGCAACGATATCAAAGCATAATATTTAAAAATTACATAGTTTATTATATTAATACTTTTTCAACCCAAAATCATTTGTTACTTACGAGGGTGTCAGCAACCCACCATACAATGCTGTATAACCAAAATAAAAATGTTAAGGTGCACATAATAGTTATCATATCTTGATAAAATCTACCTTTGGAGTGATATATATGTAAGTAGTAGCTGAAATCATTAAGTCAAGAGATCATGTTTCTCTTTGTAAGTTATTGTTTAATAATGGTGGAATGTAATTACCTCCTGCAATACTTCAGATATTTCTTTAATCCTATCTATTATCTGATATAGAGGTAGATCAAAATCAGTAATGACTGAATGTAGTTGAAGTGATAGTTTTTTCACGCTGAAGGGTTACAGTGGCGATTTGGAGGTCAAATAATCGGTAGAAGGCGACACTATAGCTGTTTCAAAGTACAAGGTAATAAAAATGACCCCATGTTAGTTCTGGAACAATCCAAAACCTTGTGTCATTAAATTATCGTTCACCAATAGTTTTCGAGTCACTACTTATAACAGTAGCTAATAAAGAAATCCCAGACAATGATATACAGATACGTTGTTGTTCTTTATGTAGAACAGGTCTGACCGTGTGGTAGAGATCAAGGCAGGTTACAGGAGGAATATCACTTTTGTAAAGAGGTGTAACCTAATTTTGTTATATTTTCAAGCAAGGGACGTCGCAAACCTGAATTCTCAAATAAATTCGTGTCTAAGTTTGGCGTTGTGCTATTGAAAATATAATCGTTACATTTTAAAAAGTTGAGGCCCACGCGGAAATTTGACGGTCTAGCAGAAAATAAAGTTACGTACAATTTAATTTACAGGATGTTTTGGAGGGCATAATTGGGTTTGTTTTTTAGGCTAGATGGGATTATTGTGCACACACACACACGCAATTTTGTATTTAAGCTTGTTTTCATTTCGCTTGGAGCTGATTAGATTTTGGTAAAAATCCCGTGGCGGAGAAGGGGGTTTATTAGGGGCAGTTTTTTATTTTTATCAAATATTTATAAAATAGCTGCATATTTCAAAGATATAAAAATACTTTGATATACAGGGTGTGGCGCGAAGAGTTTTGATTAAGTAATTAAGTAATGGCGGATACAGTTATGTTAAAAATCTGAAATTATGAAGATGTAAGCTGTAGGTGTTGGATGACGCTGAGTTCAAATATAATATTGTCCTGAATGTGGCACTTCCAGTTATACCGGAAGTAGACGTCAACTTTGTTATTTTAAATGGAACCTAATATTTTTATTTTATTTTCGAATTCTACATGAAATTCTAGATAAAGGTTGTGCACAATGTCCCATACCAAAATGAAGTATTTTCGAGATTACTTGCTTTTAATTCTCTAACACCCGACCATATTTCCAGAATTACAAGACATAACTTAATGAAAAGGATTTATAAATGTTTAGAAGTAGATGGTGCTAATTTTGAACATTTATTATAAAACTTTATTTGTTTAATATTACATTTAGTTATTTTTGTTTGTACGTTATCTAATTAAATTAATACAAAATACCTAGTCAACGTTTTTAATGATATCACAATTAATAATCCTTTCAGGCTATTGGTTACTTTTCAGAATTAATAACTTATGAAAAAATAACAAAATATCACCTTTAATAATGGAAATCATGGCCTACCCTTTACTAATGTTGAAATACCTAAGTGTTGTTATGTTTTAACTAAGATCATGAAATATCTCAAAAGTTGTTGGATTTAGGTATAGGAATACTGATACCAAACGAATTGGCTTAAAAAATACAGCGGAGAATGTAATAAAATACAGGGTGTTCTATTTAAAGTAAGCAACTTATAAATGATTTAAGTGCACGCTGGCGGCTAAGTTTAAAACACCCTGTATGACATATTAACGAGATGGATATATGGAGTTAACGGGCAAGCGCTTGTTGTTTATTGGTTGCAATTTCACGTCACTAGCTTCGTTATTAATGTAGATATCGTTATTCAATGTGGACTAGGATTTTTCAAAATTTTAAAAATCGAAATATCTCGAAAATACTTCATTAGGATATTGTGCACAAATTTTATCTAGAATTTCATGTAGAATTCGAAAATAAAATAAAAAATATTAGGTTCCATTTAAAATAACAAAGTTGACGTCTACTTCCGGTATAACCGGAAGTGCCACATTCAGGACAATATTATATTTGGACTCAGCGTCATCCAAAACCTACAGCTTCGTAATTTCAGATTTTTAACATAACTGTATCCGCCATTACTTTTAATCAGAACTCTTCGCCACACCTGTAGACCTTAAACATATCGATTAATTATGTTCTATCCAATTTTTTGATACGACGCGTTAATTAGCGGCAAGAAAATACCTGTACCTGTGAAACGTAAGTAATTAGTGTATTTTAATTACCGTAATTAAACCTTAATTAGGAAGAATACCGTTAGTTAATAAACCCCTGTAAATATAAGTTAAATCTCCTTTATTAAAAGTTAAGTTTAAAAATTGAATTTCTATGATATAAAATACGATTTCTTTCATGAAATATAGTTATAAAGCAGTATAGAAATATAAATCCCTTTAAAATTATTGATTTTCTGAGTGACCTAGGAACAGATATATTAAAACCATTCACCCCGTAATTATTGCGTTGGGAATATTTCAACTCGAGCTCACGTTAAGATAACAGTATAAAACTGGTATTTTTTCACCGTGTGCTACTAGACAGACTTAAATATTCTAGTATTTTTTTTACTTTGCTTTGTTTATTTCTATAATCCTTTATATATGAAATTAATATCATTTGTTGTGGTGCGTAAACACGCAGTTAATGTTATTTTCGCACCAACCGCCACGCCCCACTTGGTGGATGGTGGACGTTTATTTTACGTGAATATAGGATTTTTTGTTATATTATTGAGCATATAATTTTATTGGTTGTCAATACATAGGATAAATTAGTTTAAGTGTGACATATTTAGCAAATGTATTAGATAGGTAAAGTATATGTATAAAACCCTCTTAGTATACATTGACCTGGCAGTAAGCGATCAGCCCTATTGAACGAACCACCCCCTTTTTTGTGGCAGTCCACTAATAAGTTTAAGTCATCTTCCACCGAACCCAGGACATGGGCGCAGTTCGGCGTAATGTTGATCAAACTTTCTATAGTGACGCTCAGACATGTTTCACTTGACTTTATAAGTTGTATTGATAGGGTCTTCATCAAAGTCGCTCAATATTTTTTCCTGATAATCTGGTTGCTCAATTTGAAAAGACATATATATTTTCTCTGAGCTTTGGCAGCGTTACCATCACAATATTCGGAGGCAAACAAAATAGTAACGTATTCTGCCAGAAAGTTTAAAACTCAACATTGAAAGTATACATTTAAGATGCTTCCGAACTTTCGTAATCCGTAACTCCAGCTATAGAAGGACTGCGTTCTCCGTATAACCTACAAAATCAAAACTAAATTTAATTTCACTGGGTATGGTATTCTAAACTATTAAAATACTTCGTCATCCTCCCATGTTTTCCATCAACAAAGCATTAAAAAGTATTAAAAAAGGTGGTGTTAATTTTTTGGTTCACAACAATCAACGTCTTTTGTAATTACTTAGATTTTTTCCTTTTTTTTTAACCCTCGACATAAGCAGAGGGACGCTATCAGTTTAACGTATGTATCTGTCTGTAGCATCGTTTTCATTTAGTGTTTTTCTTGTTTAAAAGGCGGTTTAATTGAAAGTGTTCTTGTTTAAAAGGCGGTTTAATTGAAAGTGTTCTTAACTAATATTCAAGAAATTTTTTTTAATTTAGAATTTTTTTTCTGTCGGGTTGTTTTTTTAAATCTTGTAAAATTTGCTAAATTTGGTTGTATTTCTGATATTATTTTTCGATGTAGGGTTCAATTAATGAATTTTGTAATACGTTTGTGATTAAACCTTATGATGACTATTTTGTACCTGGCTTACGTTTTTGTAATAATTTGTTACAAACTTAACTTTCCAATTTTTTTTTGAAATGAAATGGGATAAATTTGATGGTGTTAAAAATAATCAACTTAAAAACTCTTTTTTTTATATTTAATAATGCTTCACATAGGGTTATTACAACTGATTTATCTTGCATATCCAAATATAATTTTACGTTTACTTTAAATCACGAATTCATTCATGTCCCTTCCTCTAATTAACTTAACATTAATTAATTTTGAACTGACTTATTTTAAAATTATTATCCTTCTATAGGAAAGTTTATATTCGTGAAGCAACAAACGAAGAATATTTTGATCTCTAAGGAATATAATTTCAATTTTGCATCAAATACGTGTAGATTACTTAATTTAATTAAATCTTGACTGAGCTTTGAAACAAATACAAATAAACAAGAATCCGCTTATGAAGTGAACGCTTTAAGGATTTGATATAATTTCTTATTCATATTAGTTAGTTAATCTTTACAAAATATCTAAATCCTATATAATTGTGAGCTATGTTAAAAACATTGTTGCCACAATCCGTCTTAACTAGTTACTAAAATCCGTTTAGATTAGTGATGTGAATGTTTAATGAGATATATTTCCAGCTTTAAAAGTGGGATTATAATGTAGATATAAAATATGAAATTAATACTTGTTATATTTATGTTAATGTCAAACATATATGCACACTTATATATTTTATTGTAGAATCTGCAATCGCAGTCGGAACGTGTAACGTTTGTAAAATGAATACATAGATTATACCCATAACATAAATATTTATAATTATAATTACAACTACAAAGTAGTTTCTCCATGTGTTTTTATACATAATTGATCAACTAGTTCATAATGTGTATTTCCAGTTCTTCAAAAGGTCAATATTTCTTCCAAGTAAACGAATCGATGTGTTTAAGATCTATATCCCAGTATTTTTATATCTTTGAAATATGCAGCTGTTTTAAATACAAAAATTTTAGTACGTAGGTTTTTTCGTTCTGGATTTATTGTGAGTAGAACACGTACACCTTTTTCACTTTTGTTCTTGGGAATTCCCAAGGCCACCCACGTGGCTGACCTCGGTTTGACCTTGACGCTCACGTGGGGGACGTATTTTTTTTATCTTGAGTTTGATCTTGAGGCCTGGACTTGGGGTTGACCTCGTGCGAAAAAAAATCGAGTTCATGACCTCCGCGGGAGATTTTAATAGGGGTCCTAATGCTAGCTTCTAAGACAGGTATAGGAACTTGTTCTCAGGTCTGAGCCCCTGATCTGAATTTGTATTCTACCAAGAGGCCCTAGTCTCGTAAGACAGATATAGATAGGGTAAGGTAAATCTAAAAATTAAATATCAATGAAAATAGTTAAACTGTATTATTGATATCTTATAGAAGCAAATGGTCTTGGTATTTTTTAAAGTGAACAAAGTGCTTATGTCTATTTCTATCTATCGAACATAAAATTTAACAGTCATTCTGAGATGGATAACTGTTTTTGTTTTACAGCGTGATTTTATTTTTCGTAATAAGTTTATTATAAAAGAGACTGCATAATTATACAAAAAATTTTATTAAAATTATTACAGATAGCATAAGGTAAATTTAAAAATTGAATATGAATGAAAATGGTTAAAATGTATTATCAATATGTCATGGTATTTATGTCTATTAATATAACGCAAGGTAAGTCTAAAAATTAATTAAATATGAATGAAAATGGTTAAACTGTATTGTTGATATCTTATAGATGTGGCTGCCTTGGAACTTTTTTTAGTTAACTTGTATTTCTGTCTTATTAATTTCTATCTGACATGAAGTTAAACGTCATTCTGACATAGATAACCATTTTTATTTTACAGCGTGGTTTTATTTTTCGTAATGAGCTTGTTATAAAAGAGGTTGCACAATTATCCTAAAAAATGTAAAATCCAACTTAAATATACAAACCTAATTATCTCTAACACACAATTATTGTAATTTTTTATTCACCTTTCGCGTTAATTATAAGTTCGTTAGCGTGACCTTGCTTGCTTATACGAATTTTTATTTACACACATTGAGATATTTTTCTATTGTTGCTGTTCCTAACCTGCAAGACATGTATAGAAACCTGTGTCAGGGTCTGAGCCCTTTTGTCGTGACCCCCTTGGCTGAAAATAATATTATAATAAGGAGGCTCTAATGCTAACTTGTAAGACAGGTATAGGAACTTGTGTTAGGGTCTGTGCCCTCCTGCCGTGGCCCCCCTTGGCGCAAACTTTGAATTTGTTTGTATCGCCATCTAGTTGTGTATTTGCTAATGAATATTTTTTGTAATAAAGGTGGTGCCACCTAGCGGTATATTTTTAACCTAGCGGATGTTATCTGTAATAGAGCGAATCAATAACCACAAAGTTTAAACCCATGAATACGTACCCGCATAATGTTATTAATTAATTAAAAAAAATATCGTAACACTAATACCTTTATCTAATCGACTAACTAAATAAATGAACTGGGAACGAGCCTATAGAATAACAGTTGACACTATTGCAGAGTTGGTTTATGACGTCATCCTATAAGAATAATAATGAATTAAATTCTTAATAGTATTTTTATGAACAATATCAAGTTTTTACCTACAAGGGGTTGTCATAATACTGCACAGGGCAGTTTTACATACAAGTTCTGCCTTAGCAGAAATACCTCCGTCAAAAAGGAGATTAGATTTATAAACATGCCCCTAGGGAAGATATTAGAGCGTAGTTACAGAAACAAGAAGCGTATACTATGCATAAACCTGTAGTGAGAAAATTTATTTGAAACAGGATGTAGTTAACAAGACGTCGTGGGCAGGAGCTCTGAAGCTGAAATCTGCAGGTTCTATAATCGACGTATTTTCGGATATGTGAAATGATACCTCATATAGGTTAAATTTTGCGGCGCGAGGCTTCCAACGAAGGCCGTTTCCACGACTCCACCTCCCTGCCCGTCCGTCTCCCGAATGTAGCCTAGCATATCCGAACGTACCCGATAAAAACCCCACTAATGTTTGATTGTGATGACATCTAGTAGTGTATTTTTAAACTAGCGAAGGTTTTCTGTAATAGAAGTTGATTGTGCTCGGCTCTTTGGTCTCCCTCGTCCCTTGTGACTCTCTTGGGTCTCTCGCCTCTCTGCCTCTCTGGTCCCTCTCGTCTCTGTAGTCCCTCTCTGCTCTCTCATCTCTCTCATCTCTCTCATCTCTCTCGTCTCTCTCTCTCTCTCTCTTGGTTTAGGTTAGGTCAATACTCGCGCACGAGCATTGCTTATGGTATGTGCAATGGTAGTACTGTTCGTGCAGTAGAGGAGTATGGACGGAGTTTTTGACATCGAAGAGTTCCTAACAGGCAAGCGTTTCATATTGTTTTGAGACGTGCTGGCGAAACTGGGACGTTTCCAAGAGGAAATATTGTTTCTGAAAGACAGCACGGGCTCGGTTTGGGACTTAAAGGAGATATTCTGGATGTTGTGAACGATAATCCCGAGGTAAGTACAAGGCGCATCACATTCCAGTTTCAAATTCCACACGCAATGGTTTGGAGAACACCAAAACAACAAGGTTTGCAGGATTTTTATGCGCAACAAGTACAAAATCTCCAAGAAGAAGATTTTCCTTTAGGATTACAATGTCGTTAATGGATTCGTGAAAGCAGAGGGTTGCTTAAATGTATTTTATTTACATACGAAGTTCAATTTACTCGAGATGGAATTAACAATTGCCACAATAATCATCGATGATCGGAGAAAAATCCCTATGCTACGCAAGACCACAATTTTCAATCTCAGTTTAGTATTAACGTATGGTGCGGCATTGTAAATGATCAGTTGCTCGATCCTTTCGTATTGGATAGGCGCCTTACTTGGGATGGCTATTTACACTGTTTAGAGAAAATATTGGACAAAATTCCTTTTAATATTCGCCCACTGATTATCTTCTAACATAATGGAGCACCTCCTCATTTTTGACATAATGTTAAACATTTTCTGAATACCCATTTCGGTGATCGCTGGATAGACAGAGGCAACCAGCACCCTTGACCACCGAGATCACCGGATCTCACTCTTTTGTCTTTGGGGATGGATGAAGTTTTTGGTTAATGCTACGAAAGTGGACACAAGGTATGCGTTACTAAATAGCATTCTCAGTACTGCAGCGTACCTTAGAGCGCATCAACGTTCGCTAAAACTTGCTACTGGATCAGTTTATAAACGCGCAAATAAGTGTATCGAAGTGAGGGGTGATGTTTTCCAAAATTTGTTATATTATTTGTTTTCTTTTTCAGTTTTGCAATAAATATTTCTACAATTTTAAATTACAATTGTTGAAGGTATCCTCCTATCTATCTATCTATATATATATATATATATATATATATATATATATATATATATATATTGCTATTTTTGTGCTATAGTCAGGTATTAATAATAATACTTTCTTGGCATATATTTCTACCTAGAATGGGATCTTCTTCAGTGCCTTTTTTGTTAAAATACAAATTGAAAAAATTGACAACTAAAATTACAATAACATTACCTACATACATGTTACATAAAATTTTGCAAAATTTGATTATAACCTAATGCTAAATGTTCCAATCCATTTTTACTATTAAAACATTATTACTGTTAATTTTAATGTGCATCATTTCCAAAAGTAAACGTTCATCAACATTTTTTCAGTATTTAAAATTTGTGATTTATTATAGTCAAATAAACGTTTATTTTCAATCGAACGTTTTGCTAAAGCGGTACTTCTTAGTTTTACTCTTACGTACGATTTATGTTGTGTGATGCGACTCTTTAGAGATTGCAAAGAAGTACCTATATACATTTTATTACAATAACTCCAAGGCATTTTATAAGTAGTGTTTGCTTTCTCATCATAATGAGTTTTAGACCTTTGAGATCCTTTACTTTGGGATTCAATAACTGGTATTAAATTAAATTTTGATAATGATTTACAGTCCGCGCGCATTCGTCCAACTTCAAGTCTCTTAAGCGCAGCATGTCAGTGGCGTCGCCACCAAAAACACGTTCCGTTTATTATCATGTATTACACTAATTAATTATTTATTTCTGTTATTAATTTACATACATACTTGTTAATTTAACTTTATTACAATTATTGCAACAAAACGACAGTAAACCATTTTGTGCCCTATGTGAATTTTAAAGCTCGTAATACTCAAATTTATTAGACAAATATGTATGAACAACAAATACTTTCACAATAGTAAAATAAATAAGTATTTTTGCGGCGCATGTAATGCTAATGGCATTTGCTTACCTTCTCATTAAAGAAATACTAATAGTTGACATTCCTTAGTATCATTAACAACAGATTATCTAATATTCAAAAATGTTTTTATTTTATAAATGTTTAAACTATTACTGTTCATATGTAATTCAAATAAATAAAATATTTCAATAATTCTTTTTGTGTTTCCTTTCTTATGTTGGAATTATTTAAAATTGGCTTGATAACTTAAAGTTGAGAAAATTTGGAATTATGTCATTTTCTAAACAAGAATTCAAAAATTTTATATCCAATTTACATCGACGTAGTTTATATATTTGTTTCTCAATTTGTCTTGATATTTGTAAAACATTATGTCCATATTTTATTTTAATATATGTAGAAAGGACTTTCCATTAAATCTAATGAATACAATAAACTTGAAAATAAAAGCAATTATTAAATTGTTAATTTATTCTAAAATCATCGTCTGAACTTAACATTTGTGCAAAAGACAAAAAGTAAAATTAAAACGAATTTATAAAACACATCAAAGTTGAAATAAAATTATATGACAACAATGACATGACCTGACTGTCAGTTTTAGAAAAATTATATTATCTAAGTAATTCCAAGCAAGTCGTCTCTTGTTGTATATTTAATGTCGGCTTTGATAAAAATATATGAAGAGCTTCTTTAATGGCTAGTTCCGAATTAGAATTTGCCCTTCCAATAATAGAAAAATCTTTATGGTCAATGTTATGATCGTTTTCAATTTTATGTTGAAAAATAGCTGAATTTGGAATTGATTTAGATCGTTTTCCCAATCGAGGTGATACCTAAATGTTCACAGCGTCGGACATTGAAATGACGTCGGTTTTCCCGATGTACATAGCTGAGCAGCTATTACATTTAAATTGATAAATAATGTTCGATGCAAGATCATCAGGAATCATATCCTTGACAAAGAAATGTGATCAATCCTCTCCAAAGTAGTAAAAGCAAATTTAATTTCTAAAAGAGGAAAGGCTTTTTAATTATTCGTTGAATATTACGACGAATGTATAAAATATGTGGTCCAGTATAAGGCAATTTAATGTATATACATTCTTTGATCTCTTTTGGTCATTGTTATTGTTAGAAGATTCAAATATATTTCTGAAAAAGCGATTTATACATCTCTCTATAAAATTCATTAAGTAGCCGTTTTTGTCAATATAGATTTCAAAATTCAATCTCTATGTTTAATAAATCATAATTTGAGCAAAGCATATAGGCTCTGTGTAAAAGGATATTAATTAAGCCTAGTTTGTATTTATTAGGAAGAAAACTGTCCGAGTTAATATATAAACCAGTAAAGTTGGTTTTCTATAAATTGAAGTTGAAAACCAGATGGTGTTCGAATTATATTAATTCCTAAATAAGGTAAAATACCATTCATTTCAATTTCACTGCTGAATTTCATAGAAGGATGTTTGTTATTAAGATAATCTAGAAAAGGTTGTACATCATTAGTATTTTTAAAAATTATAAAATGTCATCTACATATCTTCTGTATATTAAGGGCTTAAAAGTATCAGGACAATTGGTTAACCATTTCTTTTCGTGATATGTTAAAAATATGTTCGCAAAAACAGGTCCTAAAGGATTCCATTGCAACTCCATCTGTCTGTTTATATAAATGTTTATCAAAATAAATAAGCATTCTTTAGTTGCCAAATTCAACAATTCAATAAACTTAGGTTTTTAAGGTCTAAAATGAAGAAGTTGTATCAGAATAAAATGAATTTGTAATAATATTAATGGTTTCATCTAATGGAACGTTAGTAAAAGGCTTTCTATATCAAAACTAACCATAAAACCATTTTAAATTCATCTTTAGAAACAATTTCTTTAGCAAATGAAAAGAATCCTTAATTACAAGTTCACTTTCAGTTAGTTTTTGGAGATGAGGAACTAGGTATTTAGCAAGAAGATAAGAAGTTGTATTAATTGAACTAAGAATTGGTCGTAAAGGCAGACCAGGTTTGTGTACTTTTCCAAGGCCTTATACTGGACCACATATTTTATACATTCGTCGTAATATTCAACGAATAATTAAAAAGCCTTTCCTCTTTAGAAATTAAATTTGCTTTTACTACTTTGGAGAGGATTGGATCACATTTCTTTGTCAAGGATATGATTCCTGATGATCTTGCATCGAACATTATTTATCAATTTAAATGTAATAGCTGCTCAGCTATGTACATCGAAAACCGACGTCATTTCAATGTCCGACGCTGTGAACATTTAGGTATCACCCTCGATTGGGAAAACGATCTAAATCAATTCCAAATTCAGCTATTTTTCAACATAAAATTGAAAACGATCATAACATTGACCATAAAGATTTTCTATTATTGGAAGGCAAATTCTAATTCGAACTAGCCATTAAAGAAGCTCTTCATATATTTTTGTCAAAGCCGACATTAAATATACAACAAGACATGACTTGCTTGGAATTACTTAGATAATATAATTTTCTAAAACTGACAGTCAGGTCATGTCATTGTTGTCATATAATTTTATTTCAACTTTGATGTGTTTTATAAATTCGTTTTAATTTTACTTTTGTCTTTTGCACATATGTTAAGTTCAGACGATGATTTTAGAATAAATCGAAACGTTAACAATTTAATAATTGCTTTTATTTTCAAGTTTATTGTATTCATTAGATTTAATGGAAAGTCCTTTCTACATATATTAAAATAAAATATGGACATAACGTTTTACAAATATCAAGACAGATTGAGAAACAAATATATAAACTACGTCGATGTAAATTGGATATAAAATTTTTGAATTCTTGTTTGAAAATGACATAATTCCAAATTTTCTCAACTTTAGTTATCAAGCCAATTTTTAAATAAAATATTTTAAAATTTCTTGTGGTTTGGTGACGAATAATTGAAAACGCGACACCGACTCCACTGGTAATGCTTTCAGTCGCTATTGCGTTAAGAGTGCGCCGAATGCACGAACATCCATGCGCGACACGATGCATTCTTTGGCCGCGCGGACTGTATAAGTTAAAGATTTTTTATTAGTAAAAGGAATTGAAACAAACTTATAGCTTTGATTTAACTTATTTGTTGTTTTAAAATTAGTATAAAATTGGTGAACGTTCATTTAAATGATTTTAAAAATTATTTTTTGGAAATTCAATAAAATCTTACCATTATGTTTTATTTTAAGTTAGCTGCAGGCCCTGTTAATACTAAGCAATTAGTTTAGTTAACGTTGTTAATGGCTGTTACTTCCCTTCAACCAATATATATATATATATATATATATATATATATATATATATATATATATATATATATATATATATATACAGGGTTCTAGAATCTACCCGCGTTCTATAGCTATCTGTGCTATTATAAGAGATACAGAGTCGGTTAAATTAGCAAAGTAGGGCAGAATTACATGATAATTCAAATATCGATAAGAAAATTCAACATTTTTGCCATCTTTCTAAGATATCTGAAAATAACTAAAAATCGTCCAAATATTCAATCGGCTATATCTTTTTTAATATTCAAAATACGAAAAAGTTATAAAAGAGACTTTTGATAGCTATTTTTACGCAAAATGGGAAAATGTGAAAAATTTTTTTAGTAACTATTTTTCGAGCTACAACCCAAACATACATTTTTTTTGGCAACTATAGGTGGTTAGGGGCTCATTCGATGGCTTATTTTTTTATGATTTCAAAATTGTGTAGCTTTGTATGCTTAATATTATTAGTTAACTCACAATTTTAAAAAAAAAAGGTAATTATAATATTTATTAAACAAATTAAAGTGTGCCCTGAACATTTAAATAACAAAATAAGCTCATATTCTATTACTAAATTTGTGGAAACAACAACAAATAATGTATTTAACTTATAACGAAGAGTAACAGCAAATAATATAAACAGATAAAACAATCATAGAAGTGCTTCAAAATGCCCTCCATTATTTTGAACACACATTAGACATCGTTTTAAAATTTCGTTTTGAACTTTTAATAAACTTTGGGTTCTAATTTGTTGTATAGCAACACGAATTTTATTTTTTAAATCTTGTAGATTACCAGGTTTTACTCCGTACACTTTGTCTTTAATTTCACCCCACAAGAAAAAGTCCAGGGGGGTTAAGTCTAGAGATTCCGGCGGCCAAGCTATTGGACCTCGATTTCCTATCCAATTATTAAAACGTTCCTGTAAATAGGTGCACACAAGTAATCCATTGTGTGCTGGTGTCCCGTCGTGTTGAAAATAATTCAAATTTTGATTTACGTTCAACGAAAGGTCGTCCTAGATTTCTTCCAATTCGTTTCGTAAAAAAGTTAGATATCTTTCGGAATTTAAATTGTATTCATAAAAAAACGGCTCAAGGATTTTGGTACCAATAATACCGCACCAAAAGTTTACTGAAAAAGCATATTGATCTCTCCTCTCAAGAGTAATATGAAGATTTTCTTGGGACCATTGGATATGATTTTTTCTATTGAAAATGCCGTTGTTTGTAAATTTTGCTTCATCGGTAAAAAGAATGGTTTTCGAGAATTGATGGTTTGCTCAACTTTCAACCATGTAACAAAACGTAATCTTTTCTGATAATCTTCAACATACAATGTAATTCCTATATGAAAGCTAAAACACGTCTTCTGTTTCTGTGTTAACATTAATTTTAAAATTTTGTGGTTTAGTAAAAGCCCCACATTTTTAAACTCGATTCGAATATATATATATATATATATATATATATATATATATATATACAGGTGTCAGTTTAAGATGAAATGCATGATATTGGAAACCGTTAGATACAAGATGGTTAAATGGAGAAAAGTTGCGTCATTATATGCCCAAGAAGTAACCATGGTTATGTCAAAAATCCTTCCATTTACTAGACACAGGGTGATAACTGAAAATATGCGTTTTCTAAAAATCGCTATATCTTGTTTCTTGCAAGAGATACATTTACGATTTTGCAGGATGGGGTAACAGGTAGCGAGGATTTCAAAATGATTTTGAAAAAATCTAGGCCTACTAGATTTTGATGATAATCACAACTTTCGATTTTCTTATGGACGCCATATTGGATTTTTGCATTTTGAATTCTTCATTAAAAATGCTTTTCAACTCATATATCATATGTATTATAATCTAATGAGAAAGTGTCAAATTACACAATTAAATTTATATAAAGCAACCTTCTATTATGCATTTTAATTAAATGAAAATTAATCTCAAATTAAATCTAACTATTGAGAACAATATTATTGATTATTAACATAAATCATAATAATAAAAGTGACATATAATCTAACAAAAATATAAATTAATTTATTATACTGATATTTTACTATTAATTAATCAGAATGCTCGAATAAATCTCCATTCTCTTTGAATATTTATTGAATTAGATGGTATGATTGGCAAGGCCTATTTGATATAAATTTAATTGTGTAATTTGACACTTTCTCATGGCAGATTATAAACATCTGATATATGGTTGAAAAGCATTTTTATGAAGAATTCAAAATGAACGAATGATAAGAACTCTTGTGATGCAGTGCTAAACTCGATGCAGATGGTGCTTGCAGGAGAATTTGAAGCGTTTATCTCGAGCAAATTTGATTAATTAATAGTAAAATTCAGTATAATTTGAAATTTTATTTTGTTAGTAATGAGATTTTTGTCACTTTTATTATTATGTATTTATGTTAATAATCAATAATTTTCTCAATAGTTACGTTTAATTTGTAGATTAATTTTCATTTAATTAAAATACATAATATGTCAAGGTTGCTTTGATATAAATTTAATTTGTAATTTACATTCATTGGCAGATTATAAACATATGATATATGGTTGAAAAGCATTTTTTATGAAGAATTCAAAAATGCAAAAATCCAATATGGCGTCCATAAGAAAATCGAAAGTTGCGTGCATTATCTCAAAATCTAGTAGGCCTAGATTTTTTTCAAAATCATTTTTGAAATCCTCGCTACCTGTTACATCCTGCAAAAATCGTGGATGTATCTCTTGCAAGAAACAAGATATAGCGATTTTTAGAAAACGCATATTTTCAGTTATCACCCTGTGTCTAGTAAATGGAAGGGATTTTTTGACATGTAACCATGGTTACTTCTTGGGCATATAATGACGCAACTTTTTCTCCATTTAACCATCTTCGTATCTCTAACGGTTTCCAATATCCCATGCATTTCATCTTAAACTGAATTGTAATATATATATATATATATATATATATATATATATATATAACAATGTCGGGTGAAAGTATGATGCCGAATAATGGAATTTTTAATCGCCGTAATACCCATTATTGGTCGCAAGAAAATCCGAGACAAAAAAAGTATCCAGATATCAACATCGATTTGGATTTAATATTCACTAAGCATGGCTCGCTAACGATCGTTGCTTAAATTTACTACATAAAGATTTAGAAGAAAAACTACACAGCCTTCCTCTTGAAAGCATTAGAAATTAGTGGTTTCAACAAGATGGATGTCCGGCCATGATAATAATAATAATAATAATCTTTATTTTTCATTTGCCAATATTACATTGGATCAGAAATGTGCCAAACATGTATACATATATGTGTATTTAAAATTACAAATATTAAAATAAACATAATCCACAGTTTACACAAATACCAACATTACCACCGAACATCTCATGTGGATTTAAAATTACATCTAATAGTAAAAGAAAAACAAAAACAACCATATTTATCAACAGTTTACAGATACATCAACATTACTTCATATCCGAAAATATATGAATATTAAAAACTAAATTATGGCCGATTATCACAGTATAATTTATGAATTATCATTGTAATACTCTTGACGAGTATAGTAACCTTTGTCAATAAGAAATTGTTTTAATCTATTTTTGAACTCCTTTAGATATGTGATTTTCTTCATTTCCGTCGGTAATCTGTTAAAGCTTCCTGCACAAACTGGTGTTTTCTTATACAACTTAGAATTATACTTATGCACATAAAGATCATTTCTCTTTCGAGTGCTGTACTTATGGTAATCAGCACGCATAGAAAACCTTATCTTGTTTTTCAATACAAAAATAAGTAGCTTATGCAAATATAGACTATGTACTGTCATTAGGTTGTGTTTTTTGAAATAGTTACGGCAGCTGTCTTGAAATTTTAAGTCGATAATGGTTCTAATTGCTCGTTTTTGTATAAATATTCTTCTAAAATCAATGGCTTGCCCCAACACAATTATATTGTATGATATATTGGAGTGTACTAAACCAAAATGTACTTCAATTAATGATTTTTTGTCTAATTCCTTTTTTAGCGTATTTAATGCAAAACAAATTTTGTTTAGTTTTTTACAAAGTTAAGTATTTAGATGATGTGACCATTTTAAATTTTCATCTAAAACAATTTCCAGAAAGGTGGTGTAAGCGATTGGTTGCAGTTTTTGGTTATTTATAACAATATTTAGATTACTTGGGGACGTAGTTCTACGTTTTGCAAAAAAAATACAATTTTTTTAGAGTAATTAATAATTAACCCATTTCTGGTACACCATTGATCGAACTCATGTAACGTGTGATTTATTTTTAATTCTCATTCTCGTATTGAGCTATCTCTTACAATAATAGTTTTATCATCTGTATATATAACAACTTTCCCATAACTTATATACAGAGTGATCAATCCCAAGTGATCAAGATATTTAAGTTGGTACCACTGATGGGTTGGTAAGAAGCTGTATTGCTCTAGCTACTCTAGAGCATGTTTCGAGTAAAAACTACGATCAGTTTCAAATCTGTATGAAGGTCATTAACTTATACATATTATAAAATATTATCTTAATTTAAATAATGACTATTTTGTATTTGATTAGACTGCATCCCTATAAAATACAACAAAATAAATAAAATATTATGATTGGATTAAATCATTACAAAATAATCAATCTTAAGTATTTGAATGTTATAATTTCATTATAATTAAATAAAATTTACAGTACATGTTTATGGAATGACAATGTCTTTTACAAATTTTTTTTAACTCCTTAGGTACACATTAGTTATCACATTTTGCTTTACAGCATATGTTCAAAATGACCGCCATTAAATTGTAAATATAAGTTCACCCTACGTTGCATATTCGCAAATACATTTTGTAACATTTCGGCACCAATATTATGAACTTCATGAGTTATGGCATCTCGAAATTCTTGAAGAGTATGCAATCTTCTGCTGAACACTTTGTTTTTTAGATAACCCAAAAGAAAAAAGTCTAACGGTGTCAAGTCTGGTGAATTCGGTGGCCAACGATTTACACTAATGATTCTATCTTCAAAGAAGTCTCGTAAATAATTAATTTCTAAAAGTATTTCCCTGTATCTTGCCGCAGTAATTGTGCCATCGAAAAATACTGGTCCAAATATTCATTGTCGCGACATTGCTATCCAGACACCGACCTTGATAGGGTGTAAGGTAGTTTCTCGAAGTACATGTGGATTTTCTGCAGACCACGTACGATAATGTTGACTATTTATGTAACCGGACAGATGAAACCAAGCTTCATCAG
This sequence comes from Vesta saturnalis, assembly GCA_036346205.1. NCBI lineage: Eukaryota > Metazoa > Arthropoda > Insecta > Coleoptera > Lampyridae > Vesta > Vesta saturnalis. Next base: position 1,451,443 of record JARFJB010002032.1, read on the forward strand.
GAAAAAAAGATACATCCAGTAAATCATTGTTCATCGTATTATTGAACCATTGGCAGTAGTTTACTCTAAGCTGAAAATCTCTATCTCGCAACTGTTGTAATACCGACACCTTGTACGGGATACATCTAAAAATTATTTATGTAAAATTATGTTTGTATGGTAAAATTTTTCATACGTGTTTGTGCATATAGTTTCGCAAAGATTTATTGGGGCTTGCTTGCATATCTGCTAAAGTGTCCTCTGTTAAGACAGTAGCCGAAGCTTCACGTTTGCGTTTTAAAACACTACCAGTTTCCATGAGTCGAGCTATCAATCGATTACGATGTTGACTAAATGTTTCGTAAATAATATTTTCATTTGGTTACTCAACAGTAAATTGATCGATGCATGATTGCAATGAATAATGCCATTGCCCATTACCATCTTGGAAGCCGCTACGAAAATGAGCCACAACAATGGTTGTGTCGTGTTCGATTGAAAACGGCATGACGATTAAATTCGATATCACAATTTGAAATTCAGAATATATAATTTGTCTTCATATAGACAGTTCAAGAAAATACAAAAGTGAAAAACGAAGGTATAATATGACATAAACTGACATAAACTAAAACGACTAAAACCACACTAAAAATCCAAAGCAGCCAACTGCAAGACACATTATTAACCACTAGGGATTTTTGTCATACCACTACAGTACACTTGAGATTGATCACGTTGTAGTTTTGTAATTCATTTACATACAATATAAAAATTAAAGGTCCAAGTACACTGCCTTGTGGCGTATCCACCAAAGTTGTTTTTACACTGGACATTTTCCATTAATTTTTACTTGAATGCGTCTATCTTTCATCCAAGGTATTAACCATTCTAATATCTGACCTTTAATGCCTATCTTTTCTAATTTAATTTCTGGTAGGCATAAATCTAGTGAATCGAATGCACTATAGAGATCAAAAAGTACACCAAAACATACTGTTTTTCATCCAATCCTCCGCTAACTAGTTGAACCAATTCAACTATAGCATGTTGTGACTTCGATATTAAGTTAAATTTTTGTAAGAAGTGTAGTATTCTATCTGATACAAATTTTTTCATAACTCTTAAAATTACACTTAATAAAAAAATTGGGCTATAATTGTTTATATCATGTGGATCGCCTTTCTTAAAAATAGGGGCAATTACTACAGACTTAAGTACTCTTGGAAATTGTCCTAGTTCTATTGACTTATATACATAAAGCAGTGACTAAATTCATTTAAACATTTTTTAACAATACTAATTGATACTTCATTAAACCCAGTACTTTTTTTGTTTGGAATATAATTGATAACATTGTTTATTTCAATTACTGCGAGTGGATAAAACACCATAGTATTCCTGTTAGTACTCATGAGTCATGACGATACAATCATTAGGAACATTTGTCCCAAAAGCGATCTTAAATTTTTTTACTAACAGATGAACTCTAGGTATATAATACTCTACAAAAATTTAAGCTACTTCACTAGAATTATTAATTCTCTCTTCATTACCATTTATGACTATTTCAGATTTTGAACTTTGGTAATTCTTATTAAATTTGCTATTTACAAGACTTGCCTTGCTTTTATTCGTAGGACGATCAAACACAATTTTATTTTGTATCCTCCTTTCCTTGTTTATATTTGCTATATCTGTTTTTTAAGAAATTTATACCTTTCATTTATTATTACATTTGTGCTTGATTTTCTTATTATATTTAAATCTCGTAAATTTTTTGCCTGATTCATTAATTCTTTAGAAAATTTAAAATTATAGCGTTTTAAAGTATTTTCTTTTTTAAATTTCACAACTTTTGGAAATATTGCATCAAATGCTATTTGAAAATTTTTCCAGAATGTATCAAAGAATGTATCAATGTTATATATTTCATCGTACTGATTTTTTAATAACACATGCAAATCTTGAAACGCCCACTTAAATACTGCTAAAGAATTTGTTGTTTCTATAAGTTATTTCCTTCATTTTGTTTTTAATGTTAGGTTTTTTATACATTACACACGCCATTAATTGGATGGTATGATCCGAAATTCCGGCATTATCAATCATATAATTGGATTCAGGCTTATTGATTATGAGATAGTCAATTGAACACTTCGACGTACCTTTTATAGTTTTGGAAATCCTCGTATACTCTTTAATTAATGATAACAAATTAAAACTCTCTAAAAGATCATGCAAAACATGACTGCAATACTGCATCGTAACTTATCTATATTTAGGTCTCCACAATTGTAGATTGTGGGAAAATTGTCGGTAATAAATTTCAAAAGCTCAAAGAACAAGTGCATGAGTAAATTAAGATCTCCTTTTAGGACAGTATATGGCAACTACACATTTATTTTTTTCAACACTAACTGCCGCGCATTCAAATACTAGTTCCATTGATAAACCCTCTAATTTTTTAATTCTCTTACATTTTCTAGCGTATTCATTTTCAACAAAAATGACTGTTCCTCCATGAGAATGAGCCCTTCTACGAAAATATGATACCTTTTCATAATTTGTTAAATTCACTAAATCAATACAGTCGTTTGTTAATGTTAGGGAAGTGTGACGGTATTGAACAATGAATGAACAATGTTCCGGTAGGTGCATTTCGACATACGGTGATGTGTTGTGGAGTCCAGACTTAACCCCTTTGGACTTGTTATGTGGAGATATTTAAAAAATCATGTCAATGAGCGTAATTTTAAAAGTGAAGAGTAACTTCAAGATTTAGTGAATGAAGTTATTAATAGCTTAACCCATGATATGCTTATGAACGTAATTAACTGTACAGTTAAATAATGGAAAATAGTGGGGAAATATTTGAACACTTATTCTAACTTTTATAAGACGAGGCTTTGATGAAACAGGTGAAGACAGGGAAGGCTGAGGACAAATGACAAGTCGCTGGTTGAACGATGGTTAAGGCACTTAGTCCATGTGCTTCTTTAATATGAGTGCTAATGTTTTGATACTGTTTCATGGCCTACTACGACACATTAAATTTTCATACAAACTGATTTTTTTTAGCCATAATATTTATTTAAATATATGTGTTATATACCGTTGTAATTTCGTATTAAAAAAGCTGTCATATACAGGGTGTAATTTTTTTTTTGGTCCATATAAAAAATAAAAATTGATGATGACAGCTCAGAAACGAAACGTCGGATTTAAAATATTTATGTATCATCTTGTAGAGCATAAAATGTGGTAATGAGAAAGTAGCTTTCTATTTTTTAATGTCTCTTAAAATAAAGCTGGTAAAAAATGAAAACGTTTTTGCCAAACATCTGTTTTTTTCCGAAAATCTTCGGAAGTATTCGGAATTCTTAAAATTTTTAAATTGCTTTTAATCAAGTACCAATTTTCGCAAATTTCCTATAATTTAACCGACCTTATATCTCCTACCGTTTGAGATCCCCATGCTGTTCATTCTTATCTTGGACACTGTATATATATATATATATATATATATATATATATATATATATATATATATATATATATACTGTCTGACTTATAATAAGTAAAACAAAGACAGTACAATCAGTTCACGTGCTAAGTGAGATAGAATACACAACAAACTAAAAGCGCTGATGCCATACATGCGTCTTTTGAGTAAGCTAGTATCAATGACACATTTAATTGCTACTGTCAACAAGAATTGAAAATCAGTGTTTTTGCACAAGAAATAATGGGCAGGTTTGCTTTTTCCTTTGAAAACAGGCCAATTCCATCAGAAAGTACGATTATGCATACTGTTTGTAAATTTGAAAGATGTGGATGTTTAAATAATTGTAGATAATGCAGTAGCATTAATGGTAATGATAGTAAGTATCCTAGTCGTAACGAAGAGCGCGAACTCCAAGAAATTGCAGCGTGTAGTTTAGCAGAAACTACCTTCCCGTCCAATAGTACAAAAATTGCTGAAGAAATGAATATTGAACCAAGAACAGTTCGCAATATCTTGAAAAGGAATAAATACCGTTGCTATAATTTGCAAACTACAAAAGAAATTTTTCCAGAAGATCATCAAAAGCGTGTGGAATTTTGTGAAGATATGATGAATCAGGCTAATGAAAACGAAAGATTTATTGAAAATATTTTGTTTGCCGACGAATGCTCTTTTAACTTACATGGCCATCACAATCCGTCTGTCGCTGTTGGTAACTCTCGGGAAAACAAACACATTAGTATTCCTTACCGTACACAATATCCCCAAAAAGTTAATGTGTGGGCAGGAATTTTACGCAATTCTATAATTTGTCCAATTTTTATCAACGGAAACTTGAATGCGGACAAATATTTAGAACTGTTGAGAAACCAGATATCTCCAGCTGTTCAACGCCTCAATATAAATTTTGATGACATTTGGTATCAAGAGGATACTGCAATAAGACTTCAACAGTTTTTGGAAACTACGTTTCCTAACCGTATTATTAGTAGAAAAGGTACTATTAAATACCCTCCTCGCTCTCCTGATATCGCCCCGGCCGACTTTGTGTTTGGGGATACGTACCCCAGGAAATTTATGGGCACAGGGATGGACGTGCTAACAATTTGGATGAACTTCGTGTCAAAATTACAGACTCTTTAAACAACATCACCCAAGCAATGTTAGAAAACACCCGAACTGAATTTTATCACAGATTGGGTTAGTACCTTGCGCAAAATGGAGGTCTTTTCGAAACTCTCATCAAGTAGAGTTTTGGAAAAAGTGTATTTATTCATTTTTAAAAATAGCTGGTTTTTCAATAAGAATTATAAACTTAAGTTGTACTATCAATGTAAATGTTAATGTTCTTGTTTGTAGCTGTCGTAAGTTTCTTCTTGGTTTTTACGAGTAGTATTCGAACCATATCATAAACTCGCAATTGCAATAAACTTCGACGTTTGAAGTATTATCATTTAATGTTTAAGTTTAAAGTATTTACTTAATAGTTTCAAGGAACACGCGACTTTTCAACATCATCCTAATTGCTTTGGTTTCGTTAGAAATGTTGAAGCTAGATTGAAAGAGACTTAAGTAGTTCATATTATGTGCCTACATGCAAATATGTACAAGAGGCAACATCGGTAAAATTATGTCTCTCTCACCCTCATATAATACTTACTGGGTTTCTTTCTAGCTTATTATAAGTCAGATCAGCAATAACGTTTTCTATACCTATATATATATATATATATATATATATATATATATATATATATATATATATATATATATATATATATATATATATAACACGCGACTTTTCAACATCATCTTAATTGCTTTGGTTTCTAAGAAATGTTGAAGCTAGATTGAAGGAGACTTAAGTATTTCATATTCTGTATATATATATATATATATATATATATATATATATATATATATATATATATATGTTTAAATGTCGTAAACTTGTCTCTCTCACACTCATATAATGCTTACTGGGTTTCTTTCTAGCTTATTATATTATTAGCCAGACCCGCAATAACGTTTTTCTATACCTATATATATATATATATATATATATATATATATATATATATATATATATATATATATGTGTGTGTGTGTATGTGTATGTGTATGTTGTTGTGTTGAGTGTGTGTGTGTGTGTGTGTGTGTGTGTGTGTGTGTGTGTGGTGTGTGCGTGTGTGCGTGTGCGTGTGCGTGTGTGCGTGTGCGTGTGTCGTGTGCGTGTACGTGAGTGCGTGTGACGTGAGTGCGTGTGTGCGTGTGTCGTGTGTGTACGTGTGTCGTGTGTGGCGTTGGTGTGTCGTGTGCGTGTGTGCGTGTGTACGTGTGTGCATGGGTGCGTGCTTGTATGCGTGTGTGTGCGTGTGTACGTGTGTGCGTGTGTGCGTGTCCTTTGCCAACATAATCCTGTAGTAACGTCAGAACAACCGTTCCAGATACTCCTAAGTCTGAATCGACGCTTTTTGTGCTGGATCCAGTGTACACAATAATGTTCAAAATATAATCTGTTTCGACGTTACACAGTACAAACAATTTGACTCCAAATCTATGACGTTTGGTCGGAATAAATTGTTTGAAGGAGAGTCTTCCTTTCCAAAACACCAATTTTCGAATGGAGTGAATAGGTCAGCAAATCTACGTTTCAGAAACGATAAAATGGTGCTCACGTCTGCTGTTTATTGTTGTAGCATTCTCATCAATGACTAAGTATCTATCTCTACTCATCAGTTTGAGAATATTGGGGTGTGCAGCAGAGGATCATTAGACCAACATTCATTGATTTTCAATTTTTGTTCCTTGGAATCAGCATCGTCATGCATATAAAGAGGTGTACCTCACTGGTGTTAGTATCAGATCATTTTCGTAATTTTGAATGAGGGGGAACATTTTGTGTTTTTTTAACGTATGTATAGTATCTATTTCTTTTACTTCACTACTTTCACTTACTATTTGTTCCACTAATTCAGGACAACCGAAACATTGAAAATAGTTGAGTTCAGAAGCGTCAACTGGAAAGTTATTCTCGGATTCGCCAGAATTGTTGCCATCTGTAGAGTCTCGGATTTCATCATCTAGATCAGCTGTCGTCATATTCTTTCTACGAATAACCACTTTCGTCATCGGACTCAACAGTTGTGAGGAGTTCTTGCATTGCTGCGACTTCTTCATTAGGAAGGCCTACGCACCCGGCAATTTTGCGTGCAAACTTGCAATTCACATGTAGTCCGTGTGCCGACTGAACAACATGTGTCTATATTCTAAAAAAAAGGTAATAAAATGTGCTATCTGTTTGTGTGCATTAGAACCCAGCACGTATAAATACGTGAGCAGTTTGCATTTTCAAAGTCCGGCACGTATATGTACGTGAATAGCGCCGATTTAGAACGTATATGTACGTATATAGCGTTGGAAGGGTTAAAATGCCAATTGTAATAGGGGGATAAGATTTAGAAAATAAATTTAAACAAAAAATTTACAGGTATTAGAAAACATAATTTGGGTCTTTCGCGATTCTCTCGAAATAAAAGCATAGGCTAAATCTCAGTACACGACTGAGATAAGATCATAAGAATCACTAAAGTGCTCCTCATTTAACCACCTTGCTATCTTTATAAATAACTAAAACCCCAAATTTAAGCCAACATGTATAATGAAAAATAGTAATCATTGAGATTTGCTAATAGTGAATGTTCCACTCTAAATATTTAGAGAAAGGTTTATAGATCTATGGATAAAAACTGTTTGCATTGACGGATTATTAAGCATTGACAGCCACATTGCAACTAAATTGCATTATTTTACATGATTAAATTGGGTGACTACAGGAAGTATCTAGAGATGTACTCAAAATGCAATTGAATTTCACTAACGTATTAGTACACTAGACAATGTACTTAATCCTTTGAAAATCTTGTAATCTTGACAAAGAGCTACTAAACTATTGTATAACACTGAAAGCAATATCCTTGGAATTCCTTTACTAATTTAACGATCTTTGTGACATTTAACGTTTAAGGTTGACTTTTAAATCCATTTTCTTCTATTAAAAGTTCATATTTTTATTTGTCAAATACGTTTTTGTTATAAATAAACTTAGGCAATTTTTAATTACATTTACCTTTGGACTTATTCGTTCATAACAAAACTTATAATAAATTTAATATTAGTCAAGTTGCTTTGGTGTGAGTGGATCCCTGCGATATTGCAGGCTTACATTCCCTTAATATAAGTAATTTGATTGTAATCTCATTATATTTAGAATTTTCATCAGTTCTACATACAATAAAGACAAAATTTGCATCGATTGGGGCTTGAATCTCTATGGCACAGATGGCTAGCGCGGTACTCTAGCAAAGTACAGGTCGTAGGTTCAAATCCTACTCGAGATAAACTTTTTATTTATGTATTTAATAAAATTAATAATAATTTTTAATTACATATTTACCTTTGAACTTATTCGTTCATAACAAAACTTATAATAAAATTAGGCAATATCAAATTGTTAACTACTATTTAACGAGCATATAATGTAGGCCATAATAAACGAGGATGATTATAACACGAGCCGCTTGCGGCGAGTTATATAGTCATCAGAGTTTATTATGGCCATTATACGTGAGTCAAATACTATACTTTGTTTACAACCATCCATTTATACAGTGTTCGCCAAAAAGTTGATTTCATATGGGAAACTTTTTTTGGAGTTTTTTATTTTTCGATTATTTTTAATAGTGTTCAAAGAGAAAATATTTTGGCGTTAATAAGGTTTGAGCTTTACTTTTAGAGCGTGCAAAAATTAGAAAAGACACGAATTTTGGTTCTGTCAAATCAAAAATGTCTCATCTGGAAAATTAGAGAGCTTTAAAAGATAATCAAAAAATGTTAATATAAGGTTTGTTCTAATAAAAATCATAAACCGGTAAGTGCCAATCAAATTTGTGAAAAACAGTCAAAAACAGTTTGAAAATTAGCATTAGAAAAATAAGATTCACTTTGACTAGTTTCTAATTTTTGTTGGAATAGACCTGGTTATTATAATTTTATGATTTGTTTATTAAATTAATTTTAAGATTAGGGCAGTTATTAAAATTCATTGCAATAGGTGTAGTACCAATACTAATGTCGGTGGTGTAATTAGTAATGGACATAGACGTGCAATTTTTACATTTACGTCAACACATATTTATGTTGACATGTACAATGTACCATGCGGTACATTGAATATAAAATCAAATATGAAAACCTAAGTTAAAAATATCCGTATCGCTAATGAGTAACGCATGCCTCTATAAAAAGGTTATGTGCCGTCACATCACATTACATGTATATTAATTTCTTCCTTATACGCACGATTTTGCCGTTTTGCGAAATTTACGATATTTGTTCTCTTTATTATGGGATTGTTTGATGTGAAGGAACGGTTCCATGATATAGGCGTACAGGATGGTTCATTTTCGATGTTTTCTTATGGGAAGTACAATTTCTATTACAGATAGACAAAAAGCAATATGGGGTCTTTGTGAGCGATTTTGGTGTTAATTAAGATCCAATAGTTATTGCGCAATTAGCCAAAATTGAAATAAATGGCGATTTTGAAAAACTTGAATAACTTTTTTATTTCTAAATGTATCGAAAAATTGTAAAAACATTCTTAAGGCACTTTTTTTAAGTAGAATCCATTAGTGCGTTCACATTTTTAATACCTCCTTAATTTAAAAAGATATGACATAAAGTTCTATTTTTTTACATGGAAACCAAGTTGAGTATGACATTTTTTTGTGCTTTTCAAAAATATATAACACTTCTATGCTATTTTAATAAATAAAAATGATTTTGTAACATTAAAACAACGCCAAGTGTATAATCACTAAAGCTGGGCCAACTTATAACATTAAAACAAAAGCGATGATGTAATAAACAATTTGTAATTGATCGAGTGATTTTAATTAATATAACAAATTACCAAATAATAATCGCTACTGCCGTCGGCTCAATCGGAAGATGAAGATAAGGAAGAGTTCTAATATACTGAGTAGTTAACCTTCCTGAAATACTACTTGCTTCTTTTCTGCTTAATTATTTTCACTTAATTCAAAAAAAAATGTTATCTAAAAATTATGAAAAAATGATAAAATCTCGAGCGCCATGTTGTCTTTATATATATATATATATATATATATATATATATATATATATATAGGAACAACAAAACCTAGTTAATGAATAATAATAAACAATTTATCAAAATGAAAATAAAATAACATGATATACTTAAGTTTATTCAATATCTGATTGAAAAGGTTAAAAAATCAGAAGTCTTATACTATTCTAAAATTATATAAAAACATTACCTTTGAACGGTTCTGTCCATAAACTATAACTGGTAACTATGAAACAGAATGGTGAACTTGGTGAGGTCAATGTCTTGCTTATTTCCTTATTATATTGTGTCCATAAATTTATTGAATTTCTTTGAAGTTTAATTCGCCAAATTTATTTATAAAAGTATGTAGAACTTGCGTTGTAAAATGTAATTCAAGTAAAAATTGCCATTTAAACCAGAAAATAGAATAGTAAATTACTGACTTATACGTGCCATTAAAAATAATTATTATAAAAATGCCATATTAAAGTATACATTAAAAAATATGAGTAAAATAATTGCATAATAAGTGAAATAGGAGTGCAAACTAAGTGCAAAATAAGTAAAATAGAAGTGCAAATTAAGTGCCTAAAAAAACAAACAAATGCTTTAGTTTTAAATATAATGAATTAGAAAATAACTTACCATCACAATCTGATGGCACCAAATATAAAAAAATTAGGTAAAAATCATGCTTACTGCTGTAACATTCAGCATTAAGTGAATTAAAAAAAGGCTTTTAGAATAACTCAAATGAGTATTCCCCCTAAAAGTCTTCACGCGTTGCGCGGATACAATAATATAAATCCAATTTTTTAACTATTTATGTAATATTACACCCAAAAGATATGTTCTAGGAAATGCAAATTAAATTGCCTTTCTCAATTCTACATATTAATAATTAAAAACTTTTCTAATATTACGCCAAATAAATGAACGATCTTAAATTAAGGTATTTTTTAATACAACCACAAAAAAATGTTGTTACAATTTTTTAAGTTTTTCTTATTTACATTTTATATATACATAGTAGGCATAGGAGGCTGGATTTATTTAAGTAAAGACAAGTGATACATATATGTCAAATAATAAATTAAAAATTAGAAGTGTGCAACAAAGTGATCTTGGAATTTAGTTATTAACATGCCTAGTTATACATATTCAGAAAACTTTTGCATTTTAAAGTGTTTTATATTATCCGAAGGTGATAAGAATGTGGCATCGGAATTATATTTACAAAATTTTCCTGAAAGGCAGCAGCCAAATAAAAATATTTTTAAACGGTACAGTTAATAGAAATTCAAATTTTGGCTAGCTCAAAACAATATCTTAATTAATTTTAGGTTACAGAGAAATTTAATTTAATTCGGTTGTTTTAAAAATCCCAGGCCAAAAACTTATTGTAAGCGAAATTCTGAAGAAAATTTATTGGTCACCTTAGTACAAGTCGAAGCAGAGCCAACAACTTTATCTAGACAAATGGTTAATCTAGACGTGTCTCTAAGCAAACCCCTTCGAATTTTAAAGAAATACAAATACCATTGCTATAGATTTCAGAAAGAACATTTTATGACTATAGACGACAGAAGGGGGCGTACTGAGTTTTGTAACTGGTATATACTCCGTTACATGGTCAGACGAGGAGCGTATCAGTAGTGATGGTATTTTTAATAATCACATTTTATCGTACTGGGCAGATACTAACGCTCATGTCAGTGTTGTCCCCAGCAGGCAAGGGAAATTTGGAATAAATGTGTGGTGCTGCATTAAAAACGGACGTTTTTATTAACACATCTATGAAGGAACATAAAACTCAATAAAATCTCGATATTCTACGAATTCATTTGGAGGGATTTCTAGAGAGTCTTCCTTTAGCACAATATTGCAATGTCAAATTTCAGCAAGACGCATAGTTCCCGTGTAGTTCGTGACTACTTAAATTTACGTTTTCCTAATAGCTGGATGGAAACGACAGCACCAATTTTGTGGCCTGCTCGTTCTTTTTATGGGGTTTTTTGAAAAACATTATATACAAAAGAACTAATAATACTGTGAATGAGTTAAAAGAAGTATTCGTGTGGCTTTTACACAATTAACACCATTATCTATATATAACTCTATAAATTCAATTAGAAGACGATGCGAAGTCTGCATCCAAAAAGAGGGTGCACAGTTTGAAAAATATTTGTAGTTTTCGTGTTTTTATATTGATATTTTGTGTTCATATTTTTGTTCGTTTATAGAATTAGATGTTTACATACGTATAAAAATTGATTTGGTGTTAGCTTTTTATAATTTCTGATGATGTATTGTTTATTTTCATTTTATTTCAATTTGCATTTGAGGTTTTTTAATAATTTTATATTCAATCTTTAGATTTTATAATTTGTAACCATTCCACAAAAACAACATTACAATTAAACTTATTTGAATTACAAAATGTCTCTAAAATATTTTACTGGAAGTGAAATTTCTTTTTTGAGTAGAATATCTTCATTCAATTTCTTATCTGGTTTTCTAAGCCAACTGTTATACTTAATAAATATACCGATTAAGAAAAACTTAAAAAAATCAATTAATTATTAAAACAGCATAGAGGTGTTATATATTTTATAAAGCACAAAAAAATGCCATTTAAAAATGTTATAGCGAACTATGGTTTCCATATATAAAAAAATAAAACTTTATGTCATATATTTTTAAATTAAGGACGTATTAAAAATGTGAATGCACTAACGGATTCTACTTAAAAAAGTGCCTTAAGAATGTTTTTACAGTTTGTCGATACATTTAGAAATAAAAAAGTTTTTTCAATTGCAGCTAACTGCGCAATAACGGTGAGAGAGATCTTGATTATGACTATTGGATATTAATTAACACCAAAATCGAGCACAAGGGCCCCATATTACTTTTGGTCTATCTGTAATAGAAAAGGTACTTTCGATAAGTAAACATCGAAAATGAACCACCCTGTACATGAAAAATCAGTTATAGATGCGCACACCGAAAAATCCGCACAAGGACAAACGTGCACACACAAAAGGCGCACATGGAAAAATACGCACGAAAATACAACACGACCTTCCAACCTACAAAATGGAAATTAAAAGAAATGAAATGATTGTAATAACATTTTTTTAGGATAATTTTGCAACCTCTTTTATAATGTTAATTACGAAAATATGCAACATTGTAAAAACAGAAGCAATAACCTTTGTCAAACAAACGTTTAAAACTTCATGTCTGACATCTAGATGCTAACTTAAAAAATTAAAAGAAATGAAATAATTTGCATTATAAATTTTTTAGCGTAACTATGCAACCTCGTTTTTATACGTTCATAACGAAAACAGGCAACATTGTAAAAACTAAAAAAAAACCTGTCAGAATGACGTTTAAAGCTTCATGTCAGATAGATAATATATACATGTTAACTTAAAAAAATATCCAAAGCCGCCCGCTTCTATAAGATATTAACCATTTTCATTCATATTTAATTAATTTTTTGTCTTACCTTGCGTTATATTAAAAAACTTTATAAAGAAAAGTTATGTAAAATTAAATTTTCTTTAAAAAATACGTCCACACTTTTTCTTATAAAATTAATCGTTACTCAGATAATGAAAAAAATTGAACTAACACTTAAATTCTACTTTAGCATTTTTTGCCGATAAATTACGCGTCGTATCAAAAAATTGCATAGAACATAATGAATCGATATTTGTAAGATCTATATGCAAGTATTTTTAAATGTTTGAAATATGCAGCTGTTTTAGAAATATTTGATAAAAACCAAAAACTGCCGTTAATAAACCCCCCCTCTGCCGCTGGATTTCTCTCAAAATCTAATCAGCTCTAAGCCAAATGAAAAAAGCTTAAATACAACATTTTAAGTACGTAGGTATTTTGGTTCTGGAGTTATCGTGGATACTGACGTACATCCACACATCCACACGCACACACGCGCACACACGCCAACACCCACACCCACATCCACCCACACGACATCCAGACATGATCGCCGATCTTGGCGAAACTTGGCCAAAAGTTGATTTAGCGATAGTAAAAAAAATTCGAGTGCATAACCTTCTATACCTACATATGTATATGTAGGTTGGAAGCTAAAAAAGCGCACATTCAATATGAATGTTAATTAAATATATGTCGTAGGTCGTTTGTATAATTAAAGTGGGTATGTATATAATGATAGTGCACAAAAATTTAAACACAATTTTCTCTGTTTCAGGATTAGAATGCACAATTCTCTCACGAATTTTGATGTTGGAATGAACTCAATTCTTAAACGATTTTAGTGACATTTTTTTCAAAAGTTGACATGCACGTTATTAAAAAATGAAATATAAAAATTGTTTATTAGTTGCTACGGAAACTCGCCTTTGCTAACCTAATTATTTTACAGCCAGATTTTTAAGCCATCAGTAATTAGTAAATAAGAAGAAATAAGTCCAAAACAGAGAAAATAGTGTAAAACATTCGATGCAGAAGGCCTTCTAAGCACTCCTTCATTCTAACATTCGCGGCTCAGGTTCAAATCTTGAACTCGTGTTAGAATAGTTGACCTTCTGCAACTTATGTTTTAATACACTATTTCAGATATGTAAGACTTTAAATAAGATTACATACAGTCTGAAATATGTATATAATACCTATGAAGGAATATACTTATAAATATTAAAGTTTTTTATTGTAAATTTGCCAATCTTCGTAAATAAATCATTTTATCGTACACTTGGTTATTTTGGTCCACGTAAGATGTTACCGTCTCATGTAGAACCTCGAACCTCCTCCTATTCACTTCTGGACGACATGCCTGTGCATTGACAGGTAATAATTTGTAACAAGCAAGATCCCTCTTCAGTTCATCAAATAGAAACCAAATAACGACTTGAGGGCGTTGTGAAATCCCTCACAACAATTGGTTGTTTTAGAAGTCCGTTCTATTGTCGCATCATAATGATTCCAGGTTCGTATCGGAAACAAGATCTCTACCAGCCGCAGCTTCAATATAAGTTGAAAAAAGGTATGTGAACACATCGTTATATGGGTCTTCATCTGGAAATGTTACTGCAAGTTGATCAAAATCTCTCCTAACATCAACTGGTAGTACAAATGCTAAGGCGATTAACGTTGATATTTGCTTCATATTCGGTCATCAATCCAACAATATGGATTTTTCTCATGAGACTCTGAGATAAATGAAAATAGTGTCTTTTGATTTCCGCTTGTGGAAAGGCGATTCTTGCTGAATTCCTACAGGCTTTCTCAAAGTCTACTAGAATTCGTGGAGGTTTGGTAGTAATAATTTCATTATTTCAAACACATGGGTATAACGGTGCATGTTCTTCTTTTGTATCAAAATATAGATACATGATGGGTAAGAATTGGCCACCTTAGCATGCCACGTGTAAAGTTGATAAAACATAATTGTAACTTCATCAAATGTGCCATCACCATAAATTGTGTCCTTCTTCAATCCCTGTATGAGTTCTATCACACAAAACTAGAATTCTGTCGACATCATCCACACCTTAATCATGAAGAATGAATAAAGCATATTTCTCAGGAATGCGAAAATGAATGCTCTTTGGGTTCGCAAGTTCCCGTATGTTCTGTCATAAAGAAGACTTATTGCAAGGGGTGATTGCTTGGGCATATAAGCTAATATATCATTATTTAAACCACATAACACATTTCCCATTATATTCAGAGGATTAGCATTTACTGATCTTATGTCACGATTCATTGTACTTCTAATCGCGTTTGCTGTAGCTTTTTGAGGACAAGAGTCATGGCAATGTTTAGTCGGTCCTTGAATTATGCTCCCGTCTTTTGTTTTTAAAATTGAGTGACACCTTATCGACCGATTCTCTTTGCACCTCCAGGTCACAATTCCATCCGTCGTTCGAAGATTGGGATATTCAAATCTTCATAAGTTTTATTTCTTTGAGTTTTTGAGAATTCCATTTTTTGCACTAAGCAAAATAAAACTATACTAATAATAAATCCTTTAATTGAATTGATTTTAAATTATAACTCTAGAAACACAATGTATAGCAACCGTTAAAATATTAGGAAAACTTCACGTAGCTCACTAAAATTTTAGTTTCACACCACAACTATGATCTGTCAAGTTTCAGCAAAAGTTTCACACTAACTAACTAACAAGAAGAAGGGTAGATGTTTATATTATTTTAAGGATAATTATCATTTAAGTACAAACAATAAATGAATAGGTACTTACCTACAAATGATTTAATCTTAATAAAGAAAATGCAAACGTTTTCAATAACGACCCTCTCGGCATGTAATTACGGATTAAGCGGTACCGGTAATACTCGTTTTATTTACTCAGCTAACATCTTGCCAGGTCTTTTCACGCAATATTATAAAGTTCCTATAAGAACCAGTGCAATAATGACTATTTATATCGTAAAAACCTGCCGGTAAGGGCGGTACGGCAATTAACATTATTGGTTCATCGGTCGTTAATAACTTCGCATTTCCTGCTTAAACAATGACATTAGGCTAATTATTTCCATAAATTTCCATTCTGGAGATTTAGCAACTTTTGGAAAAACATCAGCACAATAATGCTATCGTCCCCATTCATAAACTATGACCATAATTACTTCACGTAACTCATTATACAAACTACCTACTACGTACAGGATGGCCAAAAAGTGCGACAAAGGTCAATATCTCCTGTACCGTCAAAGATAGGGAAACGAATTTTCAGGAGTTATTAATGGTTAAGAGATTCACCTTCTAAAATTATTTTCGAGAATACAGGGTACTCCAAAAAGGCTGCGCGGTAAAAATTTATATTTTTTAAATGAGTACCGTGTATATTTTTACATATTTTAATTCATCCTAAAATTCCGTATTTAGCACCGAAATTTGTACAGCATATTTTTGCAACGTTGCCAATTAAGTTGAATAATTCCTTAAATTTGTGGAAAATCATAGGGCAATGAAATTTGTAATATTTTTTACCTTATAATAATTGGAAACAAAACGGAAACGGAAAGTGGAATGGTGACAGAAGTCCCATAAGATAACACAGATTAATGTTTTTCTACAGGGCGTTTTATATGGTCATGCCAACATTGAGAAATTTAAGCCTAATTTTCGAAAGTTTTTAAATGGAACACCCTGTATTTAATTGTATTTAATGCTCTTTAACTTTTGTAAAGGTCTTTACTAACTTTGGTGGTATTTCAATTTTTATTTAAACTCTAGCAAAAAATTGAATGATTTTCACCGTTGTCGTATTTCTAGTCACCTATGACATAAGATAAAAATAAAAATTATTAAAAATGAATTTTTCAAATGCCGAATTGGTGGATATGGTTTTTGTACTAGGAAGGGCGTTTGAGAAGGTAATGGAACGATTTAAAACAACTATAAGTGTAACTTATCAGAAAAATAAAAGAACAAAACGCGTTTTAACTGAAGAAAATCAATTAAATGTGCTTTTAACAGTAACTGAATACCCACACGTTGGCCAAAGAGATATTTCTAATCAATTAGATATTAGACGATCATCGATTCAGAATATACTGACAGCAAACAAAATGCATCCTTATCATGTTCAGTTATTGCAAGAATTTAATGAAGAAGGGTTGCAGAGGCGAATGAATTTTTGTGCATGGGTGCAGCAAAAAGTGAGAGAACAACCAAATTTTGCACATTTAATATTCTTTTGTGATGAAACAACATTTCACAAAAATGGAAATGTGAATAGGCATAATTTTCATTATTATGCTACAAGCAATCCCCATTTCATAAGAGGGAGGGGTTGTAGAAGACGATGTTATTGGACCGTATTTTTTTTAGGGAAGCGTAACTGTACAGGCTGTCCCAAATTCGAGGGCAAGCATGGGGATCTCGCTTATTATAAGAGATAGGATATAGGTTTAAATTCGGTACTTTTGCTAAATTCGATGCCGAGTAATAATCTGAAAAGAAATTTGAGCTAACTCGAATGGATTTGGTTTTATGCTCAAAAAACTAAAAATTTCGAATTTTGTTTTTCGCGTTTGGCTACCTTATTATTAGGAATCTTCAAAATTCGATTAAACATTATTAAGGCAACTTTTTACGCACAATACTAATACGGTATTAAAAATATTATGCGACGTTTTGTTTATTCTGAACCATCATCAGGTTTATTTTTTCTTATCGGGGTTAAAACATATTTTTATGGCGTTGGATGGAGAATGTTATGCTGATTTTAGCAATATATAACACTTCATGGTTTGATCGACTGCGAACTAAAATACTCTTAAATTAAAAACTAAATATTAAATTATCACGATACCCATGAATCAAACAAAACTCAGGAATTGGCTTTTGTCATGTCATTTTCTAATTGTAAAAAGGGTAATAACTGCAAGATCCTTCGTGTTAGTACTTTAAAATTTGCAAGTTTCTTTAGAATGTTTTCAAATTCAGAAAAACGAGACATGATAAGTATATTTTATAGCTGCAATAGAAATAGTGTCAGAGCAGAACAAAGATATTTAGAGGAATATCCGGAGAGGCAGCAACCAAACCAGAGATATTTTTTAAAATTAGACCAAAATTTGCGAGAATTTGGATGTTTTCAGAAACCTCGAAATGCATATGGCAGGAGACTAGACAAAGATGCCGAAGAAGAAATATTACATCAGGTACTATTTGTTAGTATTATACTAATTATAAGAATTTCCACTCACTTCACTGCTAATTTCAGCAGACATTTTTTTGGAGAGTTATGACTTTATGTTATTCATCTTAGGTTCAAGAAAATCCTTCAACATCTACCAGAGAAATAGAGCAAACTATTGAAGTACCAAAAACGACAGTTTGGCGAGTGTTAAGGCAACACCGTTATAAACCATTTAAGTTACACGTTGGTCAAACTCTTCGGCCTGGGGACGATATGAGACGGTTGGATTTTTGTAACCAACTTAGTACCAAAATGCTGGAAAATCGCAACTTTCTCAATCAAATAATTTGGACGGATGAGTGCAATTTTTCCACTAATGGAATGTTTAATCGTAATAACGAGCACTACTGGTCCGTTGAAAATCCACGAATTAACAGGCAAATGCGAGGACAAGGCCACCGGTCCTTTAATGTGTGGGTTGGAATCTGGAAGGATAGGCTCCTTGGGCCAATTATTTACAAAGGTATCCTAACGTCTCAACGCTACCTAGCATTTCTAACAAACGAAATATCAGACCTTTTGGATGATGTTCCGCTAAACGAAAGATGGACTCTCTAGTGGCAAATGGACGGAGCTCCTTCTCATAATGCTGCGATAATAAGTGAATATCTTAACGGCGAATTTCCTGATAAATGGATGGGAAATAGGACTACTTAGATGGCCAGCAAGAAGTCCAGATTCAACCCCCTTAGATTACTTCCTCTGGGGCTATTTAAAAAATATGATTTATAAGACGCCACCGCAAAATATAGGAGAACTCCAGAATAGGGTTGTTAATGAACTTCGTCAAATTCCCAGGCGAACCATTCAAAGAAGCGTAAACAATTGTAGAAGAAGAATCCGTTACTGTATTCAAGAAGGAGGAAACTTGTTCGAACATTTATTATAATAATTTTTGTTTGTTTGTCTGTGTAATTATTTTGTTGTTACCTATCGATAAATTTGCGTTGTCGCTATTATGACCGTGTTACATAAACCTACTTGTTTGAGTTGTTTGTTAATGTTTTTTTATTGTTTAACTGTTTTTATATTTTTTTGGATGTTCTAACGAGTTTAACAAATTAAATAAGTAGAACTACTGTAATTATTCCTTGCTGGATCCAAGAAGGCGGAATCTTGTTCTTCGTATTTTTCTCATTATTTTAGTTCGCAGTCGATCAAACCATAAAGTGTTATATATTGCTAAAATCAGCATAACATTCTCCATCCAACGACATAAAAATTTATCTTAACACCCATAAGAAAAAATAAACCTGATGATGGTTCAGAATAAACGAAACGTCACATAATATTTTTAATACCGTATTAGTATTGTGCGTAAAAAGGTGCCTTAATAATGTTTAATCGAATTTTGAAAATTCCTAATAATAAGGTGGCCAAACGCGAAAAACGAAAATCGAAATTTTTAGTTTTTTGAGCATAAAACCAAATCCATTCGAGTTAGCTCAAATTTATTTTCAGATTATTACTCGGCATCGAATTTAGCAAAAGTGCCGAATGTAAACCTATATCCTATCTCTTATAATAAGCGAGATCCCCATGCTTGCCCTCGAATTTGGGACAGCCTGTACAAGTATATTTGGATTTGTTACAATATAATTTACCGCGATTAATGGTTCAGATACCAAATGAAGTTCATGAACGTCTTTGATTCTTACGTGATGGAACCCATGTGCATTATACAGGGCATGTTACTAACTTTTTAAGTGAAACATATGGGCAGCAGTGGATTGGAAGAGGAGTACCAGTACCATGACCGGCTAGATCACTAGATCTAACAAAAATGGATTTCAGCATATGGGGATTATAAAAGATCAGGTATATAAATAACACTACGAGAGTGATGAAAATACTTATCTTTTGGGATTTTTCAATGGTGTACTTTAAATTATACAATCTAAACGTTTCGATAAATACAGTTATCTTCGTCAGTATAATGTTGTTAAAAATTGTTAAAGATGTAGTAAACAATTTTGTCAAATTTGAAAAATTCAAACATAAACATAAGCCTGCTATTAATATAACAGTTTGAGAACTATAACAACTATAAAATTGTAGTAAAGAATAACTAGGTCATTAAAATTAAATATTGTTAAACTGCCTCAAGATGACAAACCAGAACACTCTCTACGGCAAGCTAACAATGAAATTTGCCAGCCAATAAACACATTTAACAAAATTTAATCGAGTTATGATGTAAGTAAAGTTTGAAAAACTTCAATTTTAAAATGATAGAAGCATTCATCAAATCCAAACATTACATCAAAAATTAACCCAGTTAAATCTAACAAAGAGATATCTTTATCAATAATTGGAAGTGTTATTAACAATGAAAAGCACAATGCAGAACGTTCTTTGTAATTTTTAATTTCAATTTAATTTAACTATAGTTAAATTATAGTGCTGTGGAAATTTAACATATAATTGATAAAGCATTTGCTTCAAGGTCTAGGAAAAACAGCAAAAACCTAGACATACCAAGTTGAAAACAAATTAAAATCAAGGCGTATCATTATGCTTTTTAATATAGATGCCAAAACCTATTTAAAGAGATTTTCTTCTTGTCTATTAAAATTATTCGTGTTTATATATTTCAATAGCTTCACGTTGCAAACGAACATAATAATGGGTTTGTCTTGACAATATTCATATTGTCAAATTGATCATGATTTAAATTATTCAGGCATGGTCAGCAAACTCTGTGACCAATCTACAAAATCTCATATGTTCTTTGCGTCTTGTATCAATACGTTTGTGGTCGATGTATACTTTTCACATGAACAAGATAACTATACTCCGGAAGATGATAAGGTTTGACACATCTTTGGTGATCTTAAATGTTCTTTAATTTTCTTTGTTTAAAATAGTCCTAATGCCATTGATTAGATTTTTCAATTCTATTTGTAACATTAGCTATAAGAAGAAAACAGTACCAACTAGAACTGGTTTTCTTTAAGTACTAGTGTAATAACATTATTAATATCTGTAAGTGAATATCCATTATCTTGTAAGTTTCTTAAATATTTATATTCATCATTCAAATTCAGGTCAATTCGTTTTGCTCGATCTACTAAAGATTTATTACACTAATTTTGACGTGGATGGTGGTTGGATAATTTATGAAGGTATCTATCAGTGTGTCGGCTTTCTGTAAACCTTAAGATAGTGAATTATTTTAGATATTAATATGTCAATGGTAACTCTTAGTTTCTTTCCATGGTAAACTGAATACTAGGATGTATACCATTTATAAAAACCAAACTCATGCAGTGTCTTCTCCATGTCTCCAATAACAAATTGTCATATCTATACCAAACTGAAGGTTTTGTGTATTTTGTAACGTTAATTCAAATTTCCATATAAAATTAGCTATAACAGGACTAAGGGGACTACATTGACCTTCAATCTGTTCATAAAATTTATTATTCCACAAAATAAGTTTATAAGACAGTGCTGAAAGAATGGTTATGTCCTTTGGAAAGATGATCTATGTATTCAATAGTTTCTTTTAGAGACTTTTGTAAATGAAATAACATAACACCATTATCACCTCTTCAATTTAATAATAATATATTATTTTAAAAATACACTTTTACATACATAACTGATTAAATTTTGTTAAATTTTTTAAATTGTCTTGAAATTTTTTACATTTTAGTTTGCGTAAATGTTTGTTTGTCATTTGAGCAGTTTAACAAATAATTTTATACATTATCTTATCAATATATTGTATCTTTAATTTATATTAAAGTTATGTTTTGTTTAATTTTATTTACAAAATGTTTTAATTTTACAATTTTAACAAATTATCTACAAATAATTGTACTATATTTCTAAATTAATGACATCTTTTTCCAAAGGACATAACCATTCTTTTTCAGCACTGTCTTATACAACTTATTTTCAGTGGAATAATAAATTTTATGAACAGATTGAAGGTGTAGCAATGGTAGTCTTAGTCCTGTTATAGCTAATTTTTATATGGAAAATTTGAAACATTAACGTTACAAAATACACCTAAAAACCTTCAGTTTGGTATAGATATGTAGATGACACATTTGTTATTTGGAGACATGGAGAAGAAGCACTGCATGAGTTTTTGGTTTTTATAAATGGTATACATCCTAGTATTCAGTTTACCATGGAAAAAGAAACTAATGGAAGTTTACCATTTCTTGACATATTAATATCTAAAATAATAATTCACTATCTTTTAAGGTTTACAGAAAGCCGACACACACTGATAGATACCTTCATAAATTATCCAACCACCATCCACGTCAAAAATTAGTGTAATTAAATCTTTAGTAGATCGAGCAAAACGAATTTGTGACCCTGAATTTTGAATGATGAATATAAATATTTAAGAAAATCCTTACAAGATAATGGATATTCACTTACAGATATTAATAATGTTATTACACCTTCTAGGCGTAACCTTAAAGAAAACCAGTTCTTAATGTTGGTACTGCTTTTCTTCCTTTTATAGCTAATGTTACAAATAGAATTGAAAAATCCTAATCAAACATGGCATTAGGACTATTTTAAACCTACAAGAAAAATTAAAGAACATTTAAGATCACCTAAAGATGTGTCAAACCCTTTATCATCTTCCGGAGTGTATAAGTTATCTTGTTCATGTGGAAAAGTATACATCGGGACCACAAAACGTAGCTTTGATACAAGACGCAAAGAACATATGAGATTTTGTAGATTGGGTCAACCAGAGAGGTCTGCTGTGGCTGACCATGCCCTGAATAATTTAAATCATGACATTCAATTTGACAATATGAAAATATTGTCAAGACAAACCCATTATTATGTTCGTTTGCAACGTGAAGCTATTGAAATATATAAACACCCGAATAATTTTAATAGACAAGAAGAAAATCTCCGTTTAAATAGGTTTTGGCATCTTATAATTAAAAAGAGCATAATGATACGCCTTGATTTTAATTTGTTTTCAACTTTTGGTATGTCTAGGTTTTTGCTGTGTTTTTCCTAGACCTTGAAGCAAATGCTTTATCAATTATATGTTAAATTTCCACAGCACTATAATTTAACATAGTAGTTGAAATTAAATTGAAATTAAAAATTACAAAGAACGTTCTGCATTGTGCTTTTCATTGTTAATAACACTTCCAATTATTGATAAAGATATCTCTTTGTTAGATTTAACTGGGTTATTTTTGATGTAATGTTTGATTTGTGAATGCTTCTATCATTTTAAAATTGAAGTTTTTCACAACTTTACACTTACATCATAACTCGATTAAATTTTGTTAAATGTGTTTTTTGGCTGGCAAATTTCATTGTTAGCTTTCGCCGTAGAGAGTGTTCTGGTTTGTCATCTTTGAGGCAGTTTAACAATATTTAATTTTAATGACCTAGTTATTCTTTACTACAATTTTATAGTTGGCTTATACGTTTCTCAAACTGTTATATTAATAGCAGGCTTATGTTTATGTTTGAATTTTTCAAATTTGACAAAATTGTTTACTACATCTTTAACAATTTTTAACTAACATTACTACTGACGAAGATAACTGTAAGTGTTATCGAAACGTTTAGATTGTATAATTTAAAGTACACCATTAAAAAATCCCAAAAAAGATAAGTATTTTATTATGAGTGTTAATGGTGAAAGTTTACATTTTCATACGAGAGATGGTATGAAAATTCGTATTCCGTGCTGTTTTCAAACTGTTACTCAGGAAATGTGTAGAAACATGACTCATACTTTTGAAAAACGTATTGAATTGTGTATTCAAGTGAACGGGGACCACTTTGAACAAATAATTATGTAATAATTTACTTTAAGAATTGTCCACAAGCTTGAATCGCTAAAATATCGGATCGTCGGTCATCAAGTTGGCTTTGGATTTATGTTGAAAGAAGACGAATACATCGAAAAAAGTGTGTATATTCTTATTTCATTTGAACTTGAGCTTTGACAGATCTAAAATATAACATGACAGCCGACAACTTGATGACATTTTCTAATGAAGACCCGATGTTATTGTGGCATATCTTCCACTATGGATCCTTTATTTTTTATGTTTATATTGATGGTAATTAATAAATAAATTACCAAACTGGCGTTTTATTTAAAATGATAATGTTTTGTTTCTATTTTATGTCATAGGTGACTAGAAAAACGACAATGGTTCAAATCATTCAGTTTTTTGCTAGAGTTTAAATAAAAATTAAAATACCACCAAAGTTAGTAAAGATAGGCATAGGAAGACTTTTACAAAAGTTAAAAAGGATTAAATTCCCTACAGACAAAAGTAATAAAATACAGGGTGATCCATTTAAGAAACTTTAGAAAAACATTAATCTGTGTTATCTTACGGCACTTCTGTCATCATTCCTCTTTCTGATTCCGTTTCCGTTTTGTTTCCAGTTATCAAAAAGTTAAAAAATATTACAAATTTCATTGACCCATGTTTTTTCACTTTAAGGAATTTTTCAATTTAATTGGCAACGATGCAAAAATATGCTATACAAATTTCGGTGCTAAATGCAGAATTTTAGGGTGAATTAAAATATGTAGAAATATACAGTGTCCCATTTAAAAAATACAACATTTTTACCGCGCCGCCTTTTTAGAGACGAACTTCTTAACCCTTAATAACTCCTGATAATTTTTTTTTCGCTATTTTTGATGATACAGCAGATATTGGCGTTTGTTGCACTATTTGGTCACCCTGCATATTTAGTTAACATTAATATTGAATGTGTGCTTTTTTTCAGTGTGCGCATTTTTCTGTGTGCAGAAGTTGTGCGGAATAAGTTTTCCCGATTAAAAATAGGGTGGTGTCCAAAATTAATCATCTTAGATTATGACAAGACTGACAAAGACTTATCGTATATATATATATATATATATATATATATATATATATATATATATATATATACGTTTGGGAGCAAAGAAATCGAAACACTTTGTTTTTTGAGCTATTTTTTTTCCTTTAATTAAGTTGTCTTAAATTATATATCATTCAAAAGCTTATTTTATTAGCTATTCAAAAATGTGTATTTTAAATAGGTATGCTTTCTGTTGTAGGCATAAAAAACTTTGATTCGAAAACGTCAAAAAATAAAGGTTATGAGTCCAGACATGAACCCCATCGAGCACATGTGGGATGAGCTCAAATGCAAAATAAGGTCTCGCATACCAGCCCCAAACACATTGGCAGAACTTAAAATTGCTGCGACCGAACAATGGGAGAATATTCCAGAGGTCTTTGTCCAAAATCTCATTCGCTCCATGGCAAATCGACTTCAAGGAGGAAACACATCCTACTAATTTCTAAATTTTTTAATAATTTGAATAACCTTTTGTTATTGTTTTTTGTCAAATAAACTTTAACTCATTTTAACCAAAAATTCCGTTTTTTCTTTTCTTTTTTCTCATCTCTTTAAAATTGAATAAATCTCAAAAATTAAACATTTGGCTAAAATCAGAAAAAATAAGCTTTTTGATGATGTATAATTTATCATGACTAAACCAAAGAAGAAGAAAAAATCATGAAAAAACAAAGTGTTTCGATTTCTTTGCTCCCAAGTATGTATGTATGTATACTATATATATATATATATATATATATATATATATATATATATATATATATATCTTGTGTGTGTGTGTGTGTGTGTGTATTACGACTGAGGACATCACGACAAGCTAATTAGGCACATTTTGGATTTTTCCTGTCATGGGATCTAATTCCCATTTGTTTTATGACAATTTTAAGTTTCTCCAGAATATGGATTATGTAGTATTTAATTTGGACACATTGTAATTGTTGACACTTGTTTTGAATTATGTGCACGAAATTCGCCAATAAAATGACAATTACGCTAATAACAACACATGGTCTGTTATCGATTGCTAACTTCCCATGAATTTGTCTGTGAGATTAGTAAAATCCGTGCGTGCAATTGTGCTTTCGATAAATATATATTAATGTGAATTTAGTACTGTAAAACTTTACATTTAGTTCGTGATTGATAAATCTTAATGTACCACAAGTATCGCATCTATTTTTTATGTCCCTGGATTATTATAACTCATAATAATGTTACAAGCATGACAAAAAGGAAGTGAAGCACCGTGTGGTCACTAAAGACATAAGTTATTAAAATTTTATAGTCACGCTGTATTTATCTATGTAATAAAATAGTATGTAGAGGTTAGCAAAATTGCTCGTAAAGTTACATTTAAAATATTTGGTACATTGTAAACACTTTCATGGAATGATTCAAATAAAATAAAATGAAATTATTAAAAAAAAAGCAAATATAAAACACCGTAGCAAACGTACTGATAGAAAATTTGAGTATAGTTTGCAATACAGTGGAGAATTTCGGAGCCTTTTACTTGTAAATAAATGAATCTGTGGAACATATTTACCACCACGTCTTTCTGGTATGGTATAGTATAAACCCGATACGGAAGTGAAGGTTAATGTTAATATATCGATCTACTTGGCTAAGACGAAAGTTTAACTAACTCCTATATGTGTATAATCCGTATAAGCAAACAATATCCAAGACGAGGAACAAATTAATCAGCAATCTATCAATAGAAACTTAACGCTAAAATTAGAAGAGTAGCATAAATACACACAAACATCATATAATTAAATTTAATATGGGCTTAGATTTTTAAGATATACTTTTCTAGTCACTCACAATACACTTAGTAATATATTTTTATTAGACCATGGAATGAAGAATTTCTGAAACATCTCTTTATGTACAAATGCACAGAACCCGAAATAGCCAATATGGTCAATTCCTAAAAAAAAATTATCTGAAAGCAGTGAAAGTTCAGTACGCAACCAATCTCGGCAGAGAAGCACATTAAGTTGCCTAAACAGTAATCTTTAGTTCTAAGTAAATCGGAAGATTTAATTAAATTATATTAATTAAAAAAAACATCTGCTAAAAATATAAGAATTGCGGAACATGATGCTTTCTCAGTTAATAACATTTTCACTAATTTAAAAGATAACACATCTAATTTATACAAATCCAATATCATTTCATTGGATAAATAAGTAATGAATGTGATAATATTAATATTTATGTATTGCCCAACAGACAGAACTCAATTACAGGGCATTTTTAGATTGAAAAGCAAATAATGAAGTATAACTATAATATAAATACATAATTTAAATAGCAAAGACATTAAGCCAGCGATATAATACATAGCCTACCCGCAGACCTTGTCCTGCAATTGAGATTTCTTTTGTTTTGTGTAATAATCTATGTCGCCTAAATAACACATATTACGAATATGGATTTGATCAGACGATAATAGAGATTTTTCCAATATCTAGCCACCAACGCCTCCTATTGGGATGGTCAATATCCATAAACCCAATAAGACCAAGACCAATCTACGTTCCAAATATGAGATCGAGCGGTCGAACGGCAGTGGCCGGTTAGTGGTTACAAACAGACGCACATTCATTTATTATATATATATATATATATATATATATATATATATATATATATATATATATATATATATACAGTGTGGTGATAAAGTAAGGAACAAAATTTATAATTGCGTTATTTAATGTTTCCAAGGAAAAGCCTCGCACACGTCAATTTTACTTTTTACTTAGTCACCTTCTGACAAAAATTTTACTTATGACGTTAAATTATGGTGTAAAAAACTTGGTATCTTAGATAACTATTTTTTTTTTTTGAGAAAATAACACATTTACCGTAAGGAATAAAATTTGCAAGAAAATCATAATTAAACCTCAAAAACAAACGAAATTTATCGTAAATGTTCAAATTGCACTCCGTTAACCATTTGGCACTGACCGATACGAGTGTAAACACTGCGCTCAAAGACTTCAGGGGTAATGTGCTCCACTTCAGCGCAAATTCTTTGCCGTAGCTCATCTGAATTAAATAAACCTTTGGTTTTAAATAACCCCACAGAAAAAAATCTAAGGGGTCAAGTCTGGGGAACGCGATGGCCACTCAATTGCTCCTCCACGTCCTATCCACCTTCCAGGAGGATATTGACGGACGTTGATTCCAACGTGAGGAGGCGCCCCATCATGTTAAAACCAAATATCCTGATGGGGTACATCTACTTCGTGATAATTTGGGAACATTTCTGTCAGAGCTGACACTAAATCAAACTGCAAAACAGTCCAAATAACGTGCTGCTGTAAACTTCCCGTCAAAAAAGTAAGGTCCCATTAAACGACGTCCGATTATTCCAATCCAAACATTTAATTTTCATTGGCGTTGACTGTGAGAGTTTTGAGTCTAGTGGGGATTTTTTCTTGTCCAATACCTGAAATTGTGACGATGTACTGTCCCATTTAGGC
Organism: Vesta saturnalis; assembly: GCA_036346205.1. Taxonomy (NCBI): domain Eukaryota; kingdom Metazoa; phylum Arthropoda; class Insecta; order Coleoptera; family Lampyridae; genus Vesta; species Vesta saturnalis. The sequence continues at coordinate 1,480,188 of JARFJB010002032.1, forward strand.
AAAAAGTGAATTCATCTAAAAATGGCATATTGTTTAAAAAATTGGGATCTCCATTGCAGCGTAACATTAGTTCTTCGCAAAACTGCATGCGGCGGTCTGGATCATCCTCGTTTAGTTCGTGAATCAATTGAACTTTGTAAGAATGATATTTCTCTTTCTTGAACGAGTGGTCTACGTTGTTGTTTAGGGCTAGCTGCCTTGTAGAATGGTGAGGATTTTCTTCCGCTTCAAGTAACACATCTAATCGGGTTTATTCGTTTACTCGAGGTCGCCCTTGCCGAGGCAAATCATGGACGGATCCCGTTTCAGTAAATTTGGCAACCAATTTACTTACTGTGGATCTTGTATTAGGCGGTCTATTAGGATGTTCTTGGTTGAATAATTCACATGCTTCTTCATGTATTCTTAGCTTATCACCATATCCAACCACCATTAAAATTTCTATTTTTTCTCGTTCAGTTAAACGTGCATTTTTTGTTAACGGCTAAGAGAATTCGCTTTAAAAAAGTTGCTAAATGTTTCTTTCACACAACCACTTAGCAATTCATGATTTTAAAACGTCAAATTTACGAGTAGTTTTTGTTTCATCCGTCAAAAATGATACAGACGTGATAACGATAATTTGCAAAAACGCACATTACTCCTGAAGTCCTTGAGTGGACTCGCATCTATCATTGTCAAATGATTAACGGAGCGCAATTTGAACATTTGCGATAAATTTCGTTTGTTTTTGAGGTTTAATTATGATTTTCTTCCATTAAAGTTACATTTTTATTTCTTGCGGTAAATGTGTTATTTTCTTAAAAAAATAGTTATCTAAGGTACCAATTTTTTTACACCATAATTTAAGTAGTTGGGCCATCTAATAAAAAGCAGCAAAAAAATTGGGGTTGTCATTGAAAAAACCAATGATGACGTCATTGTGCAAAAAATACATGACGTCATGAGTAAAATTTTTTCGTCATAAGGTGACTAACTAAAAAGTAAAGTTGACCTGTCCGAGCGTTTTGCTTGGAAACATTAAATAACGCAATTATAAATTTTGTTCCTTACTTTATCACCACACTGTACATATATATATATATATATATATATATATATATATATATATATATATTATATATATATATATATATATACATACGACGCACGCATATCGATGAATTAAGTTCATGCAGTAATCCTTGATGGTTAACTATCGAGTTAACTTAAAAATAGAGCAAATTATTAAAAAGTTTATATTTACTGTCGTTTATGTCCTGAGTATTGAAGTAGACTTGGAGGAGCACGGGGTCTACATCAACCCTTGTGAAACATGTGGCAAAGTACGTATAAGACAAACGGACAGGGGGATCAACGTTCGAGGGACAAAAGGAGCCAGTGGAGAGGAAGACGTCTGCATCATTTTTCTAGCGCAACACGTTGGCAGTGCATATCCCACTGTAGCGCGTGAAAATACCAAAATCAAAGACACGACAAAAACGACCATCCTAAAGGGCATGAAAATTGAAAAAATTGCAGTATTGCTCTATTGCTATAACGCTATAACGCTATATCGCTATATCGATATATCGTTATATCCCTATATCGCTATATCCCTATATAGCTATATCCCTATATCGCTATATCGATATATCGCTATATCGCTATATCGCTATATCGCTATATCGCTATATCGCTATATCGCTATATCGCTATATACCTATATCGGTATATCGCTATATCGGTACATCGCTATATTGCTATATCGCTATATCGGTACATCGCTATATCGCTATATCGCTATATTGCTATATCCCTATATCGCTATATTTCTATATCGCTATATCGATATATTGCTATATCGCTATATTTCTATATAGCTATATCGATATATCGCTATATCGCTATATCGCTATATCGCTATATCGCTATATCACTATATCGCTATGTCGCTATATCACGTATCCCATATCACCGTATCGCTATATCGCAATATCGCTATATTGCCGCACCGTCGTAACGGCGTATCGGTGTATTGTCGTATCGCCATATCACCATATCGCATATCGCTATTTTGCTATTCGCTATTTTGCTATTTCGCTATTTCGCTATTTCGCTACTTCGCTATTTTGCTTCGTTATTTCGCTATTTCTCTATTTCTCTATATCTCTATTTCTCTATTTCTCTATTTCTCTATTTCTCTATTTCTCTATTTCTCTATTTCTCTATTTCTCTATTTCGCTATTTCACTATTCCGCTATTTCGCTATTTCGATATTTTGCTTCGCTATTTCGCTTCGTTATTTCGGTATTTCGCCATTTCGCTATTTCGCTATTTCGCTGTTTCGCTATTTCGCTATTTCGCTATTTTGCTTCGTTATTTCACTATTTGGCTATTTCTCTATTTCTCTATTTCGCTATTTCGCTATTTCACTATTTCGCTATTTCGCTATTTCGCTATTTCGCTATTTCGCTATTTCGCTATTTCGCTTTGCTATTTCGCTTTGTTATTTCGCTATTTCGATATTTCGCTATTTCGATATTTCGCTATTTCGCTATTTCGCTATTTCGCTATTTCGCTATTTCGCTATTTCGCTATTTCGCTATTTCGCTATTTCGCTATATCGCTATGTAAACTTTTGCGCAACCACGACAAAGTTTAGTATGTATATAATGTAAGTTCTAAAAAATATATGTTAGATTACTCAGTGGCTCAGCGGTAATGGTGTCATACTTCTAAGTGATCAACTCAACTAATATGTTGAACTGGTGACCTATTCTTTTGATTTGATTGGGATGTGTATCTGTGGAATAATTTGTGTATATGAAACAGGGAATCAATGCATTTAACTGTAGAAGCTGATTTGAGAGCTTTGCAGTCAATCATTTCGGCAAATGAACTAAAACATTGATGTAAACAATCTATAATTGAATTTATTGGTCTATGTAGGAGTTGCTAGAGCCATTCAAATACTAAACAAAATGTGTAAGTAGGTCGGTTTAATTCAAACAAATCTAAATGTGATTAAAAATTATTATTCATTTTATTATATGCATATATAAAAAGTTTATATTCATTTGTAACAAAACTTATAATAAAATCTAACTGTGTTTTGTTTTTGTTTAAAAGGACATGTTTGTAATAATTTGTCAACCTTTGTGAATATATTTTAAATGTTAATCGTTGCATGTAAATACATCCATGAAAATAGGTAAAAAAAATTTGCACAACGTTAATAAATAAATGTATAAATTACTTTTGTTAATGTTGATATTGCCTTTATTTGATTTTTGTAAAAACACGAATTTAAAAAAATGCAAACAAAATGTGTTGTTTTTATTTTTTTTTTAACCTTTACATTCAACCTCACTGTATTTTTTTCTAATCTGTGGTTATTTTTTTTGTTTTTATATAAAAGCGCGTAATCAAGAACACAAAAAGAGGTACAGCTTTTGCATAGCACATAAATCAATATCGTATCCGTAAAAATTCATTTATATGCAAATCCCATTTAGAACCAGTATTTTATTCACATATATGTAGAATGATAAAACCATAAAAGATTTTACTTTTAGTATAATTCACGTTTTATCGTAAAATAAAACGACCCAAGAGTACTTAAACTCTAGATCATCAGCATTGAGGATTTGGGATTTGTCTTTCATGTAAGATACTTACTGCTAATTTAGGTGCATTAGAGCAGATTGGTTATCGACGTACAGTTTTAAAGTTAAATAACGTCAATAAATGTCATTATCCCAGTAAATTTGTAACGTTTAGTTTTATGTTACTCTGAATTTTTATACCTTTTACACCTAACGATTTTGTGTGAAGGTCTCTAGTAAAATGTCTATTTGCTGCAGGGATTGCTGTTAAGCACACGACATAATGAGTTTTATTAATTGACAATTAAAAGCTTATAGGAAGTGCCTTCCTCTAAGCTTTTAATTGCTATATTAATGAATGTAGAGAAAGAAAATTTAAAATAGCTTCATAATGAAATATCTGGTGTGGAACACTTGACCTTCCAACCTGCAAAGTGGAAATTAAAAGAAACGAAATAACTTTAATAACAATTTTGCCTTCCAACCTACATATGCATATGTAAGTATAGAAGGTGATGCAATGGACTTTTTTTAGGATAATTATGCAACCTTCTTTACAATAAGTTCATTACGAAAATAGGCAACATTGTAAAAAGAAAAACAATAATCTATGTCAAACATTTAAAACTTCATGTCAGATAGAGATCTAGATGCTGACCTAAAAAAAATTCCAAAGCCGCCCGTTCCTATAAAAATATCGATAATACGGTTTAAACACTGAACTGTACTGTACTGGAACGCACGGTCCATCCGCCAGCCCGATCCGAGAGAGAGAGAGAGCCGCAAGGGACATCTCTGTCCCACTCTCGAGCGTACGCGCATGCGTAGAGCCATCTATTGTCATGTCGCAACGGTTGAAAAGGATTCCATATGTTTTGAATACTTCAATGATGAATGATACCGTAATTTATTAATAACATGGGCATTTACAAATATCCATTGAAACTCATTTTACCTACTGTTTTACTCAGTCATTTTACAAAAATAATGAACTATAAAAATAACTCCAAGGTATAATCAATGGTATGCGTTAAACTTCGGATTTTTAATAACCATGAAAGATGTAAAGTACATTTTATAAATCAAACGTAGTTACACGTGTTCGCATAATACATTCTACATTATTGGTATGTATAAAAATCGTAATTAATTTGTAAAGATGTATAAAAAATATAATCGTAAAAAACAAACCTGATGACAACATGCAATGATAATTGCCGATTTTATTTGATTTTGGTTAGAGTGACGTGCTTGACGTTGTCTGTTCTCTCGCGCAGCGCATGTGCAAAGCGTTACCAAAAGTTACCAAAAAGTTAATTTTTATAATACTTTGTAGAAGGTTCTTATGGACAGAAAAATTAAAAAAATTGCATAGAAAATTGGAAAATTTAGGAAAACGTAACGACTATTTAAACTTCGCGCGTTAGACAGTATGGCGACGCAAATGTAATTTAACAGCTGCATCAGTCAGGATTTATCGATCGAAGGTGTTCTTTGTGAAGTAAGGGTTTTTTGAAATTCCTCCCCTAAGAGGGTGAAATGGGCGGGTTGAATTTTTTTGTGAAACTTTATTCTATGGGTCGATTGACACGAAAATCGATAAAGACACTCTTCAATTAAAATTATGAGACACGTGTATCACAAAATTTTAATATCCCCCCCCCCATTCTGAGATCGCAACAACGCGCGACGGATACGGCTAGTATTTATTATATACGGCAGACACACGGCAGACACACGGCAGACACACGGCAGACACAGGCAGACTATACAGCAGACACGGCAGACACACGGCAGACACACGGCAGACACACGGCAACACATGGAGACACACGGCAGACACACGGCAGACACACGGCAGACACACGGCAGACACACGGCAGACACGGCAGACACACGGCGACACACGGCAGACACACGGCAGACACACGGCAGACACACGGCAGACACACGGCAGACACGGCAGACACACGGCAGACACACGGCAGACACACGGCAGACACACGGCAGACACACGGCAGACACACGGCAGACACACGGCAGACACACGGCAGACACACGGCAGACACACGGCAGACACACGGCAGACACACGGCAGGCACACGGCAGGCACACGGCAGGCACACGGCAGGCACACGGCAGGCACACGGCAGGCACACGGCGGGCACACGGCGGGCACACGGCAGGCACACGGCAGGCACACGGCAGGCACACGGCAGGCACACGGCAGGCACACGGCAGGCACACGGCAGCCACACGGCAGGCATACGGCAGCCACACGGCAGGCACACGGCAGGCACACGGCAGGCACACGGCAGACACACGGCAGACACACGGCAGACACACGGCAGACACACGGCAGACACACGGCAGACACACGGCAGACACACGGCAGACACGGCAGACACACGGCAGACACACGGCAGACACACGGCAGACACACGGCAGACACACGGCAGGCACACGGCAGGCACACGGCAGGCACACGGCAGGCACACGGCAGGCACACGGCAGGCACACGGCAGGCACACAGACACACAGACACACACACACGTGTCGCGCGTGTCGCGTGTCGTGCGGGTCGTTCGTGTCGTGCATATCGTGCATGTGCATGTGCGTGTGTGTGTGTGTGTGTGTTCGTGCGTGCGTGCGTGTGTGCGTGTGTGCGTGTGTGTTTGTGTGTTTGTGTGAGTGAGGGATTGTGTGTGTTTGTGTGTGTGTTTGTGTGTGTGTTTGTGTGTGTGTGTGTGTGCGTGGTGTGCGTGTGTCGTGGTGCGTGCGTGCGTGCGTGCGTGCGTGCGTGCGTGAGTGCGTGCGTGCGTGCGTGCGTGCGTGCGTGCGTGCGTGCGTGCGTGCGTGCGTGTGTGTGGACTTACGTTAGTACCCACCGATAACTCCAGAACGAAAATACCTACGGTTTAAACTTGTTTTCATTTCGCTTGGAGCTGATTAGATTTTGGGGGAAATACAGCGGCGGAGAGAGGGGGATTATTAGGGCCAGATATTGGTGTTTATCGGATATTTTTAAAACAGCTGCATATTTCAAAGATATAAAAATACCTAGATATAGATCTTAAACATATCGATTAATTATGTTCTATGCAGTTTTTTGAAGCGCGCGTAATTTAGTGGCAAAAAATTCCTAAGGTAGAATTTCAGTGTTAGTTAAAATATTTTCAATATCTGAATATCGATTAACTTTATAAGAAAAAGTGTAGACACACTTTTTAAAGAAAATTTAATTTTACATAACTTTTCTTTATAAAGTTTCTTGATATAACGCAAGGTAAGTCTAAAAATTAGTTAAATTTAACATGTATATGTGATCTCTATCTGACATGAAGTTTTAAACGTCATTTTGACATAGATTTTTTTTACAATGTTACCTGTTTTCGTTACGAACGTGTAAAAAAGAGGTAGCATAGTTACCCTAAAAGAGTTATAATTAAAATTATTTCATTTTTTTTAATTTTTTAAGTTAGCATCTAGATGTCTATTAACCTCTGCCAGACATGGAGTTTTAAACGTCTGTTTGACGTAATTTATCGTTTTTGTTTTTATAATGTTGCCTATTTTCGTAATGAATTTATTATAAAAGGGGTTGCATAATGATCCTAAAAAAAGTGTTACAGTAATTAAGGTATCAAGGGTGTTACTTGTATAACAATGCCCCGTGGTCAACAGAGTAATTCCCATTTAATTTCTATTTTGTAGGTTGGAAGGTCGTGTGGTGTACCACACCAGATATTTTTTATGATGTTCAACACTCTTTTTTAGGATTATATTTATTTATATTTACCACGATTTTCATTCATTTTGCTTTATTTTATTAGGTTATGCATTGCAAATCCTTATAACTTTTCCTCGTCGATGTGATCCGGCACATTGGTTCGTGTCTGCCATTATAGAGTGAATTTGTTTTTAAATCCTGTTTTGACCTCGATCGTATGACCCTAACTGCGTCAGTGGAGAAAGTCAAAATAATTTTTGATATATAACCCATGTCAATGAGATATCATAGGATAGCATTTTTATGGAGATTTTAAACAGATATTACAATTACCTCAACACAGAATCTATTTTTGGCAGATTGATGTTAAAAGCATGTGTTGGTATCACTGCTTTCGTTCGCTGCTATTTCTTAGGTACTGGTATAACAAAGTGAGGACCAAGATAACGCTAGCTCCCCAAGACCAGATTGACGCGCGTTTGCACGTGTGCATGCCTGTGTGGGTGCGTGTGCGTGTGCGTATGCCTGTGCGTGTGCGTGTGCGTGTGCGTGTGCGTGTGCGTGTGCGTGTGCGTGTGCGTGTGCGTGTGCGTGTGCGTGTGCGCGTGCGTGTGCGTGTGCCTATGCGTGTGCGTATGCACGTGTATATGCAATCATGCTCATGCGTTCTTGTGTTTATATATATATATATATATATATATATATATATATATATATATATATATATATATACAGGGTGATTCTTAGGGAGTTATAAGTAGACGTTTTAGAGAAACTTGACATAATTAAAATCTGAAAATTTGGAGTATGGGGTTTTCGGATATGCCCAGTTGATCTAAAATATTTAGCGTCTTCTACCACTTCCGGTTATACCGGAATTTGGCTAAAACTTTTTTATAACTTATTTTAAATAGAACACCCTGTATATTATTACGTATTTCGATAAAGCTACTTTTGAGGATTCTCTCAATATACGGTTTTGCTACCTTATACCGAGTGTTTTACGAGATATGACCAATTTCAATACGAAACAGTGTCCGGTTTGACACACTGTATCTTTATAAATAATAAAAAGAGAAACAATCTGGTTGGTAAAAATTTATTTAGTATCGTCTATTTTAATAAAATTTTAACATTTTGTGGATAAAATAATTTTTAATGTACGAAGTGATTCAAAACGCGTACTAAAACATTTCTCAACTTTCTTAAATGGATCACCCTGTATTTTATAACGTTATTAGAAAGAGCTTTAACTGTTTTTAAGTTTTATTAACCACTCCCTATACCTAAATCGAGCCGTTATTGGGGTATTTAGGTTTTAATGTATGGAATAATGATTGTATTATGATTTTGACTATTATTGTATAGTGTGCAGTGAAAATTTTAGTTGACAGTTCCCAGTTTGCGTCTAAAATTCTAGATAGATAAACAAGTTAACATTTTTCCTATTGTAGAAAGTTTAAGATTTACAGTATAGTTAAGTATAATGGCCAGATCAGGATACACTAATGAAGATTTCATTCATTTATTACTCATTCACGGAGAATGCCACAAAATCGCAGCCAGAACATGTCGTATTTTTGCAGAACGATAGCCTGACTTAACCTCCTCCAACTAGTAAAACCATTGATGCCGTTATGAATAATTTGCAAGAGTATGGATCATTTAGAGCACAAACTATTAGAGATAAGCCGATAGTCAATAATGAAGATAATGAGGAAAACGTTGTAGCATTTTTAACTGCATATCCGAATGCTTCCATAAGAGATGTAACGCGTCATTTGCGATTGTCATTTTCAACAATTCAAAGAATATAAAAAAAACATAAGTGGAGACCTTATTCCTACACCACTGTACATTCCCTAAATAATACAGATTTGGAAAAAAGGATTAACTTTTGTGAATGGGTTATTATGCAGAAAGATGGGACGAAGATTATTTAAGTAGTATCATTTGGGTTGACGAGGCAAAATTTGCGAATAATGGCATGTTCAATAGGCATAATTGTCACTATTGGGCAACCGAAAATCCTCATCTAAAAAGGGCAAGAGCATTTCAAGAAAGATGGCCCTTTAATGTGTTTTGTGCAGTAAAAGGTAGGTAAACATAAAATTTAAAATAGAGTAAAAGGCAGATGCTTAAATCCTAGATCTTTGTCTTTAGTCTTTTGATAATTGTTTAAGGTGATCGAATTTTACGTGTCCACTTCTACGACGAAAACCTTACTGGACAACGGTATTTGGAAATTTTAAGAAATGTGGTTCAACCAAATTTGGTCAATTTGCCAGCGATAGAGAGAAATCAAGCATGGTACCAACAAGACGGCGCGACACCGCACAGTACCAGAGCCGTTGGGCGATGTCTGGACGAAATGTTTGATGGAAGGTGGATAGCAAATAAAGGTCCATATCTGTGGCCTCCACGTTCTCCTGATTTGACCCCCTTAGACTTTTTCATTTGGGGATTTATAAAAAATAAAGTTTACGAAAATCCTGTAACAACCAAATAAGACACTATAGAACAATGACTTCCATACTTCAAAGAGCTAATAAATGTTTGCAACAACAAGGAGATGTTTTTGAGCATTTACTTTAAATGTTAAATTTGATTTTATACATATTTTTTTTAATTTTACATTTTGATTACTTTAATGTTTTAATGTAATATTTCGTGCTATAAAACTAAATACCCCAATAAAGGTTCGAATTAGGTATAGGGAGTGATTAATGCAACTTAAAGAACAGTTAAAGCTCTTTCTAATAACGTTATAAAGTACAGCGTGATCCATTTAAGAAAGTTGAGAAATGTTTTAGTACGCGTTTTGAATCACCTCGTACATTAAAAATTATTTTATCCACAAAATGTTAAAGTTTTATTAAAATAGATGATACTAAAGAAATTTTTACCAACTAGATTGTTTCCCTTTTTATTATTTATATAGATACAGTGTGCCAAACCGGACACTGTATCGTATTAAAATTGGTCATATCTCGTAAAACACTCGGTATAAGGTAGCAAAACCGTATATTAAGAGAATCTTCAAAAGTAGCTTTATCGAAATACGTAATAATATACAGGGTGTTCTATTTAAAATAAGGAAGTGGTAGAAGACTAAATACTTTAGATCAACTGGGCATATCCGAAAACCCCATACCCCAAATTTTCAGATTTTAATTATGTCAAGTTTCTCTGAAACGTCTAATTAGAACTCCCAAAGAATCAACGTATATATATATATATATATATATATATATATATATATATATATATATATATATATATATATATATATATACACACAGTAAAAAGTAGTTTTTTTCGATTTACTCATAAAGTATTAAATTTTTACACTTATGCTGTATATCGAGTTTGAAAAAACGACTTAGAAAATTTCTATTTGGCAAAAATGACTTTTGAATCACAAAATTATCAATTTTAATAATTTTTTGCAGTAACTTATTCAAATATTTTTCTTTATTTCAATTCTCAGTTATTTGGTTTCCATGGTGAACACGAACAAGGAATATTAGGTTTAAGTATGTAGCTCATTTTTATCACAAATTTTACAATTGGGACTTTTTTGATAATAAGTATGAAATTGTTACGTTTAGGCAAATAAAGTTTTAAACAAACTTACCTTAATTTTTGACGTTAAATCGATCTGAGTAATAAAAAATAGGGGTTTCCATTTGATTTTTTTGAGTAACTTGGATTTTTTAATAGTCAAGTTTAGTTTAGACATTCATAATTTTATTTTTATGAAAAATACAAATGTCATTTTTTACAGACTGTTGCCTACAACACCTCAAAGTTTTATTCAAATTGTTTGACAGGAACAGAACAATTAACGAGTTATTACTAAGACCGCATCTATCATTTTTTTTAGAAAAATGTTTTTTTTTAAAACGACTGAAATTTCGTATCTAGTTTATTTAACAAACTTACCTTAAAATTCGACATAGAATCCAAAAATGTATTAATATACGGGGTGTTCCATTTAAAATAAGCGACTAAGTACCGACTTCCGGTATACCCGGAAGTGGTACGAACGTGAAAATATTTTAGATGATCAAAATTATAGTAAGTTTGGTTTAGCAGATACTCATAGGATTAGCTCCCTTTATATATATATATATATATATATATATATATATATATATATATATATATATATATGCATATTTCCATTTCCCCCGAATTCCCCTGTCTTACCTTCTCTTTTATTTATTATAGGTTGTTTCACACTAGCCCTGTAACCAATCTTTTCAATAAGGTTTCTTTCAACTTTATAATTTTTTATTTATAAATTTCGATCCTCCGTTTACATCGCGACATACTTTTCCTTTTAAGGTCACTTTGTTCTGAAATTCGTTTATTGTGTGACCCACTTGACGCTTAAACCACTCATTTTTCTCTGCAATTTTTTTTAATTTTCAGATAATGAAACCAGATCTGTTGATCAGTCTTTTCACTATTTTCTTTCTTCTTCATTGTGTTGCAAAAACACAATGTTTGACTTAGACTGATGTGGTTTTGTTCAAAATACTCTTTAAGGCACTAGTAACTACAGCTGCTAATATAGTTCAAACGACAAGAGCCAAAATATAAAAATCCGTTCAAAATCTTATTACTCCCGAACGCTTTCACATAGAAACACACCGTTCTTGGAAAATTTTATACTGTGCATACATACTCAATTACTAAATTAAATACATTTTGACAAGAGATGTCGTAATGATTATTTCTCTGAAAAAGCGTCCAAAGACATAACTTCAATGTCCAATAAATTACTATTACGGATTTTCCATGACTACTTCCATTGGATTGTGTCCTCCCCAGCTACTCTCCGCAAAATTGAGAGCAAATCAATTTTAAATGGGTGTCTTAATGGTACTCATTTCTTTGATTCTCGATTGAATTACCACGACAAAAATATTTCGTGTTAAAAATTCATTTATCCTATAGAAAAATCACCACTTATGTATTTGATTGAACTGAATTATTATCAATCACGAAAAGGCTACTTAAGAATCGCGAGTAAACATTTCCAGGTTATTTACACACTTGATGGGTGGCACTTATTGATCTTAATGACCGGAACATTTATTTACAACGCTGACTACCAGTTAGTGCAGCCAGAAACATCTTGCCATTACTTTCAATGTAACTATAACTATTAGATGTAATGAAATTGTCTGTTTAATTGTAAATAGGCATTTTTTCACTTCTTACAGTCCAACGGATACATTTCTTGTTTTAAGGAACAACTTTGTGAAATTTCACAAAATATTTGATGAAATCATTGACTTCGCTCTGCACTTTAGAAATGTTGGCGCTAATTTAGAAGAAAAGTTACTGTTAGCTTATGATAATTGATCATTTTTCTTCCATACAATGTCGTCTGGCCTCAATTTCAAGAAACGGCAAGGAAGATTGTTACTGGGGTATATACGGTTGTTTCGTGCATGCTGTTCTTAGTGTAGGGGAGAGGGTGGAGGATTTGAACGATTTTTCATTGAATGTCAACAATTTTGTCAGCTTACTATTCATTTTTATTAAACATAATAAATATATTAACTTAAACCATTCTTAATAACTATTGATAAGTAAAATTAATTTAATACATCTAATAAAATCAGAAAACTTAATTTTTTTGTATTAGGAATTTTGTTCAGAGCCTCCTATGGGTGGGGAGCATTTGAACACACTAGAAGGAGGTTTTGAACACTACTAAAACTACGAAAATATGGAAATAAAATCGAAACTCTAGGTAGGTATACTAATATGTTATTTTTCTCGAAGCTAAATTTAACGCATACTGTACATAGAAAAGTAAAAATTTTTAAAAACAAAAATTTTTGTCGCTCTTAAGGTACCACCGCTAACTGACGGCTGTGGTAATTTCATTACTATATCATCCGTACTGACAAGTGATTTGTCTGGATTATTAGGAAACGAAAATGAATTTCAGTTTTTCTTTAGAAAATTGCCAAACAAATCTGTGTCTAATTTATCTTCCACTTGGGCAACATAGTGGATTAAAGACTTTTTGTTGCATAACTTTACCAAAATAAAATCTTTACAATTAATCACTGAATTTGAAACTAGTTCATTTTCGCTAAATGATTCTTCTCCATAAGAACTATCATGAAAAGACATATTTGCACTATCTGAACTATCAGACGAATCACTTACCAGTATCTTACGTTTTACAGATTTCTGTTTTATATTTTTAAACGATTCCTGGCACTCGTTTTTAAGGTTTGCAGATAATGCAGATACAATGCGATCTTCTAGTTTAGGGTTATTTTTTTTCTTCTTCACTGTTGATTCCGATGACACATTTTTAGTTTGACGTTTCATATTTTTCATTATTTTTGTTGAGATGCGTTGGATTAAATCTTCTTCTATTTCATTTTTTACAGGGGTGTCTGTTAATATTTTGGAGCTTCCCTTTTTCTTCCCTTGTTTAGTTTTACCCGCTTCAGATACTTTCGAAAAAGCCCTTATAGATTCTGGTGTGATCATTGTCGTGCTTTTAGAGCAACCTGGTTGGGAAATATTTTTTTCAGCGAAATTACCTGTTGTGTTTATAGTCACATTGGTCACATCAGTGGTCACATCTATTAAAAGCCGATCTGTTACATATGATGCATCAAAATCTTCGTCAGCAAATGCATTTCTATTTACTGGCCAAATACCAGGCTTTTTAAAAGCTTCTTATATATTATTTATGGTAAATGATGTTGCATTTGCAGTGCCAACAATTTCTGCAATATTGTGAATCGTAATGGTTCTGCCGGGGTGGTTCAGCATCCAGTCGTTACAAGCTATCTTAAATTTTGCCTTAAAAGGACCCAAAACACCAACATCCACAGGCTGTAGCCTATGGGAACAGTGAGGTGGGAAAGTTAAAAGAACAATCCCGTTTTCTTTTCTATATATAATGGCCTCCAATGAACAGTATGTTTCGTGATTGTCCATAATTAATAAAATGGGATCTTCTCTTGAACATCTTGAATATTTTTTTAAATGTTCAAGGACCTTCAAAAAAATGCTTGCGGTCATCCAACCACTTTCAGGGCAATTTGGAAAACCCACACTTCCACTAGGTGCTCCTGTTAACAAAGAATCAATCATTCTTGACCTCGGATAAATGAAAACGGGTGGAATTGGATTACCATTAGCAGATATAATTGCACACATTGTAACTAGTTTTCCCCGTTCTCCAGAAACCACTTGTCCAACTTGTTTAATACCTCTTGCGGCTATAATATAAGGGGCTTGAACTACTGTCATAACACCTGTTTCATCGAGATTATAAATGCGCTCTTCGGTGAAACTGAATTTTTCCATAACATTGCAGTAATTATTTTGAAAAGCCTCCACATTTGTTCTATTAAAACTAGTTGCCCGAGAAAGACTAGTGTTTTCTGGTTTACGAAGGCTTAGTTCTTGGTGCCTTCGCATGTAGCCTTTCATCCTCTCGATGCCTGCTATTTTATCTCGATTCCAGGAATTAGGAATTTTTTTATTTAATTTCATTGCATATTCGTATGCTAATTTTCTGGTTAGCGCATATGTCAAACCATAATTAATTCTAGAACTTTTTAGCAGATAAGTTTTTAGTAGGTTCTCTTCGACTTGGGAAAATATTTTATTGGTATTATATTTCTCAGTGTAATCTATATTTTTATCCTTGTTTTGGATTCTATAAAATAAAGCAGTGTGTTTTACATTATTTTTTTCTGCAGATCCTCTTAACGATAATTTATTTTCAAGAACATCTTTAATTGCTTGCTCCATATCTGCCTCTGTAAAGTCGATTCTAGTGCCCTTCTTTTTATAAATTCGTGGCATTTTACTTTTGTCTACTGCCCTGAAACAATCACAAATAAAGAATTCATTCCAATACTTTGATAGAAGGTATTTTTAATTCATAAATATTTTTATAGAAAAATATACTAATGAAAACCAATTTCCGTTTTATGTTCCAGGGAGGCTTTGAACACTGTTCAAAACCTACCCACTAGTCAAGTTCAAAGCCTACCCAGGACCGTGTTTTTACTTTAGTTAATTTTTCTAGAAACAGGTTATATAGATTAAAACCAAAACTTACCTGTGAAATCTACGAATGTATACACTAACTGTTGGCTATAATAAATTTTAGCTGATTACTTTATATTACGTTCACAAAAAGTTTCAATTTGTCGGGTTTTTTTTACAATTTGCACATCAACACACCCTCACCGACGACCACAAGTGAACTTCTAAGATACTAAAGCGCCAAAACGGACAGACGTAAATCTAACCGTAAGAGATGCGTGCGCACTCGGACTTTTAGGTATGACACGTAATTCAAGAATTTTTGCCCCTGTTCAAAGGCACCTCGTGTTCAAAGCCTCCACCCTCTCCCCTACAGTTAATTTTAGGTATCGATTTGTCCCAAGATTTTTTGACGTCCTGTTACATCCAACTGCAGTTTTGATCACTCTATTAAAAGGTTGTATGAGGACGCTAGTTGGCGTTATACACAATTTTTGAACCCTGCGAGCTAATCAATTTTCAAAAATTATTACGTACATATGTTATTATCATATTATGTATTATATATATATATATATATATATATATATATATATATATATATATATATATATATATATATATATATATATATATATATATATATATATATATATATATATATATATATATAATCATAGATTATACGGAAATAGTAACGCCTACTTAGTGACGCAATCCACTATAATTAAAATGTATCTGTATGTCTTAGAAGACAAAGGCAGGGTTCCATCAGATCTGTACAAATAGTTTCCAACGGGCGTAAAACGATACATTTCAACATTATTTCGATAGAGGGCCATTATATTATGTATATGCTGATGTCAGCGCTCATCTTGGGCAATAGTGGTGTTGATAAAACATGTTGTCGTTTTGAAGTAACCCAGTTAACTCTCAGTAGGTACGCCGTTATTTTCTAGAAACACATTCTCTAAAATATAACTTCTATTGTGCAGTAGTTTACTATTGGTTACTCGCTAGTTGGGATATTTATGAGATTTTTTTTTATTTTATTGCAAATTTACAATCTACTCCCTCTACAGAGTAGATGTCATGAGTTGGGCTCCATCCACTGATGGGTCTCCAGGATTCACTCGACTAGATCTTCAGGCCACTGCCTTTTGAGTCTCCGATTTGCGGGTTTATGGTTGTAGAGGTTGGCGATGAGTTGATTGGTGTGGTTCAATGTGCGGTCTCGGCTATTGCGAGCTGAAGTTTTGATGACATCTTTGATGAAGGGAATTCCAAGATCGTGGTGCAGTGTTTGGTTACTGATGTACCATTGAGCGTTTGCCAGAGTACGTATAGTCTTCGACTGAAATGACTGTAAAATCTTGGTATTGGAGGGTTTGATACATCCCCAGAGTTCGATCCCGTAGGTCCATAGAGGCATTAAGATGGTTTTATACAGTAAGATTTTATTTTCGATGCTTAGTTGCGATTTACTCCCGATGAGCCAATATAGATTTTTTGTTTTCAGATTTAATTGCTGCCGTTTGGCTTTTATATGGGGTTTCCATGTCAGCTATTGGTCAAGGTGGAGTTCTAGGTAATTCACCTCAGTTTTTATGGGAATGGGGTGATTATAAATAGTAACTTTTGGGTAGGTGAAGCGTTTAGTAGTGAATGTGATTTGGGTGGATTTTTCACTATTTACTCGATTCTCCTACGATCTAGCCAAGTTTGTAGGAGGTTTAGGTGTAGTTTCAGCTTCTCGGATGCCCGGTTTGGATTAGTATCAGATGACATTATGGCAGTATCATCTGCAAAGGTGGCAATTAGGGTAGTGTCTGTAGTGGGAACGTCTTCGGTATGCAGGAGGTACAAAAAGGGTTCAAGGACACTGCCTTGTGGAACTCCAGAGTTAAGGGAGTGGTAGGATGATAGTGAGGTGTCAACTTGAACCTGGAAGTGTCGTTCATTTAAGTAGGATTTTAAGAGAAGGTGTATTTGATGAGATAACTTTCTTTTTATTTTGTATAGTAGTCCTGTGTGCCATACCTTGGCGAAAGCTTGTTGTATATCTAAAAACACTGATGCACACATATTCTTCTCTTCCAGATTTTCTTTTATGTAGTTAACTATCCTATGGCACGGAAGCCAAATTGATGAGACGGTATTAGATCGTATGGTTGTGTTATTTCCTTGATTCTGTATAGCAGAATAATTTTGATAATAATGGCAACAGCCTTATCGGCCGATATGAGGTGGTTTCATGTGGAGGTTTTCCAAGTTTAGCAATCATGGTAATTTTAGCATATTTTCACTGAGTAGGGAAGTGAGAAATGGCAAGTATGCGATTAAAGATCATTGTGATGAGTACTACTGCTTTTTTCGGAAGGTGTTTTAGTACTTCCCGTACTATAAGGTCGTAGCCCGGGGCTTTATACGAGCTGCTGGTGAAACGGGACTCACGGGTAAGGATAATTGGCCTGGCGCGCATAAATATTCTTCTATTTCTGCATCAGAGTTTTGGTCATTGGATGTCAGTGGTGTGAAGACTTGGGCAAGGTGTACTCCGAAGGTGTATGCTTTTTCTTCGTTTGATCTAGCCCAGCTGTGGTCGAGTTTTCTTAGTGGTGGTACTAGAGTAGTAGGTCTCTTGAATTTTTTTGTAGCTTTCCAGATAGAATAATCTGCTGGAGATAGGCTAGAGATGTAATGTCCGAATGTTGCATTTCTGTTTTCATGAGCTCTGCGTTTTTCTATGACGATCTGTCTGATATGTAGGAGTATGTTATACATTACTGAATCGTTTCTGTGTTCAGTCGGTGTCGTTTCCCAGGATGCCTTTTGGATTAGGTTTGTGAGGTTTGCTTTCAATTTTGCTGTACACATCAGGAATATCTCTGGTAACTGCGAAGTCAAGCAGGTTGGGAATTTTATTTAGATCTGACGGCCAATAGGTCGGTTCGCCAGTAGCGCTACTTGGGATATTTATGAGATTGACTCATTATTCTACATCTAAAAGATGTGTACCATCTGTTGTCGTCCTTAACCTGTACTTCGATTAAAGCTAATTTACGAGATAGTGCTTCAGAAACTTGATGATTAACACCCCTCTTATCAACATTTTCAAAATAATATCCCTGGGCGCGTAACAGACCATCTAGCTAAACACCCTGAAGGTTTTTGTAAATTATGAAAGGGAATAATGGTCGGTTACTACTTTAAATTTTGTACTGCCGAAGGTTTTTGATTTCATGTAACGCTGCTAATCACTCAAGCCCCGTAGCCAAATACTCTTGTTCTTGCTTAATAATGGTTCGGCAGGCATGAGCAAGCACAAGCTCTCCCATTCCCAGCTCTTGTGCCAAAACACACCTTAACACTAAGTAAGATGTATCCGTCTGGATAGAAAATGTTTGACTAACATCTAGACAAGCTGGCATAGGCGCAACACGACTTGCAAAGTTACATACGAATCTGCGGTACACGGTATTATGCCAATAAACCTTTTTACCTCTTTGCTTGAGAGTTGAATAATTAATCCACAATTGCCTTTTTTGGAATCTAGTCGAAGAACATTTTTGTCGACTACATAGTGATAATTGTAAAGGTTTCCATTTTCATACTATACCATGTCATTCGGTAGGTTAAAAGTAGCAAATAAGATAATGTGATAAGTGTTCTTTCTTGCTTAGTTTTGGAAAGTATTTATTTGTATTTTTGAAAAAAATTAATAACCCTGAACCGTTTAAGATAAAGTCATGAAACCCGGCATTAATGTGTATCACAGAAATATTTAAAATTCAGTTTTGCTACGGTTATTTGTTTCAGGATAGTGTCATTTAAAACATTTGAAAGTTAAATATCTAAAAATCCACAAATATTAAAATAGTTTGAACCGCCGATGTATTCAATCTTCAAGTACCTACTAGAGCAAGTGCGATGAACCAAGTACTAGTACAAGCAGAATTACCAATGATCAATCAGTCAATCAGTGATAATAAAGTACCTACTTATAAACCAGATGGCAGCAACCTTTACTAATATTATCAATATTGCTGATAATATTGAAGGCAGATTGTTCATTCACCTTTCACAAAATTGTACGAATTTTAATGTTGCGTTAGTTACTTTTTTTTCACTTACGAAAACATCAACTTTCATTTTCAAATATGGCATTAAAAATGTCCTATAAAGATTGATTACCAATATGGCAGAAGGAATAAGGATGATATCTGCCTAAAATTATCGTGTAATTCACAACTATCAATCGTGTATGACATACTTTGGACAAAATAGACGAATAATGTGTGCTTCAATATGGTCGACGGTCTACGAAGGTTAAATTTTGTACTCATTCACCTAAACTGAGGCTTATTAGTTTCTGTAACTAAAATTGTTGCATAAACATATATTTTTAATATGATGAACTAAGTGTGGACTTTTTGTGAATTGGTCCATTTCACAATAAAGCCTAAAGGTTTAAATTGTTAATGCATTAATGCCCTTATAGTGTGTTATGTTCCAATAGACATTTTTAAACACGTTAGAAGCGATATAATGCTCTAGGGCATCATGAAAAACAGAATGCACAGTTACGAAACCAAGGTGATTCAAGAAACTTGACTATACTTTTTGCTAAAATAAAGAGTCAAACCCACTTTGTCTCTTACTAAAAATACGCATGACAATAATTGTCAAAAATAAAACTCAATATCCTTTTTATGAGGCGGTCAACAAAGGAACAAGGATGAGGACGGTGCCGCTGTGTGAAGTCGATGTGTGACGTCATCATAGCTCATATAAATAGGTATTTTATAAATTGTTTAAATTTCACTTTCAATATCAAATTGCTAGAGCGCTGGTGGTGTAGTGATAGGAGTCGTCTTCCACGCTTTTAGTGCGGGTTCTGTTCCCGGCTCGTGCATTTCTTTCTCTTAGGTTACAGTAGTTTTGATTATCTAATATACTTTTGTTAGGTTACAGTAGTTTTGTTTTTCTTATCTAAAATAGATGACGTCACACATCGACGTACCACGTCGGAACCATCCTCATCTTTGTTCCTTTGTTTTTTAATTGAATAACACACTAAAATGACATTAAATATAGAAGGCACCACGGGTGTTATAGCAATAATGCCTTCGGTCAACTTACATCCCACGGGGCTACACTGTTGACCTCGGGGCATTATTATACCCGTAATACACTTAATACCTTTATTCAAGATGACAGACAAAACTGGATGCCAAAACGTATAAACCCAATCTTTTACGCAAATAACCAGCATGAGTAGAAAAGTTAATTATTCTGCAAAAGTGAAGTTAATTGCGGGTAGTTTTTGTAATCTAACATTACAGCGTATCACTTTTACAAAACGGCGAAAGCGATATAAAACATAGCACCTTAATCATTCCTTGCCAATGTTCATCAATCAATCAAAACAAAACAAGGGTTTGAGTTTAGTCCCTGACGTCATCAGCGGTGGGGGACGTCACGCCCACGTGCCACTTCTCACCCCTATGGCTTCTTTTAGGGGGCGTTTTTCAACCTCTCAACGGAATTTTCAAACCTTGATGGTATTATCAACCCATTGGAGAGTATTTTACCCTAATTAGTCACCTTTTGGCTGAGGTCCGGCTTCTTTCGGAGTCGTTTTTCAAACCCTTGATGTAACTTTCAGCACTTGGCGGTATTTTCAACTCTAATTAAAGCTATTTTGGTCGCATTTAGAGCCTTTTGCCAGTCTACTTCCAGTGTTCAGGGGTGTAGTGAGGGTCTCGTGATAAATTAGCCCCTAATTAAGTCCATTTTTGTCAGTCCCTGGAGGGTAGGCAAATGCGCGCGCAGGCGGTAAGCGAGTGGTGTTGTCACTAAGATAAGATAAGGTACTTATGGCTTTATTAAGGTGGGGGCCAAGACTAGGCGACACCCATTCCTTTTACCTGATTGGCGGTAAGCGTATCAAGGCGGGGCTAAAACCAGGCCACACCCATCCTTTTCCTGGTTGTGCGAGCTCCTTCCCCTCTGACTTCTGATTGGTCTTTAACCCCACCACAAGAGCCAATGTGCTCTGATTGGAGGATTAAATCTTTACATTGGTTATTACGGGAAATTTGAATATGTACTCTAATGTGGGGGCCTAATGCTAACTTATAAGACAGGTCTTCTAAACTTGTTTTGGGGCTCAGCCCCTTGGCTGGAAATACGACAAAGAGGCAGAGATACAGAGACACGGAGAGGCAGAGAGACAGAAACCCAGAGACACAGAGAGACAGACAGGCAAAGAGACAGATAGACAGAGAGACAGAGAGACAGAGAGACAGAGAGACAGAGAGACAGAGAGAAGAGAGACAGAGAGACAGAGAGACAGAGAGACAGAGAGACAGAGAGACAGAGAGACAGAGAGACAGAGAGACAGAGAGACAGAGAGACAGAGAGACAGAGAGACAGAGAGACAGAGAGACGAGAGACAGAGAGACAGAGAGACAGAGAGACAGAGAGACAGAGAGACAGAGAGACAGAGAGACAGAGAGACAGAGAGACAGAGAGACGGAGAGACGGATAGACGGAGAGACGGAGGGACGGAGAGACGGAGAGACGGAGAGACGGAGAGACGGAGAGACGGAGAGCGGAGAGCGGAGAGACGGAGATGCGGAGAGACGGAGACACGGGGACACGGAGACACGGTGAGAAGGTGAGACGGTGAGGCGGAGAGACGGAGAGACGGAGAGACGGAGAGACGGAGAGACGGATAGACGGATAGACGGAGAGACGGAGAGACAGAGGCACGGAGAGACAGAGAGACAGAGAGACAGGGAGACAGGGAGACAGCGAGACAGCGAGACAGAGAGACAGAGAGGCAGAGAGACAGAGAAACAGAGAGACAGAGAGACAGAGACAGAGAGACAGTGAGACAGAGAAACAGAGAGACAGAGAGAGTGAGAGACAGAGAGATAGAGAGACAGAGAGACAGAGACAGAGACAGAGACAAAGAGACAGAGAGACATAGAGACATAGATACATAGAGACATAGATACATAGAGACATAGATACATAGAGACATAGAGACCGAGAGACAGAGAGACAGAGAGACAGAGAGACAGAGAGACGGAGAGACGGAGAGACGGAGAGACGGAGAGACGGAGAGACGGAGAGACGGAGAGACGGAGAGGCATAGAGGCGGAGAGACGGAGAGACGGAGAGACGGAGAGACGGAGAGACGGAGAGACGGAGAGACGGAGAGACGGAGAGACGGAGAGACGGAGAGACGGAGAGACGGAGAGACGGAAAGACGGAGAGACGGAGAGACGCAGAGACAGAGACACGGAGAGACAGAGAGACAGAGGGATAGGGAGACATGGAGACTGGGACACAGCGTGACAGAGAGACAGAGAGACAGAGAGACGGAGAGACAGAGACATAGAGACAGAGGGACAGGGAGACAGAGAGACAGAGAGACAGAGAGACAGAGAGACAGAGAGACAGAGACAGAGAGACAGAGAGGCAGAGAGACAGAGAGACAGAGAGACAGAGAGACAAAGAGACAGAGAGACAGAGAGACATAGATACATAGAGACATAGATACATAGAGACATAGATACATAGAGACCGAGAGACCGAGAGACCGAGAGACAGAGAGACAGAGAGACGGAGAGACGGAGAGACGGAGAGACGGAGAGACGGAGAGGCGGGGATACGGAGAGACGGAGAGACGGAGAGACGGAGAGATACGGAGAGACGGAGAGACGGAGATACGGAGAGATGGAGAGGTATAGATGAGGAGAGACGGAAATACGGAGAGGCGGAGAGACGGAGAGACGGAAAGACGGAGAGACGGAGAGACGCAGAGACAGAGACACGGAGAGACAGAGAGACAGAGAGACAGAGCGACAGAGGGATAGGGAGACATGGAGACTGGGACACAGCGAGACAGAGAGACAGAGAGACGGAAAGACAGAGACACGGATAGATAGAGACAGAGACAGAGGGACAGGGAGACAGGGAGGCAGAGACACAGCGAGACAGAGAGACAGAGAGATACAGAGACAGAGAGACAGAGAGACAGAGAGACAGAGAGACAGAGAGACAGAGAGACAGAGAGACAGAGAGACAGAGAGACAGAGAGACAGAGAGACAGAGAGACAGAGTGACAGAGAGACAGAGACAGAGAGACAGAGAGACAGAGAGACAGAGAGCATAGAGACAGAGAGACAGGGAGACAGGGAGACAGGGAGACAGGGAGACAGAGAGACAGAGAGACAGAGAGACAGAGAGACAGAGAGATTGAGAGACAGAGAGACAGAGAGGATTAGGTCTAGGAAGACAGAGAGACAGAGACAGAGAGACAGAGAGACAGAGAGATAAATACAGAGAGACAGAGAGAAGATATTCAACAAATTAGGAGACAGAGAGACAGAGAAATGCCAACTAGTAATAAAAAAGAACGTGTTTGATGTTCCAGAGACACAGAGAAATAATTCCATCTTAATATAATTATATGACAAACAGAGAGACAGAGAAAAAAAACAGAGAGACAAGAGGTTGAAACAGAGAATTTACATTATCTGAATGAATAAATTAATTATATTTACTTAGTAAGAAGTCCTTCAGTCTTTTTAAAAATTACGACATTATGTGCAGTTCTTATATTTTCATTACAATGGTTGTATAACAATTGATTTAACTGTAAAAGACTGTGCGTAGATTCTGTCTTATACTAGGTATCACTAAAGTTCTGTTTTGTTGACAGTACCTCAACAAAAATCTTAAATGTTCGCTTAAATACACTGGGATTTATTAATTGTTGAATAGATCAGTGTTAACGTTCTAAAATCCTGAATGTCCTTAATTAACATTGACAGTGTTCCAAACTTATCATAAATTCTCTCATCTATCTTCAAGTTTAGGATGTATTTAACACAGAGATTTTGAGCTCTTTGTAGCAGGAGCTGTGTATAGTTTAAATTAGACATGGCGGCAATTCCATAAATAAAACTCGGAAAAACTGCGGCGTTAATAGATTGTTTTTACAACCGGAAGATAAGAAGAACACGAGAGATCTTGCTATGTACACAGATGACATATTAACTGAGTCCATGACAAATTAGGATTAATAGGCCTAATAGTTTAATTTTATTTACGATTTATAAATACATCTTGAAGGGAAGATGGTATAGTAAGACAGAGAGACGAGAGAGACAGAGAGACAGAGAGAAGAGAGAGAGACAGAGAGACAGAGAGACAGAGAGACAGAGAGACAGAGAGACAGAGAGACAGAGAGACAGAGACAGAGACAGAGAGACAGGGAGACAGGGACAGGGAGACAGGGAGACAGAGAGACAGAGAGACAGAGAGACAGAGAGACAGAGAGACAGAGAGACAGAGAGACAGAGAGACAGAGAGACAGAGAGACAGAGAGACAGAGAGACAGAGAGACAGAGAGACAGAGAGACAGGCAGACAGAGAGACGGAAACTACCAACTTCTCTAGTTTAAAAATACGTAGCTAGATGACGTCGCGAACAAGCGAATCTGCTTTTAAATATACACTACTAGGTAAAGCTGCGCTCAACTTCCATTACAGAAAACATGTACAAGTTTAAAATTACACCAGTAGATGACGTCACAAGCAATCAAGTCTGCTTTTGAAAATAAGTATGATCTAATTGGAGGGATTTTTTGTCTTGTGCAAAGAACGTGTACATCTTATAATTCAAAGCCAATTAACTTTCATAAAGACTTCACTAGTGTAGGATTGGTATTTTTGGACGAGAGAGAGAGAGAGAGAGAGAGGCAGAGAGAGCGCGCGAGAGAGATGAGAAGCATGAGAGGCGAGAGATATGGGAGATACGAGAGATACGTAAGAAACGAGCGAGACATGGGAGATGAGAAAGAAACGATGGAGGGAAACGAGAGAGGCGAGTGTGACGAGAGTGATGCTGGGAGGCGAGGGAGAGGAGCACGATCAACTTCTATTACAGAAAACATTCATTAGGTTAAAAATAGGTCGCTAGACGGCGTCGCAAATCTGCTTTAAAAGTAATCTACTAGGTAGAGCCCCGATCAACTTTCATTACAGAAAACATACGCTAGTTTAAAAATACACCATTAGATGACGTCACACGCAAGTCTGATTTTAAAAATAATTGTAATCACACGCGCAAGGAACGTGAACATTGTTCCATTTTCATGGGCAATCCAACTTTCGCGTAATTGGCTAATTAGGGTTTTAGATGTGCTTGAATAGTGAAAGGTTGTTATTGTGGTTACATAACTGGTGAAATCAGAAAATAATTGCTTTATATTAATGATGGCTGGAATGCTCTAAGTACTTTATATTATGCAGTTATAAACAATATGGCTAAAGTAAAATGTCTTGTGATTGTAAGCAGCTGTTTATCTTCTCAAGGCATTCGTCCAATACGGTTATTGCCAACAACCCTGGTAAGTGCTCGTTTTTTTTATTTTAACCCTTACTCTTATTTTATCTACTTTATTTAATTGCTAGAGGCCTGATTTCAAGTTTGGTTATATTTACTGTTGCATAGGTATTTTTACCGATTTAACTGTAAAACGTATTTTTATCGCTGTTTACAAAACTCGACAATGCTGTACATTGTTAATTTACTGGATATTATTGTTATTATGGTTGTCTAACGATAATGTTCAGCGTGGCTAAAATAAAACAGCGTCCTATAGCTGCCTTACAAAATGCTTGTTTCAAAACGCTTGTGTGTTATCAAAATTGTAAATTGCCTTAACGAAACGAAATCGGTGTTAGTTTCAAAACGTTTGTGAATTATCAAAATTGTAAATGGAAGCCAGCTTGTTTATTTACCCCCGAGGTATCTGCCCGTTTTCAAAAACAAAATAGTGCGTTCAAGCATGTATAAATCTAGGGCCTTTTTTATCAGAAGTATTTCTTGATTTTAGAGATATTATTATGACTGTCTAATGATAATGATAAGCATTGTGTAGACTCCTACAGCTGCATTACGAAACGAAATCTGTGTTAGTTTCAACTCACACAGTGTATTATCAAAATTGAAAATGAAAGTTTATTTATCCCCCCCGGCAATTGTTCATTTTCAAAAACGAAATAGTGCGGTCTACCTTGTTTATAAATCTAGAACACTTTTGTCAGAGGTATTTCCGCCAAGACCTTCCTTGTATGTAAAATAATATAGAGGCCTGATTTCAGGTTTGGTGGGTATATATTTGTTGTTGTATATGCATTTTAAACTAATTTAAATGTAAAACGTATTTTTAGCATTGTGCGTAAAATCCTGCAATAGTGTTACAAAATAATTTGATGCTTGTGTATTGACAGTAATGCCGAAGGCTATCTCATGTATTTTTGAAATGTAGTTGGTCTTAGCAAGCTATAAGTTAAGCCAAACCAGTATTTTTGAATTGTAAGCTGATTTTTACAAGCCGCAGACTATGATTTGATTGACTGGGATAGATTTGGTTGAGATTTATATGCGGATGATCGAGTGTTTTCCTACACCGCGCCGGTGCCCTCACGTTTAGGGAAAGTACTAGCTCTGAGTGTTGGTTAGCCCTATCTACAAGGTAAGCGGTCGCTCATAGGGGCTAGGTATATACAGTGGGATTTCGTTAATTGCTTTGATTGATTGTAATTGTTTGATTTTTCCATTTCCAATAACGCCAGCCCCTATTATAGAAAACATTCAAGAGTTTTACACTAACAAATTCAAATTTTGAGCTCCAGGGAATGAGAAGGGGGCGATGGCTCCAGAGCAAGTTGTGAAGCCCTATAACTGTCTTATAAGTTAGCGTTGGGCCCCGTTATTAGAATACAAGTACAAATTTCCCGCAATAAACAATCGGAATGTAGACTTAAATACAAATTCAAATTTCCCGCCAAGAGAACAGGGGGCGAAGCCCCGAGAGTAAGTTTCGAACCCTACACCTGTCTTATAAGTTAACATTATAATTAGAATACAAGTTCAAATTTCTCACAATAAACAATCAGAATGTAGAGACTTGAATTCCAATTTAAATTTCCCGTCAGGGAACAGGAGGCGAAGCCCCGAGAGTAAGTTGCGAAACCCTAGACTTGTCTTATAAGTTAGCGTTATAATTAGAATACAAGTTCAAATTTCTCACAACAAACAATCAAAATGTAGAGACTTAAATACAAATTCATATTTCCCGCCAGGGGAACAGGTGGCGTAGCCCCGAGAGCAAGTTGCGAAACCCTACACCTGTCTTATAAGTTAGCATTAGGCCCCTTATTAGAATACAAGTTCAAATTTAGCGTCACAAACACATTCAAATTCTAGGGCAAGGGGGCCACGACAAGGGGGCTAAGAGCCGAAAGCAAGTTCCGAAGACCTGTACATACCTTACAAGTTAGAAGTATAGAATACAAATTAAAATTCTCGCCATAACCAAGCAGAATACAGAGACTTAAATGCAAATTGAAATTTTTCGCCAATGGGACCGCGACAAGGGGGGCGAAGTCCCGAGAGCAAGTTGCGAAGCCCCACACCCCGCCATAACCAAACCGAATGCAGAGACTTAAATAGAAATTTAAGTTTTCCGCCAAGGGGACGCCGACAAGGAGGCGAATCCCCGAGAGCAAGTCCTACAACTGTCTTACAAGTCTTACAAGTTAGGGCCCCCTTATTAGAACACAAATTCAAATTTCCCGCCAAGGGTTCACGACAATGTATGAAAGCCTCGAACATATTTCCAGCCAAGAGCCAGGGGTCTCAACCCCAAAACAAGTTCCGAAGACCTGTCTTATAAGTTAGCATTAGGCCCCCTTATTAGAACACAGATTCAAATTTCCCGCCATAACCAATGCAGAGACTTAATCCTCCAACCAGAGCACAGCGGCTGTGTGGTGGTGCTAAGGACCAATCAGAAGCCAGATGGGCGGGTGCCCGCACAACCAATCGGGTAAAAGGATGGGTGTGGCCTAGTCTTAGCCCCGCCTTAATACGCGTGCAGCCAATCAGGTAAAAGGAATGGGTGTGGTCTAGTCTTAGCGTCCACCTTAACGAATCCATAAGGGCCTTATCTATTCTTAGTGACATCCCCAACCGCCCCTACGTGCGCGTTTGCCTACCCTCCAGGGGCTGAACTGCCAAAAAGGCCATAATTAGGGGTGAAAATACCGTCAAGAGCTGAAAATTCAATCAAGGGGTTGAACATCGCCCCTGGAAAGAAGCCATGGGGGCGGGAAATGGGCACAGCCACGTGGGAGTTTTGACGTCCCTCTCGGGCATCGCGACGGCGGGCGTCGTTGACCCTCAAAACCCCTCCTTCTACTAATAGTAGGTACTATTACGTTAATGTGCAACAATCGCGTAGGCGCAACAATTTTTCATGTATGGTAATTAACAATTTTTCCATTTGAGATATTCTTAAAAAACAAAAATAGTGAGATTTGTTAATATTGATCTATAATTTTCAACAGTATCTCGTGATTTGTAGGTATTTTATACTATGGCTAATATTATCGAAACAACCTACGCACGTCCTACATTTATTTTTCGATAAATTATTCTTGTCGTTTTTCATACGTCGATATGATTGAGTAAAAGATAAAAACAATCTAAGACCTTGAAGCTACTTACATAAATTGATGACGTACGATGGATGTTATCGTTTTGAACCCACCAGCTCGTTTTTCATTCATAGTCCCAACGAAGGTCATTCCTACTACATAACATCTACGCCTTACTCCTCCTATGATTGTTAAAATTGACTTCCTCTGACTTCATAATATTCATTTCTCATATATTTACATTTAATTGAAAAATGCAAGAACAAATGAGAATAAATAATTGTGCATATCTTTTAAACTTACTCGTTTGTAATAATTATTGAAACCTAATGTGAAACGTTTGCTGTTATTACAAACAACAACCTGAAATACTTACATATTTACACTTGTCTGAAGCTTACTAAATATTATTAAAATACTTCACTTTTAGGTTTGTTGACGTTGTGTATTAACAATACAGTTATCGTCCACAGTAAATGTTATCTATAAGAATTGCTTGAGATGTTAGAACAATATTTCATAAATTTGTTCTAACATCTCAAGCAACTCTGATACTTATTACCATTGACTGAGGACGTTAACTGTAACTGTTATCGAAATGTCTAAATTTATATAAAATAGAAATAGAAAAGTACATCATTTAAAAAAACCCAAAAATTAAGTGCTTTAATCATATACAGTGCTAGTCAAAAGTCCCCTCCCACCCTTGTATCTTTTGAACGGTTTTACTTATACTAATGAAATTTGGAGAGTGAATATAAACGGATATAAGCTTCTCAACTAGTCATGACAAGTTACGTAATAGTCATATATGACGTCACAGGGCCACATAGTGACCAATAATTTTAAATAATACCTTATGGCAAGTGACATCTCGTTTGAAAGGTATTAAAATTTGAGGATTTGTGTCACTCCTTGATTTAGATATAGTATCTTGTGTTATTGTTGGAAGAATAAGAGATAATTTCTTTCTTTACGTAAAGGTTAATAAATGAATGAAGAATTAAATACAAGCGTTTGTTATTTGAAAAATGTTAGTTGTAAAGGTGTTTTCTGGTTGAGAGTAAAGCTTACAGTCAGCTTCCGCGAGTATACCAATTAAGACTCGTTTGGGGAAAAAATTAATTTCACTTAAATATAATTGATGTATTTCTATTTGACTACTCAACTCCTGCACGGAATACAAATGACGGCTTCAGTGGCGTAACTAAGGTGGGCCAAGCCCCTTGGCAAACATAGGCTGTACGCTACCCCCCCCCCTCTCCTTCCAAACAAATAATTGTATAAAAAGAGTTTCTTTTACTAGACATTTTTAAAGAAAGGATTGACTATGAGTGTATATATTTGGTCCAGGATAAAACAAATAAAAATAAGACAATATAATTATTATAAGTTTTTGTTATGAACGAATAAGTTCTAAAGTAAAATAATAATTTTCATATTAATGTATACCTTATTTTTTTTACTTTATTTTCTTTATGTATCGTTAATCATGTTAATAAATTTTCTTAATATTAGAAATGTATTTTTTGAAATCCAATTTTAAATCTAAATTTTTTGAAAACAACGGAAATACGGAATTTTCATTACCACTAATCAATCCAAGGTATTATTGTAATTCTACGTGTTCATTCCAATAATATTACCTTGTGATTGATTAGATGTAATGCGAATTTCTATTGAATATTAATAGCATAGGTACACTCTATACTAATTTAAAATTACCGCGTTTATTTAATTAGTATGTGTCCTAATTGTAGGTGACGCTCAAAATCGTTTTGAAAAAGTATACAGAGTTGCCATTCTTAACGTATTTTTTTATCTATGACTGCTAAGATAATAACTGACTGTGACTGTGTGACTGACCCTGACAGATAAACAAAGGGTAGGCAGAACAGCGGACACTGAGACAGGGCGACAGGGGCGCGCCTGGCGGTGATTCACAACGACGATGCGACGTCACACCAACAAACACAGAATAAAAATCTGTTCGTTGCATCACACATACTTACCATAGATATAGAGAGACGTTGATACTTACTCTCTCACTGCTCTCTCTTTAGTTAACATTCATCAGTATTTTTCATTTAAGATTTTCATTACTCTTATTTCTTGTTATTGTCTTTTGCTGCGCCCCCTTCTGCTCTGCGCCCCTTTGCGCTGCCAAGGTCGCCAAGGCGTTATTTACGCCCCTGGACGGCTTCTGGTCTAAACTCGTATACGGTCTCTCCCAAACTTCCTGATTTACAGGGCGGTTGAAGATGTTCCTAAAACTACTTTCGGACAGAGGGGCAGTTAGGGAATAAGATGAAAGTCACAGCTTCCCTCTTTACGAACACGGGTCTTTCTCCAATGATTGATGATGATTAAATGAATGATTTTTAATAAATACAAGCTCCCTCAATTTAGGTAAGCTTAGGCGGTTAAAATTTAAAAATAACGTTTTCAGTAGTAATAAATCTTTACTAGAAGTATTAATCTAAGTTTTTAATCCAATCGTTGAGCAAGTATCTAATAAAATAAATTTAATTAAATAATTAAAGCTACCATTTTACCTCATATTATACAATAGGTTGCTGTACGCTTTCAACTTAAGCAATAAAACAGAAAAGAAAAGATGATGGAAAGTTTCAACGACCTACCTATAAAAGATCGGCAATGATCGCGGTGGGGGATTTTGGAAAATCTAATTCTCCCTATGATCACGCGAGAGCGTCCAAATTTATTTTAATTAGAATTAAATTAATTATTGATTCTTTAATTATCTGAATACGCTAAAATTATAGCTTACCTAGCAACGGAGGGATTGGTATAAAAGAAGTTACCACTTCTCGCATAAAAAAAATAATTGTCGCATTTATACCTAAACGGTAGTCGCAAGCGACAACAAATGTGCTAATATCTTTGATATTGACATGTGTTTATTTTCTTTTAAATGAAATTTATAATCGTAAAGGCGGATTTCACGGTCAAACCTCTATTATATAGAATACATATTTTAAGATTAAGATTAATTAATTTACAAAGACGGTGCTAGTTTTGATTATTTTGCTAATAAGTATTTACTAAATACACTCGTCGGAATCTAAATTTTATTTCTTGAACGCTGACGTTTTTCTATTTCTCCATTGAATTAATATAAAAGGCTTATTTGTACTTTTCCATTTTAGGTGTGCATTATAATACAAAATATGTTATCATTCGACAGATTTTGATTGTGGAACATAAAAGGAAACCTGGTATTTACATTTAACGGTATAGTCTTTTAAATCTTCTAGGTTTGTTTATTCATGAAAACAATTTTTATTACAAAAACAAAAGTTATTTGAAATTACTATTCTTTAACAATTCATTACTAACAATTTACGAGTTAATTATTTGTAATACTTAATTCTCACACCTTATCAGTGTTTAACGGTTAATGTGTTAATTAATTTACGGACTTGATTTCAGATTATTTACTTTTTGAAAAGATAATTTTATTTCTGTTTTGCTTTTAATACAAAATACGGAATGTTTGCAAATTTCTCATACAGTGTGTTTAATAAATCTCAATTTTTACGGAATACAGTGAGTTGCATATAATTAATGCTAGTGATTTATGTTAATTACTGGATACTAATAATCAAAAAACTAGTCTTCACGTAGTAAAGATATGAATATAAATTTGAATGAATTTATCAATTGTATACAAGAAGAGAATCTTAGGCGACCCATGTCTACACCAGCGTTATTGTCTATGGCTGTCGCCTCCTCCCATAATTCATCAAATGTCTCTGTAGCATTTTCAAAATAACTTTTTAAACACTCAATGTTGATCTGTCCACTTCAACACTTTGTACCGTATTAGCAACTGGTTTCAGATAACTTTCTAATTAAATTCAGGGTAACAATCAACGTTAACTTCGCACATACTGATTCTTATGTCCGTGCAAAAGAAATTTTCGGTAAACTCTTCTAAAGTATGGACTGTAAGAACAAAATTTTAAGCAAAAAGGCGTATGCCCTTATATTTCATAGTCCGCCGTGTTTCATAAAATCGTGGAATAATGGCAACATTTTTTCTTGGTTTCGAGCTCTCTCGGACAAAAGCAATAATTAAGTTTGTAGTGCCACATGCTTCCTATAGCTGAAAATCACACAAGATTTAGGACACGGACGTACAAGATAATTCACCGCTTTAAGTAACTTGTCAACAACGCATTTTTAAACGCCCGCAATTTTCACGCCATTGTATAGCATCCATCATATCCTTAACCAATGCAATTGGACGCCTCCAGACCAAACTTTTCTATTGATTTCAGAACTGATACAATCAGTGGATACGGTTGTGAAAGCTGCTGTGTTCCTTTGTGTGTTTTCATCAGTGAGTATAGATAAACAATCACACTTATTAACTTCTTTAACAATCTATTCTTGTATTACTGCTGCTATGCATGCTACGATTTCATTCTGAGAACGATTAAAGGCCCCCTTTGTGTTACTTATTGCTTACAACAAATGCTTTTTGAAAGTGTCAGCATTCGCGGCGCCGTGCCATCTAAACCCAAGTACATATAATGTAATCTCGTTTACAATTGGTTCCTTTTTCTTTTCGTTTTGTTTTCTAGGTCTTGCATTGATGAGCATATCCACTCATTTTTTGCCCATTAATTTTTTTATGTTGAGAACACCGGAAGTACTATTTATAGCGCGTACATTGTGAAATAACAGAAGCTTTTTGCAATGTGCCCATTTTTACAAATTACGCCTTTGAGTACCAAGAGTACGCTAGTCATAGACACTCTTGAAGTAATTCTCCTCGAAATGGACAACTGATTATCATGCAACTTAGGTATGGTGGAAGACGGACCTAAAAATTCTGCGTCCTGTTAATCCTTTCAGATTGAAAAAGTTTCGTATATTTAGCTCAGTTGAGGTTTGAAGCGGTACTACAGAACGGAATAGGAACAAAGACAAATAAGTAGAGAGGAACTTCCCTCACGCGTCACAAAACCACGTACGAAAGTAGAAGAAAACTTAAGCGACCTACCTGTAAAAGAGCAATGTACGTGTCACTCGAGGGCGGACGGTGGGGTTTCAAATCTAAAAAGAATTCCACTTCTTTAGTAAATGAAACATTGCTAAGCGATAATACCTGGATGTAGACCATCAAGTTTACCTTGCACCATTTCTCTTTTTTCTCGATAACGGGTCAGAATGCAAATGACCCTTGAATAGTACGAACACACCCTTTATCTTAACCTTGGCAATGGGGGAACTGCAAGAAATCGTTCAAAATGTATCGTAGAAAATTATTTCATATCATTAACGGTCAATTAATAAAATATTTGGCGTGGAACAACACACTGACTTCCAACCTATAAAGTTGAAATGAAACATTATATTTTTCTGCAATCTCTTTTATAATACGTTCATAATGAAAATAAGCAACATTGTAAAAAAGCAACAATGTGATATGGTCGTTTAAAACTTCTTGACAAATATAGGTTAATAGACATCTAGATGCTAACCTAAAAAATACCAAAGCATGGATAAATACAGTTTAAGCATTTTTAATCTTATTTAAATAACCCTGAAGGCTTATTTGGCTTCAAATTAAGAAACATCATAAAGAAGAAAATTAAATTATCTTTAAAAAATATACCGTCATATTTTCTTAGAAAATTAATCGTGTGAAGTTCTACATTAGGAATTTCTTATGTCACGCCCATGCCCACACGCACACGCTCGCGTACGCACACGCGCACGCACGCCAAACCACCCACCCACACACACACCCACGCACGCACGCCAACGAGCACTCACATCTCGCACGCACGAACCCACACACATTATGGTCAATATTGGCTAAACTTTGTCAAACGACGTAAAATAAGCTAATAAGTCAATTTAGCGAGAAATGTCGATTGCATAACCTTCTATACCATATGTAAGGATAAAAGGGAGGAGAGGGCAAATGGTGATATTCTGTTAACGAGCTTAACAAGATCTGTTTAATTTTGAATGCTATAATTTTATGGTTCATTCCTTATATGTTCGTTATAAAAATAAGTTAGTGTCTGTTTTTTCTTTTCGGTTCACAAAAGAAACCTGCGTTTGACGTTAATTTGGCGCTCAACTGGATCATTTATTCCAACACCGTGTTCAGCTATAGTACACATATTTTTCCTTGAAGTTTTTAATTTAATTCGAATCGTTTTTACGTTAATTGTACACTTCGTTTAGTATGAATAGCAGGTAACGTAATTTCCTATTGATTTTCTACATCTGAGTGCCATTATGTTGTCTAATTTTAATAAGGCTAAATTGTGACTTTAATGGAAGTTATAAGGACCCAAAAGCGCTTTGGCTGGCATTTCATTTTATGCTTTTAAGAAATATGAGTTTTAAAGTCCCTGTTGTAATCTTTAAATCTTTACTAATTGCTACACATTTTATTTTGTAATCATTACTGTTGAGGCATTTTATAAAAAGTAT
This sequence comes from Vesta saturnalis, assembly GCA_036346205.1. Lineage (NCBI taxonomy): Eukaryota > Metazoa > Arthropoda > Insecta > Coleoptera > Lampyridae > Vesta > Vesta saturnalis. Next base: position 1,515,558 of record JARFJB010002032.1, read on the forward strand.
TTTGTTTAAATTTTAGGTTATTGCACTGTCGCAGCATGTAAAATTTTTATTAATGCCTGTGTTTTATAAGCGTTTCTGCTTCCTTTATCATAATTACAAGCGTAGGATTCCGTTCTTTTTTAAATGGTTATTTTGACTCTCACTTATATGCCTCAATTAAAATTTTAATTTAAGTGTTGTTCATATATCATTTAAAATAACGTACGCAAAGTCACCTCGGTTATACAGGATTTTGAGATTTACTAGATGTTGTACCGTAATCCAGGCTTTAAAGTAGATTTAAAGAGTTTTATACGCAATATAAGCTTATAAAGTCAGATTACTAGTGGGTATTGAAAATCATCCTATACGAGAAATATAGGTTTAATATGCGAATAATTTAATTAAGTGTCCTGTTCTTGTTATCAATATCAGTATGCAAATTTTCATCTTGATTATTATTAGTCTGTATTCACGCGACGATATGAGTGGTAACCTAAAGTGGGATAGTTTTGCATGGTTTGTTTTGTTAGTTAAGAATAATCGCGAATCGCGTGTGCTTGTCAGGTTTGAACGTTTTTATCAACTTTCACGGTAATTAAGCTTGAGTGTGTGGTATTTCTTCCATAATTAAAACACTTGATTAGGAAAGTGGAAACAGAATGAACAGGATGAATTAGATAAAAGTACTTCCTTCGAAATGTTTTTCATTGATAAAAACAGATAGTTGTGCTTGTGTACATTAACGATACGTGTGTAGATACCTGATTTCATTAACTTGTTTTCTGTTTTATGCTTGAGGAAGCAATAAATAAATTAAATCCTTAATTTAGATGCTTACTTAATCAAATTGGTGATTTGATTTAATTAAAATAGATGTGAAACGGTTTTATTGAGTATTGTGTCTTGTATTACGTAGATTGTAATAGAATGTTAATCATCGTACCCCTGACATCAATATGCGTTACTGTCAAAATATCTTATAATTGAAGAGAAGTTCAATTTTAAGCGCACGTGTCCGCAATGTTAAACAAGCAAGTTATCTTAATGTAGTCAAGCGTTAGAAGAAAACATTCACGGTGGTACTAACTCAACGTGAATAAAGTTATATTAAAGTTGTAATAATCCAAAATCCGGAACTTTGTGACTTTGTGTTTACAGTATGTAATCGAGAAAAATTGTGCGATGTGGCCACAGAAAGGAATTTATCGACTGCAATCGGAGAGCAAGGTAATACATTTTTTTATGGTTTGTAGAGAACAATTTTGGTAGCTAAATTAATTGCGCACTTAATTAAAACATACGTGCAAGTCGAAAAAATTTTAATTATTTGTTGAATGCGTTATAAAGATGTCATAGACATTTCGCAACGGATAATTACTCAGCTTGAGCTTCCGTTAATTAGTTTAGGCGTAATTAATCTTTTGAATGCATAATTATAAACATTATTACTAGATTTATAAAAAACAGTGTTTTACTTTTAAATTCAATAACCATTACTTAATTACTAAATTAGAACGAAATTATTCAATCATCTGTTTAAGATAATAAAAACTGTACAAATTATTTCAATTATCAGTTCATATTGCTTAAATTTATGTAACATATTAGCAAATGCATTGTTGGTGTTTGTTTAACAAAAAAAAAACTAATCACTTGCCATTACACAGTCAGTATACCATGCCATTTACCAACAGAGCGAAAAAAGAAAGAATTCCTTTCTAAATTTTTTTTTCAATAGACAGAAAGTGTATATTTTTTATTTTTTGTCTGCTATTATTGGAATGTAATAAATTGGAATTCGAAGTAATTATTAATTGTGTAATCCCTTATTACCACTGCCGTCAGATTGAGGCGGGAGTGCTATTACACTTCGAAGTAGCGGTCAATAATAAAGATTTTTGATATTATACTATATACTCATACTTGTCGTATTAAGACTAACCTGAGGCAACCTTGAACATGGTAAAATAAATGTGGCCATTATACTAAGAATTTAAAACAACGCCAGCTATACTCTTATTTTTTAGTTTCTAGATTACTACAATAATGTGTAGAATTTACCAACAGGTAAACGACTTACAATCTTGCGCAAACTCTCAATCGCGAAGAATCATTCGCAATCACACGCAAATCTCTCTGGACGGCCGTCGCTAGCAATGTTCGACAATGTATGAAAACTTTGGTAACTACAAATAAATGAAAATAAGTTAAAAGAGTGCACGTAGACGACGGACGGAAAAATCGCCCCCAATATCTCATTATCTTCAATCTAAAAATAAAGTTATACTTGAACATTTCAATGAAGTGTTGTTCTATTTGACCTTGCATGCTGTTTCCTTATTACTTATAATTCAATTTACGTCATTATATTTTTTTATTATAGGTGGTAAATCAGGGGGAGGATAACTTGTAATTTGTACACCGATTCAAGAATCACCCATAATGTTCTATGATTTAAAATCATTTAAGAGATTTAAAATAACTTAAGGGATTTAAAATGATTTAAAACCATTTTTTTGTAATTTGCTTCCATTTTAATTCTTTAACAGACATATTAAACAACGCATCTCCGATCTCATTATTTTATGGCCATTAATTCACAGAACATTTTACGGAAATTTTTAGGTTGGCCAAGCTTGCTGGAACTATGTCATGCATGTCACTCTTACAAAATATGTCCAAAACCGGATGCGCCCAGTGTTAAACTTTGATGTGAGCAAATTCGCGGCGGGTACATGTCGTTGTCCCCCCCACTTTCCAAATTAAAATTTCTTTGATGCCATCGAATTGTGCTCGTTTTGTGCCGAATTGTGCCGTAAACCCCCACGTTTTGTGCTGCTTCCCTTAAAACGTTATTAAGGGTTTTTGATGGGGGCCCAACGACACAACAGTCCCACCCTCCCCGCACTTTCAAATTTCCAAATTCTTTTATGACATCTAATTGTGCTGGTTTTGTGCAAAATTGTACCCAAACCCCTCGTTTTGTGGTCCTTCCCTTTAAAAGTTAGTAAAGGTTTTTAATTGGGGCCAACGATACGGCAGCCCCCCTTTCAGATTTCAAATTTTTGATACCATCGAATTTTACTGGTTTTGTGCCAAATTGTACCGTCAACCCCACGTTTTGTGCTGCTTCCCTGTAAAAGTTATAACAGTTTTTTTATGGGAGGGGGGCGTCAATGTGGTATCTAAACCTCCACAACCAAGTTTAAATTTTAAAGAACAAATCACGGAGTCGAATTTTGCTGGTCAAAAGTTGGATTGTGCCGTCAAGTTTGAGTATTGTGCTGCTTTGGCTATAAAGTTATATGGGGGGGTGACTAAATACAACCCATTTGTTCAAATTTCTAAAAAAAAACAAATTACGGAATTCAATTGTGCTAGTCATAAGCTGAATTTTTATACACTTTATAATAATAAAGTTTTTTTTTGTATTTTTAAAATGGATCCTTTGTCTAATAAATTGAGCATCAAACGTATGGACGTACCGTTTTATTCGGGGCTCTATGGAAAAAATACACATATAAATTTTTACTTTATTTTTTACTGCCTAATAATTTTATATTTATATTTAGTGTGTATTTGATGAAATAAATGTCGTATTAAGAACATACTGATATAACTATCACTATACAATATACCTTACTGTTAAATGTGGACAGATTTTTTTAGCTGAATTGATCGGCCTGTTTCCACAGTTTTTGCTTTTTGAGCGCGACGTTTCGGTAGCGGACTCTGCTCCCATCATCAGGCTTAGTCCTGAGAAGGACCTTTTTCGCACTTGAGTCGAATTCATATGTTATATATAATTTTTTCCCAAGCACTTGACTACTCTCAGATTAGAACTTGGTACCTTTCACTTACTAGTATGACACCTTTACCGCTGAGCCACTGAGTAATCCAATATATATTTTTTAGAACATATATATATATATATATATATATATATATATATATATATATATATATATATATATATATGTATATATATTAAACTTTTTCGTGGTTGCGCAGAAGTTTGTTGCGCCGTAACTTCTTGCGCAGGTGTATTCCGCTTAAACTCTTCGCGTATTATTGGAATCCATGGGTTTCATTTCCACACTAGTTTGACTTATTGGATTTTCTGCTAGTACGATGTATGTGCCTTCTTTGAGTTTCCGACGAATTGTGTTCTCGTCCATTTCCACTATTTGTATTGGATGCGCTGGTCTTCGTTCCAGACATGTTCGGCGATTCTCGATTTTTCTGTTTCGCCCTTGCGGACGTTGTTCTGCGTTCTCACTGTGAGTGGGCTACTGCTCTCTCCAATGTATGCTCTTCCGCATTCGCATGGTAGGTGGTATACACAACTCTTGGAATTCTGGTCTTCATTGTATGGTTTGGTTTTGGTTAGTATTCCCCTGAGCGTTCTGGTTGATTTGAAGGCAGTGCGTATCTTCTATTTGCTGACTATCCTTCGTATTTTGTCTGAGATACCTTGTATATATGGTATTATCGCTGTGTATTTAGCGATATTTTCTTTTTCTTTGTTTAGGTCCTCTTTTTTTGAGCATATTGTTTTTGCTGTATCATACAAGCATTTTGCCACGTCTAACTTCACGTTTTTGTGGTGATTGGACCTGTCGTGAAAGTATGCAAGTACATCCAGGAATGGCGTTTTTGTTCCGACTCCAATTGCGGCTATTTAGTGCCGTGTTGCCAAACTACGAAAGTATCGTCCACGTATCTAAGCCACATCCTTGGTTTCTCTGTGAATTCGGATATCGCTTGGTATTCAATGTCTTCCATATATATAGCTCACTATGAGTGATAGTGGAGAACCCTTCGTCATCCGATACTCTTGTTGGTAGAGTTTGTCTTCTACCTGGAAATATGTAGTGATAAAACATATTGTGTGAAGCTCCATATTGTGTTTACCAAGAGCTGCGTGCGTTCGTCTAACGTTTCCAGCTTGTCCCTTATAATAGTTAGTGCCTTATCGGTAGGCACATTACTGAATAGACTCACAATGTCGAAGCTTACCAGCATTTCTTCGTAGTTTGGTTCGAAGTTTCTGATGGTTTACACGAAGTGCTGCATATTCTTCACCATACACTCGGTTTTCCCGATAAGGACGTGATGATACCTAGCAGATAGTGTGCTAATAGGTGACAAGGTGAATTTCTTGAGCTCCCAATTGGTCTCAGAGGAATTCCTTGCTTATGAATCTTTGGTAAGCCGTACAGATGCGGAAGTTTGCAGTAGTGTGAGGTGTCTACTTCTCTGGTAATCGGAGAACCCTCCCTTATGTTTTGCCAGCGTCAGGTATATCCGTCTTTCGATTGATGGTGTGGGGTCTTTTGGTATTTGTTTGTACTCGCCCCTGTCTAGTAGTTCTTAAATCTTACTGTTGTAAGTGTCCATATACATTACCACAGTTGCATTTCCTTTGTCTGCCGGGAGAATTTTGATCGTTGGGTCATTCTTAAGGGAAATGACCGTTCTCCTTTCTATGTTAGAGATGTTATGTTTAGTTCGCCTAGATGAATCTGGGACTGATCTAACCTTACTTCTGTATTCTTCGGCTTCTTCAGTATCTAATTTCATAGCTGTTTCTTCGACTGCGGTTATTAAATCTACTTTCGGAATATACCTCGGTGTTATCGCATAGTTCAAGCCTTTGTCCAGAACCTGCATTTCGTTTTCGTTCAACGGTCGTTTGGAGATGTTTATGACAGTGTTTTTTCGATTGATGTTGCTTGGTTCTTTCTTCTCCTTCATTAGCTTTTGGAGTTTCTTCTGCTGAATTTCCTTGTGCATTGCCTTGGTCTTCGAATATTTACTTCTGGTAGCCGTATTTATCCTATCAAAGTCTTGTTCGTTCACTCGATTTCGAATGATGTCTCTAATCTCATTGGATTGGTGTTCGAGCTGATACTTTCTGATTCGTTCTTTGACTAACGCTTCGCTAGCTCTCTTTGCGATTAGTGATATTTTCCGGCTGTGTATCGGAGTTTTGATGTTGAGCCCGGTGGGTACTACGTTGTTATCACGGGCTTTGCAGAGGAAGGTTAGGTAGTTCTCTTCTAGTGCTAGATTGTTCATTGAGGTTTCAAGATTTCTGAAAAGTTGTTCGGGACTTCGGGGCCTTGCTCTACCGTACAAGCATTTTGCCACGCCTACTTCACGTTTGCTCCATCGTACAAGCATTTTGCCACGCCTAACTTCACGTTTGTATATTTTTAAGGTCATCGTATTCCCAGGTGTTGTTCAGTCTGTATCAAAATGCTTGGAAATGTCCAATGCTTCCAATATTTGCTTCCATGGGTCCGTAATAATTAACAACACCTCGCGAGTTGTAGGTTACATTTTTTATGTTTAAAATCATCAGAATGCTATGGGCTTCAATATTTGGAATGTGCCTTGTAGAATCAACGATTTCAATGAAAATTAACTGTTCATTCAATAAAAATAATTGTTCTTCATATGGAGTTGTACAATGATGACTCCGATAGGTAATGCGAATCCTGATGTTGTGTTAATGCTTAGAACACATGTTTTTGTTTGTCTACTTTTTCCACAATGTTTGCAGTTAGAGAGTACTTTAATTCCTCTTTTTCACGTAACCTCCTTATTAATGACTCCATTGTTGTTTCTGTTGCTAATACTGTTATATTACCCGGTAATATTTTTTCAGAAAATATCTTTTGTAAAATTTGCAACCTTGAGGAATAACACTTTTGATTTATATTTCGTGTGGATGCGAATTTTAGCAAGGTATGGGTCAATGTAAACTCCAGGTATATCACTATCGCAGTATATTACCATAAAAATCTGGTACACAGAATGAAAAGCACATGTGTTGGTGGCAATATATTTTTGTTTTTTTAAAGTAATCGGTTGCAGTTTTAATAAATTTCCGTTTTTTAAAATACCTGCAGGCATACCACTTCCGTTAAAACTGAAGTCAACTTTAGCCCAATCGAGGTTTTTTCCAAATTAGATTTGTTTTTTCGTTTTATCGACTCTTTAACTTCTCCTTTACAGTTTTCAACAGCTAAAAATTCCACTGTATCTGGTGGTTTTAGTAGATTTATTATTATTTTGGTACTCCTCTGCTGAATGTCTCCCGCTATTAGTTTCTCGTCCCAACTCTTGTTGTTTATTTTTGTTTAAAATTTCTTTCCGTTGGTTTGCTACTTTTTAGTTTTTAATGATTTGTTTACCTACGTCTTTTTGTCCATAACTTAACATTACTTTCTAACCATTGTATTTTCCTTAAATGTTTATAGTCCGATTTTTATATTCGTTCTTGTATTCTATCCTGTATTTTTGTATTGTTTTGGGTGGTGATGAAGACTCAAAAAAGGTCGAAACGTAGACTTTTACAAATTTGTTGTACTTAGCCACCCTTAACATTTATAATCCCTATACCTTTATAACCAAAGCGGGACAAAACTTCAGCTTTCGATCAGCACAATTCGATTCCGTGATTTCTTCTTAAAGTTTCGAACAACAGGGTTGTGCTTAGCCACCACCCCGATGGCATCAAAAAAATGTGAAATCTGCAAGCGGAAGTAGTACGAAACGGGGGGTTTACGTCACAATTGGGAACAAAACGAGCATAATTAGATGTCGTCAAAAAAAATTTGAATTTTGAAAATGGGGGTGGGCCGTCGTATCGTTGTATCCCCCCCCCTCCCACTAAATAACCCTTAATAACTTTTTAATGAAATCAGCACGACTTTACGGCACAAAAATTGATTTTCGAAAGTGGGGCCAACGACATGTAACTATTCGCGATCGTGTTTTCGGCAATTTTACGTATTTCAGGATGCAAGATCATCTTACATTTTCGTGTTTTGTGACAGAATTTGCATAAGAAAAGGCAACTAGATCAAATTTTTACTTTTAAAATTAAGACATTACCAACAGCTTTAAACATCCCTAAATCAACTAAGGTGGAAAATTTTGTTTAAAAACGGCATAAAAAGGGCAAATTAAGACCTTGAAGCACTCATTCTTTAATAAACTCGTGGCTACGCCACTCGCTTTAATTAGTCATTAACGGTCCAGTAGTAATTAACTATCGAGTGTAGCTTTAAAATTTTAGACAATTGTTGGTTGGATATGTTAAATCCTTAGTTAAATAGTTTTCTGTATTGATTGTTTGGCCATAACTTGGATTGATTCTGTATACCATCTTCAACCAGTACTATATAGTATTTAGTGCCATTCCTTTGCAACGGAACTTTACTAACTATTTACATTTTATTTTATTTTAGTACAGTTGAATCTTGAGTAATATCCCTAACCGTGTTGGGGATGTGAAGTTCGAGTGTAGGGATATTGCTTATGGAAATTTGCATGTGTGATATAAAAAATGAAATAAGACAATTTCTTGAAAATATTTACTGTTAATATCAAAATTAAGCCCTAAAAACGATTTAAACAACTGTAGAAATTTTGGGAAACGTTACTTTAAATTCACTCTTCCGGCAAATTCCACTAAAACGTACTTGCTTTTTATCAACGCTTCCGCTTTTGGCCTTTTCGAAAAATTCGTGTTCTGGTTCATTTTCATCCTGAGATGAACCTTCGTTCCACTTCCCTCTGGATGACACACGCAGTTGATCTTCGAAGGAACATTGCTTGTTTGCAGGCTTCCGAACCAGCTTAAACATTGGTTTCTGCTTCTCATCTCTTAACTTTCTCTTTGAGTTTTTGTAGGCGATGTTCTCGGAACTTGAGCATGTTGCTTCCTTTTCAGTTCTAAGGGAGTATGTGCCGATATGGGGATATGACATCAAGGAGTTTTGATGGAATTAATTGAAGTGCTGTGTTGAAGTACTTTCGACTGTCAAATAGGCATGCTCCGATTGCCGATGGCGCAAATGGAAACACTCCACGTGCTGGTAAACCCATTGATCCGATTGACGCGGTTGATCCTTGAGACCAAGCTTTTTGTAAAATAACTGAAACCTTTTTAGTTAATAGTGCTCCATTTCCAAATATCTCAACTGGACCATAAAAATATTTTTCTACGCTCTGAATGTCCTTGGTCATCTGGTCATAAAAACTTATCCAGAATGGTTTTTAAAAATTTGACTTTTATTTCCTCAGAGCGATGCACTATGCGTCCACGAAACCACACTTCCTCATTATAGAGCATAACACTCGTTTCTTTATCAGGCCATAAGGAAGGCTGAGATATATTCATAGCTACAAGTCAGATATGCATGTCATCAGGCGCCACTCATTTCAAGTTAGATAATTAAAATGCAACAAAAATGGAAAAGTTGTACTTTCATATTACATGTAATAAGATTACATGTAATAAACAGCTGTATTTATTTGTATATTTAATAAAACAAAATAATACCTGCTGATTAATTTCGGCATAAAGGCAAATAAAACAGTACTTAACTTTTCGCAAAGTTTTGTGATAGTAAACTAATTCTTAATCGATACCTAAACTATACATATAATATAGCCTATATTTACGTATATTTGAAAATGAAAGATGATTGAAACTGTGTAACATATAACATATAACAGTTTTTTTTTGCCCTTCGTCAACAAAATACAACTGAAGTAAGGTTATGCATTCAAATGTTTTTATCCTAGAAAACATTGACTGAAGCTGTTTTCTTTTCATTACAACAGCATTAAACCTTCCGAAACAATATTAAACTGCTTTAAATTTCCTAAATCAATTCATCTAGTTTGCCCACTTACTGAAACGTAATTTGCACTAAAGGGGTGGGTACTTACTTGTTATACTAAACACAATGTTAATGCGCCACATTGAAACGATTTGCTGCCGAGAACTGCATTTCGTGTCGATACGATAAGGCAAAATATCAGGCAAAGTAACCTAATTTCAAGAACTCTTAAATAATGTAAATGTAAACGTAATGTATCCTCGACCCAGGGCAATCAGTACAAATATATTGTGACCACTAAAGCAGTAATAACTAACATCATACGTAACTAACAGCAGGCGTAACGTTTCTGTAGGTAGTTACACAAAAACAAAAAGTATCCCCAATTCAAACTTTTCTTCAAGAAAGGTATTGCGTCATCCAAGCAGGCCATTTTGTCCTCCTCAGTCACCACGCTTCATTCAACATGAAATAAAACCATATAACTCTAATTACAAATGGTATGAAATTTTCTTAATACAAGGAGAGGGAGTTTCCCTATTAAATATAATAAATTAACACAAAAAGCAATTAAGTGCAGTTTTCATACCTATGCAAGGAAGTCAACTTAAGATACGGCGGTGCGTTTCATGGCGGGAGGGACGGAAATGGGCTGATATTAGCTTCGCCTTGCGCATTAAACAAAAATTGATGTGGATAATTACCTATTATAGACGATACAAATATTTACAGTGGTATTCGTAATTGTATATACCGGGTAACAACTGAACTATTGCCCAAGCTCGCATATAAAACGGCTTTTCAAAAAAGGGAAGTGTTCTACGACCAAAAAAATGGTGTAATTTGTACTTTTTTAAGGCACTCTAATATGGCAGAATAAAAAAACTGAAGTTAGCAATTTTCAAAAATCGATATTTTCGATTTGAATTTTAAAAGTTTTATCGAGTTTTGTGTGAAAACGGTATAACTTACAACCATAAGACTTTGACTACCCAATCCTACTCTTATATCCTCTATCCATTTATGTCCTCATTTTTTATTTTCAAATACGGATATTATTTTTTTGTTATACCTATTCTGTCCATTAAATTAATAAAATACTTGAGTTTGTTTTTAAAAACAATTGAATTTTGACAGATAACTTATTCATTACCTGTGAATTTGAGCAAATTGTTCAAAGATTGCCCTATTTTGATTCATTTGGATATTACAAAACAAACTAAGCATGCTGAGATGAAAACAAATGATTCAATTTGTTCTCTGATTTTTTCAGAATTTTTTATTTTGTTATTTTAGTTTATTACATAGGTAGCTAGGTATACAAGATTAATATGTATAACTAATAAACAAGAAATTTTAACAAAACGAACGAACCTAATCATAATTAATCTTTTCGAAAACACCTTCTTCTTGAATACAGATCTCACACTTTTCTACAATTATATTTTTGCAGTATAGTAATGTTACTAATAGTTGTAATAAATCGGTTTTTTTGAACAGGTCTAGATTTTCAGGTAGAGTAAAAAAGACTTTTTCTTTGATACGACCCAGTAGAAAGAATTTGGGGGCGTCAAATCTAGGGAACGGGCCTTACAGACCCATTCGTCCATCCATTGGTCCTCAAACTTGTCATTTAAATAGTTCACACAAATTCTAGCATTATGAGACGGCGCGCTATCCTGTTGAAAACAAATAATGGGAATTTGGGAAGAGCCAAATTGTCCATAAAATCATTAACTCTAATAAATTTGTGATGTAATGGGCTCGTTAAAAAATATTGGCCCCACAATTCCCTAAAACACCTAGCCTTACATTAACACCGAAGTGTTCTTGAAAAGATCCTTTCCTGAACAGATGTTGATTTTCATTCGCCCAATATCTCATATTGGTTCTATTAAAGATTCCCAGATTCGTGAAGCGAGGCTCATCAGAAAACAATATTATGCTACTAAAGTATGGTTATAATTCTCCATAAACCATCGTCAATATTGAACTCGCCTAGCAAAGTGGTTAATACCTAAGTGTTAGTGGATTTGGTATTTGTAAGTATAAATACTTATTTCTTTAAAATTTTTCTTGCACTTTCTCTGCTAACTCCGATTTCATTTTCAATTTGACGCGCAGAAATGTTGGGATGAACATTCACACATGCCACAACGTTTCTTTCAGCTTCTTCACTAGTAATGAATTTTCCTTCATTTTCATTTTGGGGAATCGTTTTCAAATGTTGTACCGGTCATGGAGAATACGCGTAGTAGGGTTGGTTTCTGTCGCGGTATAGTTCTGCGTTTAATTTTGCAAACACTCACCATAAACGAGAAGCATATCTATTTGTTCAGTTCTTGTAAAACTTGCCATTTTAAACAAATTACCAAGAATTTTTAATTTACACCAAAAAAATCACAAAATTCACAGGTGATTAAAGTTATTTGTCAAAATTGAATTGTTTTTAGAAACCATAGCAACCTGTGGCATGGTTAATACGATTTGATTATTATAATGATACCCAGAGACTTAAGTATTTTATCAATTTAATGAGCCCAATAGGTATAACCAAAAAATAATATCCGTTGTTTGAAAGTAAAAAAAAGTTGGCAAAATGTACCCGCCTTAATGCCGGTAACATCGTGACATCCGTACCAAGTGATTTCGCGTATCTTTTGGACATTTTCTTCTTTTTCAATATTCTTGACCATTCCTGACCTATTCCTTCCAAACTGTATCCTTAGAAATTCTGTACTCCTTTGCTAATTTCCTGACATTATTTATTGCTCTTCTTACTAACCTGTCTTCTCTGGCTTGGGTAAATGATCTGGGTATTCCACTTCTTGGGAGATTTACACATGATGTACCTTGTTCACAGTCCGCTATTCTGCGATAAACAGTTCTGGGGGAAATATTTTGAATATCGAATATGCGAACTATTTCACGCTTAGGCATTTGCCCAACTAGACTGTAAATACTTTTACAAAGATCTAATTTGTAAGCCATTGTAGTACAACTGATTTTTATAACTGAACTGCCAATGCGAAGACAAACTTTCAGAAAATTTTTGTTTCCAAAGTCAACCTAATATTTTATCATTCTCGCGTATTTTACATCCATTGGATTTTGTGCCAAAACTTTGGAGACATACGTTATAATGTTTTACAACTTATTCATTAGTTATGATTTCATGAATTCGTCTAATGTACTTAACATATTTAGACAACAAACAATTTAATCAAATAAAAATTAACTGTGGCACTATTCAAAATGTCGTCTTGTCAAGTGGATTTAACTCAGTAAAGTAAAACCTATCATTGTTTAACTTTTTTTGAAATACGGATTGTGGAGATTGTATATCCTGCAATAACGTCGAATTACTTTAAATAAGTTTTACTGCATAATGGATATATTTAAATAATGTCTTCCTGTAACCGACCATGTAGTAATATCCTGTATGGTTCAACAAGAACATAACAGTTAATATCAATGGTAATGACCGATGATTCAGAAAATTATACCTAATGTATAAGAAATTGCATTATAAAGATAAATTTGTTTTTTATCGCAAAGTGGTTAAAAACTTTGTAAGAGAAGCTAGGAATGATTGCATAAAGAATTGTGAAAAAATGATTAAGGTAAATCGAAAATTATTTTGGTCTTGCGTTAATTCACAAAAAAACAATAGCTCAATTCCCTCTACTATGTTTCATAATGATTATATTAAACAATGAAGTTATAGCAGAATCATTTAATACTGATTTTAAATCAGTGTATAACGGCAATCACAAAAATGAGCAACGATTTTGATGGATACTATTCAGCTAATCCTATTTACTCTAGTACTTACACTCGTACATTATCAGAAATATTAATAGAGAAAATAATTGACGTTGCCAATACTATTAAAGGCGTTCCAAATGGTCCAGATGATATTCCGGGATATGTATATATATATATATATATATATATACAAGGGCTGTATTGCGTTCCTTTAACTCACGTTCATATGTGTAACATTCAATTACTTTCCACATAATTGACGATACGTAGATTTGGTAGTAAAGATACCATTAAGACTTACAGCCCTATCTCAGTTTGACCTCCTCCAGCAAAAATATTTGAAATTATCATCTATCGCCACATATTCGCAAATATAAAACATGTAATCTGGAATTTTGGAAAGACTTGATATAAATGTTCAAGTAGATTTGATATACCGGGTGTTTAAAAAATATTCGGCAATATTAAAGGGGGTGATTGCTCAGGTCATGTTGTACAGTAAAGTTCCTATAAACATAGGTCCGCAAACGCTTCGTTACCGATCTACAGCGTGTTGAAGTTTAATTTAAAAAAACAGTCAAAATTAGATTTTTCCAAAACGGCTTGAGATATCATAATGAAATTTTACGTGTGTCAATAGCTGTGGGAGACGCATACTTTGAAATACAACACGATGTTTCAGTCGTACCATTGGCGCGCGTCACAGGCTATTTTTCAAGAAAAAAGTAGGATGCCGCTGATTTCTCTAAAAATGAAAAATATTTTTTAATTCTTTGTTCAATTGTGAAGAAAAAAGCTCTCTTGACTTTTTATCTTGTGAAGAAAAAAGCTCTCTTGACTTTTTATCGTACGACGTACCGTTTTTGAGTAAAAAAACATTTTAGTGCATGTCCATTTATCATGCGTACAAAAATATTTTTAAACATTCCTGTATTATTCACTGACATATCACTGACATATTGAATGAGTCTCGTGATTAATAATTTTGTACGTGTCGAATTTGTTAAAGTTCCTTATCATGAATCGATATACGAATGCCGAGATGACATACACTAGATTTATGAACTTGCTGATGAGAATGCATTAGAAGCTAGGCGGTTGTATACTGAAAGATTTCCGGGCCGTATTACTCCTGATAGAAAAACTTTCGAATGTATTCATCGGCGTCTTTATAAAACAGGTACATTAAGACGAAATGGAGGAACAGGAAGGCCAAGGACAGCAAGAACGGTAGAGCTGGAAAAGGATGTGCTGTACATGATTGAAGAAGATCGAGGTACTTCTACTCGAAAAATTGCTGACGCTTTGGATGTAAGTAATAGGACTATTTGGCACATTCTTAAGGAAAATTTGTTGTATCCATTCCATATACAACGCGTTCAAGCACTTCTTCCTGCTGATTTTCCTCCTCGCATTGCATTCTGTCAATGGCTTTTGCACAAAATGGTTCAAATCCCTCAACTCCTGATGTTGATTCTGTTCACCGATGAAGCGAGTTTTTCAAGAAATGCAATACGGAATTTCCATAATAACCATGTATGGTGTGAAGAAAATCCAAATGAAATTGTTGAAGATCGTTTTCAACATCAGTTTTATTTGAACGTTTGGATTGGGATTGTGGGTCACTGCCTAATTGGACCGGTATTTCTACCCGGGAGACTTACCAGAGAGGTTTATCGCAACTTTTTGGAAAACACGCTCCCTGGATTTCTGGAGGACGTACCATTAGCAATTAGAGATGCAATGTGGTATATGCAGGATGGCGCACCAGCCCACTTTAGTCAAGTAGCTCGTGATTTCTTAACACAAGCATACGGAAATCGTTGGATTGGCCGGGGTGGGCCTCACTCATGGCCTGCACGATCCCCGGACTTAAATCCCCTTGATTTTTTCCTGTGGGGCCATTTGAAGTCCTTGGTGTACGCTACTCCATTGCTGGGTGCAACTCAATTAAAACAGATCCTGAACAACAAAGTAAAAATATCTTTTTTTTGAGAATCAGCCATCTACTTTTCTTGAAAATATTGACGTGCCAATACGCGCGCCAGTGGTACGACTGAAACATCGCATTGTATTGCAAAGTATGCGTCTCCTACAGCTATTGACACGCGTAAAATTTCATTATGGTATCTCAAGCCGTTTTGGAAAAATATAATTTTGACTGTTTTTTTTTAAATTAAACTTCAACACGCTGTAGATCGGTAACGAAGCGTTTGCGGACCTATGTTTATAGGAACTTTATTGTATAAAATGACCTGGGCAATCACCCCCTTTAATATTGCCGAATATTTTTTAAACACCTTGTATACAGACCTAACAAAGGCATTAGACAAAATTAATCGCTGCATATGTTAGGTATTTCAGAGACATAATTATGTGTCACATAATAGCCATCATTCTAACAGTTTTGTTGCTTCATCTGGTATTCCTCAAGGTAGCAAGTTGGGTCACTGCTATTTTTATTATTTTTTGATGATGTTGTTAGATGTGCGAAATACAGACAAATAAGGCTTTATGCTGATGACTTAAAGATATTTAAGCAGATCAATAAACGAGAGGATATCACTGTTTTGCAAGAAGATTTTAATAATATAGTTGAGTGGTGTCGAACTAATAACTTCAGTTTTGACACAGGTAAGTGTTTTGTTGTATCATTTTGTAAAAAACCATAATATATAATTAAGTATCGTATTAAATGGTACATTACTTAATTCTAACGATTCCATATGTGATCACTTGGTTTTTTGATAACACATATTATCAGTGCATGTGATTAATACAGTGAAAGAAGCTAACAAGTTTTTAAGATTTATTATAAGGCTAACTAGAGACTTCAAATCGACTGAAACCTTAATATCTTTATACAACAATTATGTCTGAAGCAAACTAGAATATGAGGCAGTAGTTTGGTCGCCTACCTATTCAAAATATTTACTAAACTTATAAAAATTTCCGACATTGGAAGTTAGAAGAAAGGTGATTCTTCTGTTATTCTTATACAAAATTCTACCTAGCAGCGTCGATTGCTCCTATTTAATACAATCCATTTCAGTTAGAACAGGGATTCCCAAAGTGGTCGATATCGACCCCTTGGAGTCGAAATCGGTTTCCCATGGATCTACATAAACGAAAACTGCTTTTGGGGGTCGACGAGGTCTAAAAATCGACCCCTATTAATTAACACAAGTTCTTAATTGAAACTTTCAAGATGCTGTACGAGTTGTGTTACATGTACCAACTTGTTATAAGAATGACTAATATTTTAGTAGGAAGTATCGTTGTTATACTTTTAAAATTTGACGCATATACGCGATTTAACACGAAAGAAATCATGATCAAGTTCAAGTCCAAAGATTCTCCTGATATTTTACTACATAACAAGCTTGCACTTAGGTTGAAAGTTCATTTGCGTTTTGAAATTCGTTGGAGCTTGAATGATAATACACTCATCGACTAATTTATTTCAAGAGATTACAAATTAATTACATAGTTAAATAAAGTGAATTAAAATGAAGTGATTGAAAAGGAATTTACAAAGTGCTTAGTTATCTACCCGCATTAATAGCTTAACCATACATTTCTGCAGTTTATGAAAAGTAACAGGGTAAGTACCAAAAAACGATTTAATATTTTTCTAAGTATTTTTTGAAATTACTTTAGAAACGTTGTTACCTAAAATTATAAATGTTCAATTTTCTTGGTTTTCGTTTTTTACGCTGGTTGGTACCTAATACAAATTTTCTATAATATCTAAGTTTATCAATGAGTAAGTTCGTGAGCATACCTAAAAAACATCCAGTACCTAGGTGTGATAAAAATAAGCTCGTGTGCAAATTTAACAGTTTTATTGTTGTTGTTTTTTAAGTAGTTCCTTAAACATTTTTTTTTTTGATTTGCAGGTTTACTGCGAGTTTTATGATGACAGACATGAAAAAAAATGCAGACAATATAGTTTGGACTACTTGAAGTTTGGATTTATTCCATCTCTATCAAATCAACACTTGCCGATGTGTCTCACATGTGAGAAAGTATTCAGTAACGATGCCATGAAGCCTTCAAAAATAGTACATGCTGACAAAAACGTAAGCCCTTGTCATTCTTTCAAACACTTACAGAAAAACTAGAGAAAAGGCCATCCATAAGAACGATGCTTGCGTCATCATCTATGCAAGATGTTGATGGTTTACGAGCGTCCTATAGTACCTCTTTACTAATGGCGAAGTCGGGGAAACTCCACACAATTGGAGAGCAGCTTATTTTACCAGCCATTGCGGAGGTCTTCACCAATGTATTGCACAAGCCCGCACATGATATTATAAAGAGAATTCCTTTGAGCAATAACACCGTTCAAAGAAGAATAGACGAGATGGGTCGCGACGTGGAAAACATTTTATGCAATTTCTTACAGACCAACAGGTTCTCTCTCCATTTGGACATTACCCGGCAATAAAGCTCTGCTGTTAGGATATGTTCGATATCGATACCGACAAAGCTATTCCATGGAAGAACATTGTTTCTGTTGCGACTGATGGTGCACCATCTATGGTTGGTCGTCATCGTGGTTTTATAGCTCACTTAAAGCAACAACTGCCTTAGGTACTAGTCATTCACAGACAGCATTTAGTAGCAAAAAGTCCTAGATTGCACCAATCTTTACAATACAGGGTGTGGCCCAAAGAGTTTTGATTAATACAGTTATATTGAAAATCTGAAATTATGAAGCTGTAGGTTTTGGATGTCGCTGAGTTCAAATATAATATTGTACTGAGTGTGGCACTTCCGGTTATACCGAAATAAACGTCAACTTTGCTATTTTAAATGGAACCTAATATTTTTTATTTTATTTTCGAATTCTACATGAAATTCTAGATAAAATTTGTGCACAATGTCCTATACCAAAAATGAAGTATTTTCGAGATATTTCGATTTTTTTTTTAATTTTGAAAAAATTCTAGTCCACGTTGAATAACGATATCTCCATTAATAACGAAGCTAGTGACGTGAAATGCTAACCAATAAACAACAAGCGCTTGCCCGTTAACTCCATATATCCATCTCATTGATATTTCGTACAGGGTGTTTTAAACTTAGCCGCCGACATGCACAACTTAAATCATTTATAAGTTGCTTACTTTAAATAGAACACCCTGTATTTTATTACATCTTCCGCTGTATTTTTTTAAGCCAATTTGTCTGGTGTCAGTATTCCCTATACCTAAATCCAACCACTTTTGAGATATTTCATTATCTTAGTTAAAACATAACAACACTAGTAAATGGTAGGCCATGATTTCCATTATTTAAGGTGATATTTTGTTATTTTTTCATAAGTTATTAATTCTGAAAAGTATCCAATAGCCTGAAAGGATTATTAGTTGTGGATATCATTAAAAACGTTGACTAGTTATTTTGTATTAATTTAATTAGATAACTTACAAACAAAAATAACTAAATGTAATATTAAACAACTAAAGTTTTATAATAAGTGTTCAAAATTAGCACCATCTATGACATTTATGAATCCTTTTCATTAAGTTATGTCTTGTAATTCTGGAAATATGGTCGGGTGTTAGAGAATTAAAAGCAAGTAAGACTCTCTGCATCATATCTTCCTTTGTCGTAACATTTTTCGCTGTATTTTTTAAGCTAATTCGTTTGGTGGTTAAAATATAACAATACTTAATTATTTAAACATTAGTAAAGCGTAGGCATGGCTGTCAAAGATTTGATAGTTAAAACGTTAATTGTTTATGTTGTTTTGACAGTTTTCTTTACCAGTTTGTATTTCATAGTAAATAATAGCAAATGTAGGATTTACTAATGATGATTTTTTAAATCTTATTATTATTTACGGCGAGTGTAATAGAATTGTTGAACGGACTTGCCGTGTTTTTGCAGAAAGATATCCAAATCGACCAAATGCAACTGGTGATATTGTAAGAAGATTGCTTAAAAACTGCCGTCAGTTTGGTCAATTTAAGACAAAAATTAATAAAAATAAACCACTAGTGGACAGTGACATAAACGAAATTAATGTTTTGGGTTATTTTACGGCCTCTCCAAATGCCTCCATTAGAGATTGTGAGAGAGATCTTACTTTGTCGACGAGAACAATTCATCGCATTTTAAAAAAACACAAATAGAAACCATTTCCATATCATTTGGTGCAACACTTACAATTAGGTGATCTTCCTCGAAGGGTAGAATTCTGTGAATGGTTTTTAATGAAGACTCAAGAGGATGAAAACTTCATAAAAAAAGTTATATGGTGTTATGAAGCAAAGTTTAGAAAAAATGGATTATTTAATCGACATAATTCCCATTTTTAGTCTAATAAAAATCCATATGTTAGTAGAGAACGTTATTTCCAAAATAGTTGGAGTTTTAATGTTTTTTGTGCAATAAAAGACGATAAAATTTCAGCATTAAAATTTTATGATGAAAATTTAAATGGTACAAAATATTGCCACATTTTAGAAGAAGCCATACGACCGGCGTTACATACTTTAAGAAATGGAAAGGCGGCTTCAGCTTGGTATCAGCAAGATGGAGCACCTCCTCATAACTTTGGGCCTGTTGCTCAGCATCTTTACGACATGTTTGATGATAGATGGATTCCCAACCAGGGTCCGTTTCGTTGGCCAGCTCGCTCTCCTGATTTGGCTTCTCTAGATTTTGGTATTTGGGGTTACATTAAAAATCAGGTATTTTCCAAACCTGTTACGACAAAGGAAGATATGATGCGGAGAGTCTTACTTGCTTTTAATTCTCTAACACCCGACCATATTTCCAGAATTACAAGACATAACTTAATGAAAAGGATTCATAAATGTTTAGAAGTTGATGGTGCTAATTTTGAACACTTATTATAAAACTTTATTTGTTTAATATTACATTTAGTTATTTTTATTTGTAAGTTATCTAATTAAATTAATACAAAATACCTAGTAAACATTTTTAATGATATCCACAATTAATAATCCTTTCAGGCTATCGGTTACTTTTCAGAATTAATAACTTATGAAAAAATAACAAAATATCACCTTAAATAATGGAAATCATGGCCTACCCTTTACTAATGTTGAAATAATTAAGTGTTGTTATGTTTTAACTAAGATAATGAACTATCTCAAAATTGGTTGGATTTAGGTATAGGGAATACTGTTACCAAACGAATTGGCTTAAAAAAATACAGCGGAAAATGTAATAAAGTACAGGGTGTTCTATTTAAAGTAAGCAACTTATAAATGATTTAAATTGTGCATGTTGGCGGCTAAGTTTAAAACACCTTGTATGAAATATCAATGAGATGGATATATGGAGTTAACGGGCAAGCGCTTGTTGTTTATTGGTTACAATTTCACGTCACTAGCTTCGTTATTAATGAAGATATCGTTATTCAATGTGGGCTAGGATTTTTTCAAAATTAAAAAAAATATATATCTCGATAATGCTTCATTTTTGGTATAGGACATTGTGCACAAATTTTATCTAGGATTTCATGTAGAATTTGAAAATAAAATAAAAAATATTAGGTTCTATTTAAAATAACAAAGTTGACGTCTACTTCCGGTATAACCGGAAGTTCCACATTCAGGACAATATTATATTTGAACTCAGCGTCATCCAAAACCTACAACTTCGTAATTTCAGATTTTTAACATAACTGTATCCGCCATTACTTTTAATCAAAACTCTTCGCGCCACACCCTGTATGTTACAAATACTGTCAACAAGATTCGAAGCAATTCTTTGAACTCTCGGTTATTTGCTCAGCTATGTGAGGAAAACTACGAAGTCTTTACTCGGTTACTTCTGCACACCGAAGGACGCTGGCTATCAAGAGGCTCTTGCTTAGCAAGATTTTCAGCTATTTCTGAATCTGTGTTGGAGTTTTTACAAGAAAAAGATCCAAATTTGAAAGAAAATCTGAACAATTGTAAATCAGATATTTATTACTTGACTGATATCTTTGGTATGTTTAACAAAGTTAATTTGCAGCTGCAGGGTGACGATCTCAACTTGATTAAAACAAAGTCAATAATATCGGCCTTTGTGGGTAAACTTATCCTTTATAAACAAAATTTAAGCAGAAAACAATATTCACAGTTTCCGCATTTGTCAAAATTACAAGAAAAGCTTCAAGACGATGTTATTTTATCATATGTCACTCAGTTGGACGTATTACACAAGGATTTTACTAAGAGGTTTGAGAATCTTTTAAATTTACAAACCAACGTGGAGAATTAAGGCTGCAACTCAGCAATATTGAACCAGATTTAGCTAGATTGGTAGAAAATCACCAGGTTCATCCATCACACTGAATTTTTTATTTTTTTGATCTTTACTTTGCGATTTTAATGTTTTTTTTCAAAAAATAATTACCTGCTTAAGTATTTTTACGTAATTTGTATTAATAATTATTAATTACACTTGATATTTACTGAATTTTATGTCTATTTATTTTGTTAAATTTTGATGAGAAAATGATGTAAGTATTTTGTATCAATATGAAAAAAACTAGAGATAAGATTTTTAAAGTATTTTGGCTATGGAGGTCTGAGGTATCAGTTCATTGTGGAAAAGAGTCTATGGCCCAAAATAATTTGGGAATCCTTGAGTTAGAATAATACAACCTTTTTTTTTGGATGATTATTAATTGGTATGCAGCGCATTTTCTTTTTTATTAACCTTAGTTTTTTTTCTTTAACTATAAACTGTTTGTTATCTGTTAATTATATATTAACATTATTGTTATTATTATTAAAATTTAAATTTATTTAATGCTCTATATGTTGGTTTATACTTTTACGTAAGTAAAAGTTAAACCTACAGGTTACTGTACCGTTACTTAAAAACAATTTATTATAATTTATAATTTGATATAATATTACGAAAATCACATGCATGTGAAAAAAAAGGTTCATTCAGAAGTTATACAAACAGAACAATGCCTGCGGATGAATCACATATATAACGTTAGAAAAATGGTGTGCAAATAATTCACATAATATGTTAATCTTTTTATTGTATATCGTATTATGTTGTAACACACAAATGCAAGAGAACGTTTAAAAATTTTAGTACCCCCTCATTCATTACTTTTGTTATATGTGAGAAATGCTGCAATTTGAACTGTTCATAATCAGATTGCAATTTCTTTCCTTTATGAATTAAATATTATGACTTACTTTAAGGAAGCTTTTTAACATTTATTTCACTGCGTTGTATATGTATAAAAATTCAAGGATAAGTACGTTTGCTACTAAAGTCGCCGATTGTGGAATACTCTTCAGTTTTAATTGAAGAAAATATAAAAATAACAATAGTAATTTCTAAATTTTGGGTACAGATAGTCTAAGGAAAAAAAGAGGCAGAAGGCGCCTTGACCAGGGTTTGTTTTTGTGGCGAAGTTTAATTTTCAGAAGAATCCTGGACAGAATTACTTGCTTTGGATTCCGAGCTCGACGGAGATAAAACTCTCTTCTAACAAACTATTAGCCAGCATATGTTTATTATTACCTCGATCTTCAGTTAAACTCTTAATTATTCTTTTCTCTTTATTGAGTTTATATATGTCTAGTTCATCCTTATTCGGTGTGGAGGTATCTTTGCTTTTCCAGATTTTCTGCCTCGAGTTCCCTTTTTTTGTTTCTTAAAAATGGGTATCGGGGTGATGTCTTCTGGATTAATTGTAACGGTAATATTGTTAGTTGACTTTATCGGCCTCTTTCCACAGTTTTTGCTTTTTGTGAGCGACGTTTCAGAAGCGGACTCTGCTTCCGTCATCAGGCTTAGTCCTAAGAACGACTGTTTTCGCATTTGAGTCAAATTCATATGTTACGATTTTATCCCAAGCACTTGACTACTATCAGATTCGAACTTGGTACCTTACAAGTCTGACGCTATATATATATATATATATATATATATATATATATATATATATATATATATACTGGGTTCCCCATGAATCGACTACCCATTTTATTTTATTAATAAATTCTACGAGATAACTAAATAAGTTGTTCTCTGTGGGATTATCTTCTGTAGTCTTTGGAATTTAAGTTAATTAATAAACAGGTAGGCACCTGTCACAAATAAGTTATAAATTAATAATTTCGTGTAACGTCATTTTACTACGAGAAGTTTGTTAGTTTTCATCAATAATTATTTAATTTTTTTGCTTTGAGACATTATTTCAACATCCGTTTGAACTTTCATGGATTACTCAGTCCAACAACGTGTATTTTGTGTAGAAACTTACATAAGAAGCAATTCGATAGAAGAAGTTAGGCGTGCATTCCGGCGTCAGTTTAATAACAACAATAGGGGTCACGCGCCAAATCGTAAAACTGTTAAGTTATGGGTTCGTCATTGGCATGAAAATGGTTCTGTACAAAATTTGAAGAAGCCTGGACGTCGAAGAACACTTCGTAAATATTGAACGAGTTAGAATTGCGTTTACGAGAAGTCCTAAAAGGTCTGCTAATCGACAAACCCTTATCCTAGGAATATCAAAGGGAAGCTTAGATCGAATTCTTCAAAGGGATTTAAAATTTCATCCCTATAAATACCAAATGGCACTGCACCTTAGCAATCAAGATAAAGAAGCAAGGTTAGCATTTTGTAAGAATTTTTGGATTTACATCAAGGAGCAATTCACAGTCTCCTAATGAGCGACGAAGCAAATTTTTATTTGAACGGCATGGTTAATAAACAGAATTTTAGATACTGGTCAAATGAAAATCCTCGTGAAATCTTTACACAGAACCTCCATAATCCAAAAGTTGTTATGTGGTGTGGTGTAGGATCTTTTGGTATTATTGGTCCATATTTTTTTGAGGATGAAAATAACCGCACTGTAACAGTAACATCCGAGCGCTACGTAAACATGCTAGAGACATTCCTCATTCCAGAATTAAATACAATTACTGACACTTACTATTACAACAAGATGGGGCAACAGCTCATACCGCCAGAAACTCAATGAGTGTTCTGCGAGAAATGTTTAATGGCTGACTCATTTCTCGATTCGGAGATTTGCCTTGGCCTTCGAGGTCTACCCGATTTTTCCTGTGGGGATATTTAAAAGCCAAAGTGTTTGCGAGTCGTCCAGGTACATAATGAACCACTTATCAATATTGAAAAGGTTGAAGTTGGAGGTCATTTAAAGACGTGATTTTTAAAAGTTAGGATTAAATTAGCCAAATATTTATAAGTTATCATAAATAATAGATTATTAATTTATATAATAAATGTAGTTGTTGCAGTAGTTAATTGCTCGTTGCGCAGTAACTTATTGCACAGGTGTATTGCGCTTCAGCTCTTCACGCATTATTGAATCCATATGGGTTTCATTTCCACACTAGCATGGCATATTGGATTTTCTGGTAGTGCGATGTATGTGGCTTCTTTGAGTTTCCGGAGAGTTGTATTCTCGTCTTTTGCCACTATCTGTTATCCCATTAGAAGAGGTGGTATTCGTTCCAGATATGTTCGGCGATTCTTCATTTTTCTGTTTTGCCCTTGCGGACGTTGTTCTTATGTTCCTGTGTTCTCACTATGGTCTACTGCTCTCTCTCTTATGTATGCTCTGCCGCATTCGCATGGTAGGTTGTATACACAATTCTTGGAATTCTGATCTTCATTGTGTATTTTGATTTTGATTAGTATTTCCCTAAGCGTTCTAGTCGATTTGAAGGCAGTGCGTATCTTGTATTTGCTGCCCATCATTCGTATTTTGTCTGAGATACGTTGTATATATGGTATTATCGGTGTATATTTAAGTTCTTCTCTACGGTTACCCTTTCCCTGTTTAAGTTGGGTGTTAAATCGGGGCAGCCATTTTGTTTGAGTGTTTTAGCGATATTTCCTTTTTCTTTGTTCAGATCCTCTTGTTTTGAGCATATTGTTTTCGCTCTATCGTACAAGCATTTTGTCACGCCTAATTTCACGCTTTTGTGGTGATTGAAGTTGTAGTGTAGATACCTACTTCTGTGGGTAGGTTTCCTGTATTCACTAGTCGTTAAAGTGGTGTCATTCCTGTGTATAAGTACATCCAGGAATGGCCGTTTTTGTTCCGACTCCAATTTCATTGTGAATTTTATGGAGGGTGCGCGGCTATTTAGATGATCTAGGAATTCATCTAGCTAGATTGCCGTGTTGCTAAACTACGAAAGTATCGTTCACGTATCTAAGCCACATCCTTAGTTTTTCTGTGAATTCGGATATCGCTTGGTCTTCAAAGTCCTTCATATATATATATATATATATATATATATATATATATATATATATATATATATATATATATATATATATAATATATATAATTAAACTTATTTCGGTTTAACTCGTGTTGATTACAGTCTATTCGACGTTTCCAAAGCTTCTTTCCTTTCTTTTTCAAGAAGGTTGGCAAAGATGAAATTAAATTCAAGTTATTTATGAGACTTAACAAATACTATTCATCTAAAGCACTATCACTAGATTTTAATGTATGTTTTCTGTGTGTTACTGGGCGCATGTGGGAAGTTAATCTCATATTATACGTACTTCATTTATAACTAGTATAGGAGTATATTGTTTCTTTAAAATCATTCTCCAAATTGGTGGAATACGAGAACTGTCATCACGTTTGTTCAACGCGTTAGGACGTTTTTCAATTTCTATAGCTTCTCGTATGATGCGTTCTTGTAGATTATGCAGTGGAGCTATCAATTTTGTTTCCTCAGTATTAAGTTTATGATCAGTGTCAAGATGATGACTGGCATTTACTGACCTCATTAGAAAGAAATTTCCAAAAATTGTTACGTAACGCTAAAGATAAAATACGTGGCGAAGCCAGGTGTAGTGTGAAATTCCCTGTTGTGGTTGTTTTGGCTCTTACATAGGACTAACAAACAGGAGGTTACATGTTAAAGCTCAAGAACTCTACCTGGCTATAAAACATCAGAATATGTTATCATCTTGATACTGCTCATAAACTTAATACTGAGGAAATAAAATTGATAGCTCCACTGTATGATCTACAAGGACGCATTATACGTGAAGCTATAGAAAACGTCCTAACGCTTTGAACAAACGTGATAATAGTTCTCGTATTCCACCAGTTTGGAAAATGATTTTAAAGAAACAATCTACTCCAATACTAGTGATAAATGAAGAAAGTACGAATAATATATTAACAACCACAAGTTCATCCCACATTAACGACAATGCTTCAACTTCAAATATAAATTAAAATCTAGTATAGTGTTTTAGATGAATAGTATCATAAATTAATTTGAATTTAATTTAACCTTTGCCAACCTTTCGTTGAAAATTTAGATAAGCAAAGAAGCTATTCGAAATGTCGAAATGGACTATACACATACACGAGTTTAAACTGAATAAGTTTAATTTTAATATATATATATATATATATACATACATAATAATATATATTGCTCACTATGGGTGATAGTGGGAACCAATCGCCATCCCAAACTCTTATTGGTAGAACTTGTCTTCTACTTGGAAATATGTAGCTATTGTTAAAAGTTCCATTATTGTGTTTACCGAGAGTTGCGTGCGTTCTCTAACGTTTCATCCTTGTCTAGCCTGTCCCTTATAATAGAGCCTTGCCGGTGGGCACATTTATGAATATGCTCACTACGTCGAAGCTTACGACTAATTCTTCGTGGTTTGGTTGGAAGTTTCTGATGGTTTCCACGAAGTGTTGCGTATTCTTGAGTATAGACTTGGTTTTTCCCGATAAGGGTGTGATGATACCTAGCAGATAGTGTGCTAATGGATGATAAGGTAAATTTCTCGAGCTCACAATTGCTCTCAGAGGAATCTCTTATTTATGGATCTTTGGTAGGCCGTACAGATGCGATGATTCGCTGTAGTGTGGGGTAAGTCTAGTTCTCTGGTACCTTTACCTCTGAGCCACTGAGTAATCCAGTATATATTTTTTAGAATTTCTCAGGACTAATCCTGATGGCGAAAGCAGAGTCCGCTTCCGAAACGTGGCGCTCAAAATCAAAAACTGTGGAAGTAGTCCGATCAACTCAACTAATATGAAACCACAGTTGCAAAACACTTATAATACAGAAAAATGCAATATTGTGTTGTTCGCCTTTCTTTTCTCGGTCAACACCAGCAAGCTCATGGTATTGGGTTGTAGCTTCAGGGTTTTTGTCGTTTTGTGATGCGTCCAAAAACTCCTCTCTTAGGTGAAAAAATCTCTTCTAACAAGATACGCACCTGAGGTAGCAAGTTCTTTTACAGCTTGTTCAGCAGTCTGCGCTTTCAAGTAGACCGTACCAAAAATTTCGCAGACATCGAAATGACTAACAGCACGTTGATTGGTTCTTAAAAAACTCTAATTGCTTCATTGCGAAGTGTTATTAATGCCCCCACCACTATTTTATCTGGAGACTGCATCTTGTATGATGTGTAAGGGACAGGCATAGAATCGTAACGAAATTTTCTTTGACCTTTATCACAATATCTAGATTTCCTTGTTGCGCCCATCTAAGTTTCGTAGAATGGGATGATTCTGGAATGGACAAACTTTCTTAAAGAAACTGTCAAACCAAGCGGTAAATAAATCTGTGTGTAGCCACCCTGATGGTTGAAACTTGAATATAGTTCAAGCTGGACACTCTTCTTTAGTTGTTCATTAGAGTTTTTCCGTGGAAATATAATCACCGGTGGTGCAAAAGTTCCATCCACACTCAAAAACATTACAACGGTTAATAATGATCCTCTCTCTGCTGAGTGGAGGGTACCTGTCCGGCGTTTTCCCTTTAGTGCTAATATTTTGGAATATGTTCATTGCACAATACAAATTCCATACTCATCGACATTAAAAATCTCACTAGCATTTTTTTTATTAAATCCGTCATCCCTAGCAATTGATTGTGTCCTTATGTTCGCCTCAGCCAATATTTTTTTCTGCTGATTGTTGAAGCAGTGAAAACGAATTTCAAATTTTATTTTGTTTCGCCAATTGAAATGCAATAGAACATGAATCTCTCCTGGTTAAGCCAAAAAATTGCTTTTCCATCTTGAGAATATACTGCACGAGTTTTAATACTCTCAACGTCTTTGTAAGTTTTATAATATCTAAATAGAGTAGAACGGGTTACCTTGCAACGATTAGAACAGCTAGAAATCCTACTCTACTGATTCGCGCTGCATCCACCACATGTCTCGTATTTTCCTCTACCCATTCGTGCTCTTTAACGTTTCATAAAGGCATTTTCTTAAAATAAAACCGTATGTTACAACATATATTTTTGGAATAATCACATTCGCGTCCCCTCTACTATCCCACAATAAACCTCACAACAAAACTCTTCCCTGAAAAAAGTAGCACCACCATAAATACACGTTTTAGTTAGTATTTGAGGTTAGGAATACAGACTGGCTTTACAGTTTACATTTAGGTCAAATTCATTAAAAATAGTGCATAATGATACTATTGGAATGCAGATGGCGATTACGGTTTAGCTAAAATCGTGATATTCCATAATCGGCGACTTTACTCTACCTTCTTATTCTCGAAGCAGATAGAAGTAGTGTCGTTTACCTGAAATAAATCGATGTAGAGTTTCAGACAATTTTTAAAACGACTTGGCAGTTTTTTCACCGTTATCTCTGTGATTTTATCGTTTATGTACAGTGCGTCCACGAATGTAGTTGAGAGAAGAAAAATCTTTGCTAGATATTAATCTTACCACCAAACGTCATTCTTTATAAAAAAATCCTGTCGAGAAACTAATAATACCATAGATAAATCTTTGATAAACTATACAGTGTTTCTAAGTTAGGAGGCCACTATTTATTATTTTGTCTAAATATTAATTTTCAAATCAAAATTTCATTTTTCATTTTCTCTACGTTTCAATAGCAACACATTTTTTTCACTCTCTTAATAAATTCTCTGTATACTTTTATTAATGTAGTAATACCGTATATTATGGATCTATAGTTTACATAATGGTAAGGTTGTGTTTTCGAGAAACAGAATTGTTTACAGCAGGTCACTTTTCCTCGCAAAATTGATAATAAAACCAGTAAATTAGTTTGAAGAGAGGAGTTCCATTATTTTTACTTTACACAATCTTTAGTATCAAAAGATTTACTATACATGCAAAATTATTTGCATACAGTTCAGCTTGGATATCAATTTTTCTTCGAGAATGGATACCATAGGTTTATTTTTTCACTGATAAATCTAAATTTTGCTCCAACAGACTTTTCATACCTGTAATTTTGATTTTTTTTCATCGTACTGTTGGACCATATTTTATGAAACATTTTTGTTTTACCATTTCTAAACATATTAGAGCGCAACTACGTAATAGCTGGTTTTGACAATAAAATGGTTGCCATCACATTCCACAGCCTAAATCAAACAATTTCTACACGACCATTTTGCTGAATTATGGACAAGTGGATGGTTTTCTGCTAGGTCACATGATATTACACCATTAGACTTTACTTTGGGTGCTTTATTGAAAGAAATGGTTTGTTTCCAATTATTTGTCATAAGATAGGAGAATTAAAGCAGCGCATAAATGAAATGAATGAACGCAAATTATTCATAAAGCATAGTTTATTCAGACAATGGAAAATGTTGCAGAAGGCGGCGTATAGAAAATGAAAAACTGGAACTTTGATTTGAAAATTTGAATTCAAACCTTATCTTTAGACTAAATGTTGTAACAACCCATTTTGAGTTGTATTAAAATATACCGTAATTTATGTTCTCGTTCATTTAGTTGTAAATATAAGAAAAATTTTATTTATTAATGATTTGTAGGTATGAGGTAGGCAACTTAATTTGCATTTTGGTGTAACGTAAGTGCATATCTTCTTAAAGGTTTATACTCGCACTTCTTTAAATTATTTTTTCTGCTCAATATTTTCGCGCAATGCGTCATCATTGACTTAATTCTTTGCGCAAATTTTTTGCGCACGGCTATATCATCTGACATCCTAAAGCGTCCATTTTTTCACTTCCTAATGAATGTTGTGTTGTTTAGGAAGCAATTTTTAGGTTTCCCCCTAAATTTTGTGAAAAGGGCCATTGATTTGATGGTAAGATAATTTAACTCGTAATACTAAAAATTAAAACATTTGCTCTTTTCAGGCACTTTCTTTTTTTTACTTTTACGCTTTTCATTTTACCGCTTTTAATTGCATAATTAATTCTACTGTTACGTACGCTTTCATTTTATGATGGCGTTTTGCTTTTACTGCAGATCTGAATGTGGATTCCATTATTTATTTTGAACCTTCAAAAGAATGCAATAAATATTGGTTTATTCAATTTTAAGAAGCCAAATTTATAAGAAATAAAATTCCATTTTGGGTGTGGCCTACAACGTAAAGCATTATTTCGAGATATTGCGCAACATTGATACAAGGATGACATCACCTTGGTTTGCATTTCCGCATTTATTTTTTATAATACCAGGGGTTCTCAAGAAGATTTATTATATTTTGTACAGGTATTTATGTTTAACAATTAATTAGTAATTTAAGGCTATAACTAGTTTTAAGATATATTTTATTTAACCCTATCATTTTAACTGTTAATAAACATAGTTTGTATATTTTTTATTTTTGTACATTTTGGTAAATTTTTATTGTAAAACTCAGTTTAGTTATTCCGAGCATAAGTAAAAAATAACTTGGCGTCCAAGATCATTTTATTAGTTTTACATGGTAGTTATTATATTGATGTTCAGTGGAAGTAATCAAGCAGAAATTGTGGTAATTAAACAAATCAAAAAAAAATGACCCACCCTACTTTAATCAACCGACTGGGACAAAGGCATTATTTTTGGTGAATGGTTTGTATCTCCAGTTAGTTTAACAATTTGTTTTGGAGAACATTTTTACACTTATTTCTTTATTATATTATTAAAACACTTTTTATACGATTACCATCATCTTTATTTATAATGTAGATTTGTTTCAAACAAATTTGGTGTACACTAATAAATAGTGGCACTTCCCTCTTGAGATATTTTCATGTTTTCGTAAACACCCTGTATAGTTTATCAGACATTTGTATATGGTAATATTAGTTCCTCGTTCAGAAGGACTTTTTAATAATAAAATTTTTTTTCCTATTGTCTACTTCATCCGTTGGGACACTGTATACAAAAGTACTCACTTAGACGGTCCGATAAAGGTTTTCTAAGTTTTGGTTAGAATTTTGACATAAAATTTAGCACATTACGTCGCAGTTCCGGTAATATCGAAGTTTGTACTTACTCTGTTAATTTAAATGGATACACTTTTTTATTTCATTCTGTATTTATTTTAAATTAATTTCAGTCAATTAATTATTCCTAGTTATATTTAATTTTTTGCATCATGGTTCATTAAGTATCTACATGAAAGTGGTGTGGATCAACAGTCACTTGTATTTGATTATTGTCAATAAAATACAGGTAGAAAGAGAAATACAAATTATTAAATATTTATTATCAGCTCGGGAACGGTTTAACCGAAATGATTATAGATGCAGATTTAAAAAAAGTTACGGAAGACCTAACTATAATTTCCTCTAAAATAACTATGGAAGCCAATAATTCACTGCAAAATGGGACTTCCAATGTAAATAAACGTAATAATGAGTTTGTATAGATTAAAAATTAAACCTATTAGGCGTACCCGTAAAGAGCAATTGCCGCTTAATGGGACTGCTTTTCTTCCGATTATAACTAATGTTACAAATAGAATTGCAAAAACCCGAGTTAGTCGTAGTAGTAAGACTATTTTTAAACCTATAAGAGAGGTTGGAGTAGATTTAAAGTTGCTTAAATATGCTTCAAATTCGTTATCAGCATCTGGAGTTATACGTTGTCTTGTTCGTGTGGAAAAGTATACGTTGTATCCACAAAACGTAACATTTGGCTGTAGACGTCAAGAACATAAGGTTTTGTAAATTGAGTCATTTAAAGATGTGTGCAGTGGTTGAACATACTTTAAACACTCAGTTTAAATTTAACGTATACATTCTGTTTTAAATGTAACGGGACAGTTGCACTATTCAAGTAGTAACAAAGAACGTTTTAAATTTTTTGGATTTGTTATAATTTTATTACATCTTTAATTGTTATGTCCAAGTTGTTAGTTGTTAATGTTTTATCTTCATTGTATTTACGCGTGTGCTTACAATCGAATCTACTCTGGATCACTTCTGAAGATCACTGTAGAAATTCACGTATGTCACCAATGCTGTCAGTTGCAGCTTTTCAAACACCTTTTATAAACAGAACGGAAACTATCAACTATGGAGTAAGTAGAGTAAAGATCTTTTTTGAATAATTATTATTCAATTTTTTTACATCAGCACGTTTGAAAAACTTAAGCCAAGGAGTGTACCGCCCGTCTAATTGTATTTACCACCTTATAACAGCTAATAAATTAAAAACGATTTAAATTAGAAATATGCGGTTTTCACTGTAACAAAAGTTATTACCTCCAAACCCATTTCCAATTTTTATGTTATGGAACATATGAACGTGTATGAGGTATGTGAAATGGAATAAGTCCATATATGGGAGAATATGGCGTACTGAGAACTCATTCAAATAAACTTAAAATTATTTGTAACATTTATACGAAAGCTGTTCATGATTTCTGCACTCCTACACTGAAAATTGGGTCGTCGAGCACTAGATGAACAAAATTTCCCATACGAGTTCATACCTCCTTTACCGTCGTTATCTAATGAACTAACCTAATTCAGGTTATAATGTTTAATACCACGTGAAATTCAAAACAGATTAGAGCATAAAAACAACATCTTTTGTGTGTTAACATACGATATATTACACACTTCCGTGCGCAAATCGTGATTTTATGTAGAAATTTCTGTTACCAGACTGAACGGGTAATGTACTGTAGACGTTTCTTTAATTGTTAATTACTCACATGTTTTCTAACCGATCTGCACCACAGAACAGATCAGTTTTTGTTTGTTTGGTTATTAATATTTTGCCTATTAAACTATTAACTTAAGCATGAACTTAGCCTACCCAAGGTTAAATTTTTTTTTGAAATTGTTTGTCGTTTATTATCTGCGCTATATGCCCTGAGGCGAGCATACATTACATTTACCTTTACCTTATTGAAAAGTGCTGGAAATTAGGTTATTTTACCTGACATTAGGCCTTATCGTATCGTCAAGAAATGAAGTGTTCGACAGTAATTCGTTTCGATATAAGGAATTAATTTTGTATTGAGTATAACAAGTACGTATCCTTTTTAGTGCAAATCACGTATTAAGTATACAAATGAGATGAAATGATGTACGCACATTAAAACTAGTCTAATGTTCCTTCAGAAGTTTTAATACTATTGCAATGAAACTAAAACAGCTGACTTCGGTTAGCATTTTCTAAGATAAAAAACATTTGAGTGCATAACCTTGCATCAGTTATATTGTTGACATGGGTCAAAATAAACCTTGTTATTGCATTGCAGTTATACAGTTTTAATCATCTTTCATTTTGAAGTAATTCCACATTAGGATACATTATATTTGTAGTTTAGTTATCGATTAAGAATTAGTTTACTGTCGTAAAGCTTTACGAAAAGTTAAGCATTGTTTTTGTTTGCTTTTATATTGAAATGAATCAGCAGATATTTTGTTTTATTAAATATACAAATAAATACAGCTATTATGTTGTTTATTAAGATTACATGTGGTATTAAAGTATAAATTTCTCATTTTCGTTGAATTTTAATTATTTAACCTAAAATGATTGGAACTTCATATGCATATCTGACTTATAGTTAAGGATATATCTCTGCCTCCCTTACGACGTGATAAAGAAAAGAGCTTTCAATCTACAGTAAGCTTCATAAATAATGTACATCACTGATCTAGGGCGTGGTGCAAATTAAAGTTTTGTATATAAGCGAAAATTTCTCTTTGTTTAAGTTGGCTTCTGAGAGAATGTTAGATTTTTATTTGTTATAATGCATCCATACAAAACCTTCAATTTGAGATTCGACCGCGAAAACCGAATATTAGTAACTTAAGGTGTTTAAAATAGAGGAAAATAAAGTAGGACATCCGGTGTAAAAGAGGGAATAGTTAAGCGAAACTTTGTTTCCGTGTGAAGTATTGTATCTAGGTTTAGAGACTGTATAGTTTATGACAAGCTAGTGGAAGTTCTTTTCTTCTATATCTTTAAATTAATTACGTAAATAATATAGATTATAATTGGGAACACATCCTAACATTACATTGTATATTTATCTTATGGACTCTTTATATTAATACATGACAAATGCAGAAGGAAGTGATTGTTACAGGTTTTCTCTTGAGTTTTATATTTTACGTAAACTCGATTTAGTTTTACTAACCGTAAATAAATTAATGTAATAAAAGCTTCTGAAAAGCGTAATAATTAAAATTTAGTCGTGACCTAATTTGACAAGAACATGAGTGAAAGGAAAGCTTGCGTCACCTTAAACCACAAATTGGGTTATTGAATTGGAATTTACAAAAGAAATTTAAATACAATTTCATCTTTTAATTAAAACTGCAAGCAGCAGTAAATTTTAATAATCCATAATGTTGAATGGAATAATGGAAGTAGGGAAGGGATTGTATTAAATTGTAAAAGAAAACATTGGTTTTCTTGAATTAGTATTATCTTTTTTTGTCGCTTTGTTACGAATTGAATAAATTTTAAGTAAAAGTTAAATAAGTCTATTGGGACATCTTTTCAAATCCTGAATTTCAAATTTGCATGACTGCTGAAGAGATTTTACCTCAAAGTAGATTTCAGAAGTTTTATTCGGAATTTTTTATTTTAAATTACTTACACGCGTTCTAACGATTTATATTTACTCAGATGCTGTATATAAAAAAAACAGGACAATAAAATTGCAATAATAATTATTATTTGATTAAGTTAAGACAACAAAATGTTTACACGTCCGTAATATTAATAAAGTAATAGAAAACTGTATGATGTAAAATAATAATAAGCACAATGAAAATATAATGGCAGACCAACAAAACATGCGTAAAAAAATAATATTTAATAGTAGGCTTTCAAACAAGCGAATTGTTATAGCAACCTTATTTAACGCTTTTTTATATTTAATGCATCTGTTTGACACTTCAATTAATTTTTAAGCCTGTTTTTACCACTCACGTCTATAACTTATCGAAACACATAAATTTTGTATATATTTTACTACTGTTCAGTACTCACATTCTAATTTAAGGTTGTTAAAAATAAAGAAACCCTTCATAAAAACTACACCATTGAAAATGAAACAAAAACTTGAAATTTACGGTAGTTCAACTTCGAATAGCAATTTAAAAAAAAACGTTAATTGAAGAAATAACCCAAGTGTATATTAAATCTAAAGGTCAATTTTCTATCAAACAAAATAACTCATGTATCAAACAGGTTCAACTTCACATGTAGTACTGACAGACGCACTAAATCCTTTAACGCACGTACATTTCCTATTCGAACATACTTAAATAATCACTTCATCTTTATTCTACTGTAACTAAAATGAATAATTTATAAAGCAAAATGAAATCAAATAACAGATAACTGGGTTAGTAGGTGAAAAAATTCTTTATCGAGTTGTTCAAAATACGTAATAATTTTGAAGTGCCCTTTTAAAATAACTCACTAAATAATATGTCTAAACTATTAACTAAAATATCAACAACTTACAGAAATGGACTTTGTTACAGAAAGGCGGTTTTCTCTACAACTTTTAAAAGTAGAGAAATAAATTTATTTATCTTAAAGGAGATATGAAAATAATCGTAATTTACAATTTAATACTTTATTTTTGGTAGCGGTTAGAAGTTACCCATACTCGGTGCTTATTGAAATTAGTTTGATTTTTTAAACTTTCTTTATATCGACAGGAAGCGAGGTTTTTATACTGTATTAAGTATGCTGGATACGAAAGCGGAAGATATTTGTTATTAGCAGGACTTATCTCTATGGAAGCAGAACGATACGAGTCGGTATGTTTGTATGTGTAACATGTGAATCGGGATTTTAAATATTTAGCTGGTTACGAAAGCATTATATTGACGTATATTCATATTGTTATTTAAAAAACTTAAGCACTATGTAAGAACATGTCACTCTCCACTAAATTTTAATTTTCATTCTAGAAAAGTGAAAAATGTAATGAAATAACGTCCGAAATACCATTTATCTACGATATATGACATTACTTGCTATAGTTCCATGGTTAGTGGATTATCAATGTTAGCGCACTAATGGTAGTTTGTACAATTTACCATACTTATGAAGTATCGAATATGACTTGTTTTAAACTATGTACATTTTAGATGACACATTATGTTTGGTAATGCGTTATGTGCATTATTTAGTAAGTAAAGAATATGTAACTAGATAATAACGTTGGATATGATTTAATCTAGCAATATGTTACATCAATCTTTATGCTATATAATAGAAGCTTAAACCACATATTGCAGAATTTAGTTACTTTAAAACGATGTAAATGAGTAAATCTACACACTTTTGGTGCATTAATTACTTTTAATGTTATTGATTGTCTTTCTCAAAGTATGCACCATATGGAAAACTTTTTTAATATGGGTTTTTCGACAAAAACATGGGTTTTTTGACGAAAACTTATTCTTGATAAAAGTTTGTGCATCGCTTAAAAATGGACATACACAAAATAAATATAGCAAAACGTGCGTTGAAAAAATTGGTTTGCAGCGAAGAGTAAAGTACCCGTATTTTGAAAAATATCAAGAAATGTTATCTGGAAAAGTTGTTCAACGTTAAAAAGTACATTCGAATATTAAATTATGGCCATCTACGTGAAGTTAAATTTTTTTTGCCTATTTGTCTTGAAAAAAGAAAATTTGCTTAAAACGATAAGTACAGGACATCCTGTACACAACGGTTTAGTGAAAAATTATATAATAGTACAAATTTCTCAGCTATTACGTTAACAACGAATTTTTTTTTGAAGCAAAATAAACTTCTAAATTTTTGGTGCAAAGTTCTTTTTATTTTTCTTTAACACCTAGAAGTGCTCAAAATAGTACAGTATCCTAACAAGAAGACAATATGCAGTGATAAAACGTCGAAATAAAATCAATATATCGACACAAATTAATTACATTATTTATTTTGTGGAGGTTTTCGTGCCAAAAAAAAACTTAAGTTGGCTCTGCAAATACATGATTCTTTGACATTAGAGGCTTGACATATTTGCTAAATAGTTGTTGGGCAGCTTTTGTTGTTGCTTATTTTGTTACTTTTGATAATAAGTATTTTAAATAGTGATTACAAAATCATTATGTAGGGAAAATACTCCAAGCAGACAAGTTGCAGACATTTTTAATGCCATACAGAAATGTAAATCATATTTTAACTAAATTTAAAGAAACCGGTAATACTGACAACCATTTCAAATCCTAAAAACCAAAATTTATAAATAATTTAAGGAAAGGGATTTCATTCCCAGATTTGAGTATTTCGCTTGGTACCAAGGAGAATATTAAGAAACTGTAAGTTCACAGAACTGCAGGTGGTGGGTTACAGAAAACCCCCATTTGACAGTAGAGTGCAAGGACCAACATTCATTTAAGATAAATGTCTTATGTGGATTGTTAAACAATACTGTAATTGGACCCTTCTTCTTTGATGAAAACCTTACTGCCAATCGATATTTGGAATTTTTATGACAAAATTTATTACCGACATTGAATCAAAACCCATGTCGAAAAGAAAGAGACGTTGGTATCAATTAGATGGAGTGACTGTTCACTGTAGTGCAGCAATACTATAGTTTTTAAATAAAGCTTTTAATGGAAAATGAATAAGATGTGTATATTCTACGCCGGTACGCTCACCAGACTTAACCCTAATGGATTTCTTCTTTTGGGGTTTGTTAAAAAGTGAAGTTTATAAATATCGCCCTGTTAGGAATAGAGAACATTTAAAAATTGTTAATATACATTTTGTGAAGGCTGTAAAACCCGAGCACATTACATATGCAGTCAACGATGTTAAAAGAACCGAACTATGCATGTTGCGGGATGGTATCAAACTGAGATGTAAAATAGTGATAGGTGTATCTTTGGGAACCATATCAATAATGCGTTTCTTTTTAAAGTCAATTTAAAATTATTTTTGGCACGAAAACCTCGACAAAATAAGTAAGGTAATTTTGAGCAATTTTAGGTGTTAACGAAAAATAAACAGAACCTTGCACCAAAAATTTTTAAGTTTATTTTACAAAAAAAAATTCGTTGTTAACATAATAGCTGACAAATTTGTAATATACGATTTTTCAATACACCATTGTATACAGGACGTCCTTCATTTATCGTTTTAAGCAAATTTTATTTTTTCAAGGTTCCATTTTAAACAAATGGGTAAAAAATTAAACTTCACGTAGATAACCATATTTTTTTTAATATTTTCCAAAATACGGGCACTTTACTCTTAGCTGCAAATAAATTTTTTCAACGCGCCTCGTATACTATGCGTGTTTCACTATATTTTCTTAGTACATATTCGGTTTTAGGCGATGCACAGACTTTTATCAAGAATAACTTTTTGTCGAAAAACCCATAATAAATAAATTTCCTATATGGTGGGTACTTTGGAAAAGACACTGTATGGTTTCCGTAACTTTCTCTTTTATTATTTGAAATAAACCTAACTTTAAATTTATTAATAACTTCATAAACGAGGTAAGTACGATATTTGCAGTATTTATTAA
Organism: Vesta saturnalis; assembly: GCA_036346205.1. Classification (NCBI taxonomy): domain Eukaryota; kingdom Metazoa; phylum Arthropoda; class Insecta; order Coleoptera; family Lampyridae; genus Vesta; species Vesta saturnalis. The sequence goes on from JARFJB010002032.1 coordinate 1,554,734, forward strand.
AGAAGGCATATTAAAGATATTTTGAATTGTAATGTAATACGATATTCATTACATTCAGATTATTTTAACTTGCGATATTACTACTGCCACCATTGGGGTCGTAAAGCGTAGCAGAAGGTTACCTTTTAGTACCATTTACGATTAAGAAGCTTAAAATTAAAACCCATAAATGTATCTATGCCATATGCATCAGTGTTAAAAACCATAGTCCATTATCTGAAACTGAAAAAAATTGTCACTAAATTTCAATAGTTCGAAATATAAAAAATACCAGGTGTGCATCAACTAAGGACCTTCCAAGCTACAAACTAAAGATTAATAAAAATGATATAATACAAATTTAATTGCTTCATGATTGTTACCAATGATTTAATTCTCAATATTGTACGAAATTAATTAAAAATCTTGATTTTCAATTTCCGATCATCCCATTAAAAAAATGAAATAATATATTTTTTAGGATAATTATGCAACCTCTTTGTGATATGTTCATATTTGCAACATTGTAAATATTAAACATTGTAACAATCTATGCCAGATAGACGTTTAAACTTTAGGTCAAATAGAGGTTTATAGACATTATAGATGCTAACATGAAAAAAAATTCTAAAGTAGCAAACTTCTATAAAAATATAAACAACAGCCGCCTTTTACCTAATCCCAAAAATACATCCATATCATTACAATAAATTACGTATATAAAGAAATCTGTTCATTAGACAAATATTGTAAATAAGCTGTCTAAATCAAATACACTTGAAATTTCTTTAAAACAAAGCCTTACTAGGGTAAGGTAAAAATAAAATAGTTACGCTAACAACGTGATCAGAAACTACAGCATTCCTTTCTCAGCTTACACGTTCATCCATAGATCTCTCTGCATTTAAAACCAATACGAACAAAACTAAAGATAAACCTGTGAAGCTCTCTTAATGGCATCTAGACACGTTTTTGTAAACCCGGCATCGTTAATAACAACAATTAAACTGAGTTTTTTATCATGCCACATTTCTCCAAGAATTGAGTCCTTTACGCGGGCGAAAATCTTAGTAAACAGTCAACAATGCCAACATATTTCAGCAAAGAGGGGAATACTCTATGGTCTCATGCGCTTTTTTTAAACAGATTTCAACTTAATAAGTGCTTGAGAGATGGCGTATTGGCTATTAAATTACTACCGTATTACTACCCTTTGTTATCAAGAGACAATTCTGTGTGATTCAATATCTCGTGATAATTAAATAGTAACTTCTTGCAAGGCAATGACCTATTTTCAGTAGGTTATACCAGCTTGTGGAATGACTTGCTGCTAGCTTTAATCTCCATTTAAATACCTACTTACGCTAAAATATAATCCTTTAATTAATCACTTAATCGCCAACACTTAACGGGTTAACGTACGCGGTTTAAACTCAAGACGGTGGCGATTATTTATAGATATCTTTTTCTTCTATGATTAAAACCAGAATGATGTAATTATTTATCAATACGTTTGTTTACACGTCCACTTCTCGGATTAAAATGAAAACGGAATGATTATCTATCGATCTAAGTTGGTCTACACGACCACTTTAATTTACTTTAACTTACATTAAAACGAACATAAAAAGAAAAGAACAAATTTAGGTTTTTAGTTTTTACTAAAATGGAAAATATATATATATATATATATATATATATGGGCAGAACGGTTTATAATTATGGTTTTTAACAAAACAATGGAACGCTCCCGAATCCACCCCAATTTTTATAAATTCTAAAAGTAACAAGAATTACTACGTGGGAATATTTTCATATTTATTATTAAAAGAAGTATTCGTCCGTAACAAACCCTGTAAGTGTCGAATTTCAAAATTATTAAACAGAGCCGTCCTTTCATTTTTCCAATGTAGGTGCAAACCGGCGACATTGTACCCAATTCTGTGCGTATAAAAATTCTGATTGATTTGTCACGGTCGTTCCGAATACGACAGACTCACATGGGGAACACCTGTTTTTCTACCCCAACATCTGTTTTCTTCTTTTCAACCCTTAATTACAGACATTTAAATTTTAGTTACCTAAGATACATAAAATATATACCGAAAAACATTATCAAATTAACGGCTTATTGACAAGATATTAAAATCCATTAATTATCTTTTCTTTCTCGGTCCGATACCTACTAACATGGTTATTTTTTGCGAAAGGATATTTTACAAAACAAAATTTAAATATAAAGTATTATATATTACTATATTACTATGTACTATGTACTAAGTATTATATATTACTATATTTTTTTGGATTGTTTTGTTAGTATAGTAATCTCTGTAATTTGTGCGTATTCCCTTTTATTTTACTATGTACAAAGTTACCTGATTCTCACGGTATAGTATAATGGTTTATTTACACACATCAGTGCCGTGTCAGCTCAGTATCAGTGTCAGTGAAGAATAAAATATCGTTGCCGTTACTCTCAAATGAACCTGTTCAGACAAGTCCGGCGCAGTGACGTGTTTTACCATCAGTGCTGCTCCAGTATCCGTTACGTGATTTTTATTAAAGTCGGCAACGATAGTTTTGTGTATTTCACTGACAACAATTGTGAATTTGCGTTAATTATTGCGTAAATGGAAGAAAAACTAATTGAGTTGATACGAAATTATCAAGAATTGTATGATTTGTCACATAAAAAATATATGGGTACCGGTTTTAAAAATAATATTTGGAATAATATAGGAAAGAATTAAAACTCGAAGGTAAGTTGGTACTTTGTTATATTAAAAAATAAATGCAGGTTTTGGATTAACAAGTAGTAAATTGCAAAAACAATGTTAATGTTATATATACATGGTGGACCACCGCTAACGCCTCGGTCTGTAAAGCAAAAACTAAATATATTTTTTAAGATCTGTTTTCACAGTGAGATTTATATCAGAAAAGACGACAATATAAAAATAATTTAAATTATACAGGGTGCTCCAGGAAAGTGAAACATTTGAGAGTCATATATATAATTAAAATTATTTTCATATTGTTGTCTTTTCTGATATAAATCTCACTGTAAAAACAGATTTAAAAAGAAATGTTTAAGTTTTTGCTCTAGGGACCGAGGCGTTGCCGGTGGACTACTCTGTATAGATAGGTATGTCTTAAAGTCTTAAGAAATACAAAATTATCTTAAATGTTTCTATTTTGCCATGGCACACGTCCAATTTCTGAAGTAAAGTATTCTGTAAACAATTCTCTAGCTCTAAATGCGACATTTGTTGCATTTCCTCCCTGCATAGGTAGATTTTGAAGTGCTTGTTCTTGCGGAACATTATTTAAGTTTGCATTTGGATAATTATATGTATTTTTTTATGAAATTATGTACAATACAAGCTGTCAATATTATGTAATCTACATTTTCCGGTTTAGCCTGGATTCTTCTCGTAAAGGTTCTAAATTTTTGTATTAAAACCCCAAATGCCTTTTCAACGGTCCTCCGAACTCTGCTTAAACGGTAGTTAAAAATGCGCTTAGAATTATTTAATTCTCTTCCTGGATACGGGCGCATCAAAAAGGTGTTTAGAGGGAATGCCTCATCACCTACAATCACAAAAGGAGCCTCGAAATCTGTACCTGGTAATGGTGTATGCTGTGATACAGATAAACTGTTATTTTGAAGTGCTTTCCCCAGATTGGATTTTGCAAAAATGCTACCATCGCTATTTTTGCCATACGCACCAACATCAACAGCATCAACAAGTGCTAATAATACAATAGAAAATATTTTCTTGTAATTAAAATATTGCGATCCACTGTTTGGGGGTGCTTGAATTGTAAAATGTTTACCATCTAACGCCCCCAAACAGTTGGGGAAATTCCAAATTGAATTAAAGCTTTCAGCAATAGTTTTCCACATGTCTACTGAAGGTTGCGGCAGCATTTCACTTATAATATTTTCAGTTATGATTTTGTAAGTTTCCCTTACAATTTTTTGTTTTTATATTTTAAACTAGAAAAATTATCCATTATATCCACTTATTTTATTGGCAGAGTCAAAAATATTTTGCTGCGACAATGATTTGTTGTAATTTACGGCATAATACATAACGTATAAGTAAGTAAGTAAACAAATACTTTTTTTGTTTATTATAAATTAAATCATTGGAAAAATTGATAAAAGTTGCAATTAGTTTCTTATTCTCAAGATTTATAACAACCCTTCTAGAAGCATAATTATTGCTTTGTAATCGCCATAATTGTTGTAGATACTTTACGATAACCTAAATATGGATGCATTTGTGATTATTTCATTCTTGTAGAAGAAAGTGTGTACAGTGTAATGTTGTTCGAAGTTCAACGAAATCATAAATGTTTAATATGTCAATTTAGCACATAATTTAAATAGATTTCATATTGTTCCAAGTTAAATGAAAAGCAATTTATATAAATCCGTAAATTCAGTCCACATATTGTAGACATCAATATGTTATGTAAAAATTAGAATATTTATATTACATTGGAATTAAAACATTTAAATTAAAATAAATTATTCACTATCAGTGTCACTCTCAGAAGTGGAATATTTAACAGATATGATTAATGGTTACCCAACCTCAAAATATTTTTCAATTTCCCACCACTCTAACATAGACACTTCCCATAGACATGGGAAATATTGGCATTTTTGCCAATATTTCCCATCAAGTTATTGCAAGGATTCCATCCATATTTCTTTTACATGGTCATCGTTAAATTTGGAGTTATGTATTCTTATATTTTTGTTGTAGTGTTCTTTGCAATTTGACCACACCAGTTCAATTGGATTAAATTGACAGTGATATGGCGGTAACCATAACACTCTGTTTCCACACTTGTGTACTATTTCATCTATTTCGTACACCTTTGGTATCGCATTATCTACAACTAATCGCAGTAATTGTTGTTTAAACATGCTATGTTCATAAGCTACGTTGTGCTTTAATAGAAAATTACATATTCTTAGATGAATTATTTGCATTTTTTTCTAGAAGTGTGGAATGATAACTAGCATTGTCCATTACAATTAAACATGATTCTTTTAAGTTTGCAATTAAATTATTTTCAAACCATTTTGTAAACAACCCCGCACACATATCTGCATGATAGTCTGCACTTTGTGACTTTATAGAAAACAAAAGTGAAGCATCGGAAATAAATCCAAAAAATACAGTTATTTTATTAGGAATTGTAATGTTATAACTAAATTAAAACAAACCTTTTTCCTTCATCTATTGGCTTCTTCTTCACGCTTTCCTTAGATTTATCATGCACCTTCTTTTGTGCGATCCTCGACTGAAAATCCAAGTTTCATCTAAAAATATCTTCTTTATTTTTGTAATATTCTCTTAAGAATACCTACCCCTTCATTGTCACGTTCCTGTTCACGTTCATAACTACAAGCTGCGCTTTAGATTTAGGATACGTAATATGTAGCATATCTAAAATTTTGCAAATTTTATATAAATTATGTATAAATGTTGCCAAATTACAGATAATTCACTGTACAAGTTGTAGATAGTTTTGAAAAAAATCTGCTTTTTATAAAAAGTAAAGCAAAACCGCATGAACAATAATTTCAAAAATGAAGGAGTGACAGATGCTGCTTTTTAATCGACACACGTTTTAGTGCGCTAATATGAACTGTACAGCAGATTTATGTTTTTATGGCCATCCTTCTCTAATACATGTAGTTGAGAGAGAAAAAAATATATGTAATTTTATTATAGAGTTTTACATCTATGAGTCATGCCCAACTTTATTTGAATCAAACTTTATAAACTCAATACTAATAAAATTATGCTCAACTCAAGCTAACAAAAACAAAAAAACATATGATCCGTCAAAATATTCGACCTCAATGCGTATGTTTATAAATATTTGACTCGTCCCACTTGATATATCAGTTTGATAAAAATTATTATTAATTTTATTAAATACATAAATAAAAAGCTTACCTCGAGTAGGATTTGTACCTACGACCTATACTTTGCTAGAGTAACAATAATATTAGTAATAATAATAATACATTTTTATTCTCATAATAATATACATATGTATTGTTATAAGTAATAATATCTTAAAATAATATTGTAGGCTTATATGGGAAATGGTTCTGTATGCACTACGCATACAGCCCTGAGTTACAGTATATCTATCCAATCTATTTAAATCACTGTTTATATTATTTATTGTTCTATAATTGGAACTTGGTGCAATGTAGTAGTAAGCGATATGTTTCAGATATATTTATTTTGTAATTAGCAATATTTTGTTTAAGAGAGGTATGTTATGTAATATCCATTCTTGCAAGGTTTTCCAACGGTTTTTTGTTAGTTTTACCTTTTTGAGAGAACTAGGTAGAGCATTATACAGTTTTGGTCCTAGATATATTGCGCTTTTTTGGAATATCGTTTTATTTACTTGTACCACGCTAACCAACTGCGCTATCAAAGTACAAGCCCCAATCGACGTAAATGTTGTCATATATATATATATATATATATATATATATATATATATATATATATATATATATATATATATATATATATATATATATATATATATATGTAATGTATATTTTTGTTTAATTGGCGAGACGGTGAGCACTAATATGGAAAAATAATTTATATTTGATCTAATTATTTATTCTAATAACTTTATAAAAATATATATAATGCGCCGTACTAGCTCAGTATCTCTTTTGGGGATAGGGTTCAATTGTATTTAACATTGATTCTTGGCAAAATAAATTAAATTTGCGAATATTCATGTAAATGATCAACTTGTATTTTATAATAAACAGTTACAATGTGAAACCAACTTTGTTGAGATCTACACAAAATACGCATGCGTTGCGCACTTAATACTGAAATAAATGTAGCCTGTCAAAATTTTCTGCAATTGATCTAAATTATTGAGCACAATTTTAATTTTGTTTGAGGTAAACTTATTAATTTTATAACTACACTGAATCATTTACTTTTCAGATATTGACACGTGAATTCGTACAAACATTTATACATTATTTTAAAAAAATTAAATACAGGACAAAAAAAATAAACAATGCAATAGGGTTATGACAGAAAAATACACTCACATGTGTTGCTGCAAGTTCCAAATAATGTTCATGTCGGGTTGATCCACATTAAACGTTGGACGTAGACTTCCTTCCATAAATCGGTGATACAGCCTTGCTGTCCCAAATATGCTGCTTAACATTCCATTATTTCATCCAAATCAAATAACTGTTGGCTGTTATTCATGTGGTAAATACGATGCACTTACAATGCTCAAATACTTATAGGCAAGCACTTTATTTTATTAGTGTGTGTTTTTTTTAAATGTCGTATTATTTATTTACCAATTTCTCGGATTTAATTTTGTTTTTTAAGTTCATATAGATTTTTGTATTCACTTGCACCTTTATTTTTAGATTCCGTTATGAAGTAAAAATTTATTTTATGATCTTAATCACTATCAACAAAATAAACATCGAATCCAAGATAATTGAAGAATTTATTAACGTACAAAAAAGAATTGCACATCACTCGATCTTAAAAAACGAAACAATTACAATTTTATCAAACGATTGTGATCGGTAACCTTATTTTTAACTTTAGTTGTAGGTTAAAACAATTGTTTCTGATAACTCAACTCTACGTTGATCGCGTTTCAATTCCGGTAATGTTTACGAGAATTGTTACTTACATGTTAACACAAATAAACTAACACTATAACTTGTTAGTCAATAAAATTTCAAAAAGCAAGAAAGTTCACAATTTGCAAGAGAGCTAAAAAGTATGAGGTAAGAGAGCTAAGAGAGCGAGAAATCTCCTAGTTGCCAAATATTCAATTTTTTCTCTATATTACACACAAAAGATTCTAGCTTCTGATTGGTCTAAACAAAATTGTAAACTTAACTAAAACATAAATTATGCTATATCTTCTTTAATGCATTCGGATTTGATTTTTAATTAGAGATTTGGAATCCGGGCAAAATTCCGCATAAAAAGATATCTCACAAGTCTTATTTTGCTTCGATAATTTTCATTCTGACAATTTATAATCTAAGTTTACTAATATCAAAAAATTCTTACATCCTACAACTAAACTAATTACATATTCAGATTCCACATAAAAAACTGTATCAGAATACATTTAATTTAAACTTATCTTACCCTATAAAAACTATAATTTTGTGAAATTCTTACAAATAATACTTAACGTAACTTAAAATGCTTTTACTTTCAATTTATGTAATAACTGTTTATAACACTTGAAATGTTTATAAAATGTGTTCTTATATCTGTCTCTAACACCAATACTGTTTACTTGTACTCCATAGTTCTTAATTTTGTCATTTCACATTTTCACATTGTTTAACTGTTTTGTCAATTTTTGTATAGAATTTGCAATTTTATATTAAATATCACACTGCACAATTGTTGTTCATGTACTTAAATATGTTTTTAAGTCACTATCACTTCTTAAGCACGTTTTATATACTTTGTCTTTGAATTACAAAAATACTATGTTCGTATCATACCCTTTCTTTCATATTTTAAATAGTTTATGCATTGTACCTAATACTATACATTTTACATATTATAATTATCATACTCCATGTGATCAATATCTGTGTTCAAAATATTAAAATTCATTGAATAAAATACGAAATTTCATAAATATGTTACACGAAATGCTTTTATGAAAATAACAATCATGTGCAAACCTCACAAAGCTTGTTTTGTCACATCAAAACCATAATTTTGCACTCGTAACTATTTTCTCATTGAAAACGAACTGTAAACTTCCACAAATTTGTCTAACTTGCCTACTATTGAGAATTTCAAACTCAATAAACTCTAGCCCCTTTATTATTCCTACTTCTAATCATCTCAATATATATATATATATATATATATATATATATACAGGGTGTCCTATTTTCTAGTACTACAATAAACTTCTATTTTTTTTTAATGGAACGCCCTATATATTTTTATATATTTGAATTCTCTGTTAAATTCTAAGCAAAATGATATAAATCCTATGGATCTACGACTAACCGTTCCTAAGTTATTGAAATTTCTATGTAAAAAATTAGGGAATTAAGTTCTGCCATCTTGAAAGGTTTCGGAGTGAAATTTTGGGATTTGTTTTTCCAATCTGTCTAGTTTTAAATTCTACATTCTCCATTTTGCTCAATGTTATTTTTCTTATTTTTTTTAAACGGGAGACCCTGTATTTTATTACAGATTTGAAAAGCATTTTTTTACGGGCTTTCGATAGATACTCACGTTATACTACCTATTCCTAAGTGTTTTTAAATTATTTAGTGATAGAGTTGAAAATAGTAAACATTTTCAGTTTTTGTTGAATTGGCACAATATAAAATAAATAAAGACAATATCATAATTCAAAGATAAACAAAAATGAAACAATGCTAATTGCTCTAAAACCCTGAAGCTATAGGTTTATGACACAATTCAAAATTTTGCACTGTAAAAGAGCAACGCTTAATAATTATTTACTCGTAGAACTGCATAACAATAATCTTTAACTTAAAACTTTAAAATGGAAGTAAAGAACACAATGAATTACAAATTTTAAAAATGTTTCCATTTGCAGCAATGCATATTGTCAACCGCCTAGTAAAGGTTGCTTTGATATTTTGAATGGTGCTTCTTCGAATACTTCGAAAAGCCTCAGTAATTCGAAGTTTCATATTGGCATAGTAGGCAAATTCCTATGCACCTCCTGTTTCACATATTCCCACAGAAAAAAGGGGAGTGAGATCGGGTTATCTCGCTGGCCAAACAATGGGACCACCGCGACCTATCCAGCGATCTTCGCGCCAATTTTGTAAAAACCGACGTACTCGATTATGGTAGTGCGGCGGGGATTCATCATGTTGGTAATACATAACTTGTCGAATATGTTGATTCACATTTTCAAGCAAATGTGGCAAATCTTCTTGAAAGAATTGCAGATATCTTTCGCCTGTCAGGGAACCATCGAAAAAGAAAGGTCCTATTACATCAGTATATAATAATACCAACCCACACATTCAAAGTCCACTGATGCTGGTAATCTACTTGTCGTACCCAGTGTGGATTTTTTACGGAGTAATAGTGACTATTATGTTTATTAACGACTCCTATGGTATTAAAACTTGCTTCGTCGCTAAATAGTACAAAGTCAACAAAATTGGCTTGTTGGTTAATTTTGTCCAGAATAATATTGCAAAATGCGACACGAGTTGCGAAATCCTGTGGTCGTATGCTTTGATGCAAACACAAATGATATGAGTGACATTTATGTTTGCTTATAATTCTTTGTATTCAACTTTTGCTCAGATCTACTTGTACCGCATTCTGACGAACACTTACGTGAAGAGTTTCTTCTAAATTTAATAAAACTGTCAACTCGTTTTCTTCGTTTGCAACTGTCCGATTTTCTACATCTCTTTTTTTGTATATAACATTTCCTGTCTCTTCAAATGTCTAGCAAAAGGGCACTTTTGTTTATAAATCCTGGATACAAACAAACAGTTCCTTTCAGCTTGTCCCAAAACATAAATCATATTAATCAGCTCTTCTTTCGAAAAATTCATCGCTCACTAAGTAAAAAACGAAGTCACTATCAGACAATTGTCTGACAATTCTTCACGAATTATTTATAACAAGTGGCTTTCATTTCTTAAGTTAAGAAAAAGACAATCGAAATCCAAGCTACTGTTATTCGTTGTGTTCTTTAATTCCATTTTAAAGCTTATAGCTATGTAGTTCTGGGAGTAAATAATTATTAAGCGTTGCTCTTTTATAGTGCAAAATGTTGAATTGTGTCATAAACGTATAGCTTCGCGGTTTTATAGCAGTTAGCATTGTTTCATTTTTGTTTTTCTTTGAATTATGATACTGTCTTTATTTATTTTATATTGTGACAAAAATAAAAAATGTTTACAATTTTCAACTTTACCACTAAACAATTCAAACAAATTTAGGAATAGGTAGTAAAAAGTAAGTATCTATTGAAAGCCCGTAAACATGCTATTCAAATCTGTAATAAAATACAGGGTGTGCCATTTTAAAAAAATGAGAAAGATAACGTTGAGCAAAATGCATCACCCTGTATATGCTAAGAAAAGAGCCTGCAATCTTAATGCAGAAGTTAAAACTAAACGGTTTGTAAAAACAAATCCCATAATTTCACTCTGATCTCTTTCAAGATGGCGGAACAGGAGCCTACTTAATTGACTAATTTTTTTACATAGAAATGTGAATAACTTAGGAACCATTAGTCGTAGACCCATAGTGTCTTATATAATTTTGCGCAGCATTTAACAGAGAATTGAAATATATAAAAATATATAGGGTGTTCCATTAAAAAAAACACAAGTTTAATGTAGTACTCGAAAATGGGACACCCAGCATATATGTACCGGGTGGCCAACTAAGAACGGCCGTCGGCCATATCTCAGGAATGGATTATAGCACAGGTTCGGGAAGAAAATTTTTATAACAAAAGTGGCCTCGAGAAACGCCTGGAAATTATTTTCAGAATTGTAGGTCCACCGCTAGAGGGCGTATTTGACAGTTAAAATTTTGAAAGTAAAGTTTTTCAAAATTTACTCAATTAAGGGGCATATTAAATACTATAATCAGATTCCTCGACAAATTATGCATATTTTTTATTTGACAAGTTTTAGTCTATCTCTTCAAATAAGGTGTGGGGGAGAGTGGGAACCTTGTTACGAAAAAACGCCTTTAATTCAGGTTCTGCTTGACCGCTTTTAATAAACTTGATGTTGTTTGAAAGAGATTTTGTTAAACAATAGAAAATTTGTAAATTTGAAGCAATCTGATTAATAACATAAATGCTAGAGGGCGCTGTTCAATATTTTTTTAATTTGTGTTTTCTCTTTACAATTTTAAATGGAAGCATAAAAATTTAAGTAGGTCTTTAAAAAGTAGACTAAATTAGTAATAAAACATTGAAAACTGGAAGTCGATATCTTTTTCCTATCCTGAGATATCGTGAGAAACAGGTAAATGGCGGGAATTGTTCTTCCAACATCTAGTAGGCTAGTTCGCGTTAACGGAAATTATTAAATTTAACCTGGATGAAAAGATCTTGCATTGGTCTGCAGTAATTTAAACTGTTATCATACTAATTTTATGGTTGCCGCTATATTACCTAAATGTAATGCTGTCGCTACTAACAATGAGAACAAATTATAAAATAATAATGTGATAAATCTAACATTTTTTTAATTATATAAGAATGTTATATTTGTTTTCAAGCGATGTGTTAGTAAACCAAAAGCATAAAATCTCAATAAAAACCGATATTTGCCCAGCAACAACAAATACAGTTTAAAATATGAATTACGATTTACTGATGACAACAAAATTAGTAAAGAGGGCCATGTAAGATATAAAATAAATTCCTTGTTGAAAACAAGCAAGCTATGATTTTCACGCATATGTCAAAAATTATTCATCGTGTTGCATTTAATAGACTTTCTTTATCGTTTCGTACCAAAATGATTCTTAGAAATGAAGAAGCATTTGATATGTTGGCAGTTTATTTTGAATGTATGAGAAGCAACCGTTGCTGCTAGAGTGTATGCATTGCAATACCCAAACAGACGGCATCACAACATAAGAGCTTTTCTCCGACTCGCACACCGTGTGCGTACTACTGGAAATGTGAATCTTCCTGTGTACCGAAGACAACGCAGAGGTAGAACAGAGGAAAATGTTATTGATGTTTTAGCTTATGTAAATGTTAACCCTCATTCAAGCACCAGAGCTATAGCTAGAGACTTGGGTATATGTCGAACCACCGTCCAAAATATTTTAAGAGAACACAGGTGACTACTTATTTATTAATGCATTTTTTATTCGGTATTATAATAATAAAAATGTTTTAATTTTTTTCGTTTGTCGTTATATGTTTATGTCCAGTTTCAATAAAACAACAAATTATTTAATGAAATTATCTTATGCTATGTAAATAGATTTTAACTAACAACATGATAATTAAGTGAGGCAAAGTAAAGTAAAAAGGTACCAATAGTAAAAAATAATGAGAGGCCGGGCGAAAAAAATTCGTAATAACATAACGAGAGTTAATGCATTTAAAGTCCTTTTTCGTTTACTAACAACGTAGGACTTCAATGTGTTTTAATGATCTGATTACTTTATAATATATACTATTTTAGATTGCATCCATATCACATGGTCCTACACCATAGTTTGAAGGCTCAAGATTTCGATACCAGGTTGGATTTTTGCAATTGGCTCCCAAATATGATACACGACGATCCTGAAATACTTTCACGAATTATGTGGACAGATGAGGCTACTTTTCATAGTAATGGTAGTGTAAATCGACATAATATGCACTACTTGTCTGAAACGAATCCCCACTGGATGCAGGAGGTCTAACATCAGGGTCGTTGGTCTGTAAATGTGTGGTGCGGGATTCTAGGTGGAGAAATAATTGTGCCTTTTTTTTAATGAGACTGTTAATGGAGAAAGATATTTAGATTTTTTAAGCAACGAATTGCCACTTCTTTTAGAAGACGTACCCTTGGCCATTCGTCGTGACATGTTCTTGCAACATGATGGGTGCCCGGCACATTATTCTAGAGATGCTCGGAATTTCTTAGATCAATCATACCCTGAAAGGTGGATAGGACGTGGAAGTTTATTTATTTGGCCACCAAGGTCTCCAGACCTAACTTGTTTAGATTTTCATTTGTGGGGGCGAATAAAAGATCTCGTTTATTCCGATAGACCCACAACAAGAGCTGACATGATTGAAAGAATACAACAGACAATACGAAGTATTTCAAGGACAGAAATTGAAACTGATGTTCTCTTCACCCGTCTGCGATTGATTTCATGCATTGAAAATGATCGACGACATTTCGAACATGAAGGACGACACTAATTACGTAGTTATTCATGTAAGGTTTTAATTGTTAGATTTATCACATTATTATTTTATAATTTGTTCTCATTGTTAGCAGCGACAGCATTACATTTAGGTAATCTAGCGGCAACCATAACATTAGTATGATAACAGTTTAAATTACTGCAGACCAATGTAAGATCTTTTCATCCAGGCTAAATTTAATAATTTCTGTTAACGCGAACTAGCCTACTAGACATTGGAAGAACAATTCCCGCCATTTACCTGTTTCTTACGATATCTCAGGATAGGAAAAAGATATCGACTTGCAGTTTTCAATGTTTTATTAATAATTTAGTCTACTTCTTAAAGACCTACTTAAATTTTTATGCTTCCGTTTAAAATTGTAAAGAGAAAACACAAATTAAAAAAATATTGAACAGCGCCCTCTAGCATTTATGTTATTAATCAGATTGCTTCAAATTTACAAATTTTCTATTGTTTAACAAAACCTCTTTCAAACAACATCAAGTTTATTAAAATCGGTCAAGCAGAACCTGAATTAAAGACGTTTTTTCGTAACAAGGTTCCCACTCTCCCCCAACCCTTATTTGAAGAGATAGACTAAAACTTGTTAAATTAAAAATATGCAAAATTTGTCGAGGAATCTGATTATAATATTTAATATGCCCCTTAATTGAACAAATTTTGAAAAATTTTGATTTTTAAAATTTTAACTGTCAAATACGCCCTCTAGCGGTGGACCTATAATTCTGAAAATAATTTCCAGGCGTTTCTCGAGGCCACTTTTGTTATAAAATTGTTTTTCCCGAACCTGTGCTATAATCCATTCCTGAGATATGGCCGACGGCCGTTCTTAGTTGCCACCGTATATATGTATATATATATATATATATATATATATATATATATATATATATATATATATATATATATATATATATATATATATATATATATATATATATATATATATGTATACACTACATACATACATACATATATACATATATAAAGACAAAATTGACATCGATTGGGGCTTGTACTTCGATAGCGCATTTGGTTAGCGCAGTACTCTAGCAAAGTACAGGTCGTACGTTCAAATTCTACTCAAGGTAAACTTTTTATTTATGTATTTAATATAATTAATAATAATTTTTAATTACATATTTACTTTTGAACTTATTCGTTCATAACAAAAACTTATAACAGTTTCATAAAGATCGCAATTCGGGACCAACACATTTTAGCAACATTAATCTACGAAATGAATTTGTGCAAAATTACAAGAAAAACACTGGTAATTATTCGTTCAAAATAGAATACCTAACTTATTTAAATTTTTTTTGAGGAATTATGATGTAAATTAACACAAATGGAAATATTTTTACACCAACAGTTACATCTCTATTCTTGGTTAATTAAATATTGTGCATAAGTTAAAGTGTATGTAAACATTGTCATCCCTTTTTAATGAGACTAAAGCACGCTGACCTAGTTTCTAAGTCGACGCTATTATAGCGCTCTCATAAAAATTAAATCACAATGAAGTGTAAAGGAAAAAATAATTTTACAGCAATAATAAAGAAACTAAGGTAAAAAAAAGGAAAATCTAACATTAGGAAACTTAAAAAGAAAACGAATCTTCTTGTTTGTGAGAAATTGTTGAAATTATGTAACTCACCACCATCACAACTTAATTGATTGACGCTCCATTTTGCAATTCTAACTTTAACATATTCATGTAACTTGTTTTAACAAAAAAAATTACCTAATTTGCATAGTAAGCAAATTTATTACTCTCTAACGCTGATTTCCGGCTACTCGGTTAATTAAACTTCAAAATGGCTGTTTAATTAATTGTCATAATTGGTCATTACCTTTAATAATTTCATTTTATTCAAATTACAAATGAACATTTATTTAGTGAAGTATGATGGTAATTACCAATAAAATTTACTAATTTAATACTGTTTAGTTGTAGGTACGTATCGTCGCAAGTTTTTACCCTATTGGTATTTCAGTGCCCGCCTTTTCTTCCGGGTCATTGCAACGTATCATGTTGCGTGGTTTAGTCGCTATATTTTGTTTTACAGAATTTTTGATAAGGTCTTTTCGGATAAGTAGTTCTTTCACTTCATTTACTTTTATCTAGTTTGCTGAAATAACGTATATTGTTCAAAGAGAACTTTTATTAAATTAATTGTTCTCGTAATTTTACAGTTAATTACTTCCTACCCCGTACTACTAATTGGACATCTCGAAATTGTTATCATCTTTTATGAAATTTCACTCAATTAGAAAATGTACTCATGTAAAGTTTCAACAACAAACGAAAAAGTGTTTCTAATAGCCAATTTTTGTTTCCAGTTGCTTAACTGTAATTATTAAGAATTGGTACTACGAAATTGAATCAACTAATGAACCTCTTATTATTACTTTATTCTAAGTTAGGTAACTGGAATGAGTAGTATGAATAAATTTACGGGGGTTATTTATAAAAATTAAAGTCGTTTTACCCTCAATTCGTTAACATTTGAAAATAAGCTACATTTATTAAATATCAATTAAACTCGTATTAAACAGCATTTGAAAATTGTAGCTAAAATTCAACAATCAACGTACGTAAATATATCACCAGCAAAGTTATTTTAAAATACAAATCACTGAATTACTTGTTACAGGCGTCATTTTCACTAGAACACCACCTAGCACAGGCAAAGTTCATGTTACCGAATTAATTCAGTGGTAAGGTCGTGGTTTTTTACTGAAACAATTAAAAGAACGGTCGTTATAACTCAACAAAACCAAAATTGGTAATAAAAAAATGTCGCTAAGGCGCAACCTGAATTTACATTTCTAAAACAAGGACCTCATGATCTAATCGTTCGCATTAGTCAGGAATGCAAACTATTCACTCAAACCTCAATAACTCGACAAACTTATACATTTACCAAAAGTTCCTCACATTCACTGCTTGAACTATTGACCACCTTAATTATTGCCTTAACTTGTGAAAATCACTGCTAAAAGTTTGTCACTAAACACTCTATTAATTTGCAATGTAAACTCACTTTCAAACTTTGCATTACAATAAAAATACTCTTTCGTTACAAAAATAGTCAAAAAAATTTTGGTGAACGTTGTACGTGCTTTTAAAAATTGTACAATTACAAACTTAAAAATTAAAAACAAATGTTGAACAAAATATTCATGCCGATTTCATATTATAAGTAACCAGTCAAAATAATAAAACATTCGCCTGATCGGTAGGTAACTAAACTCGTTATCAATCACACATTATATACATAATTGACATGATCGATTATTATTAATCAACTTAAGTACAGAAATATTTGTTGTTACATTGAAAATCCTCTGGAAGTGCAAATTCTAGATACAGCTTGCAGATTATCTGGTATAAGTTCTTGAATATTATCTTTGGTTAGAAATTCAAAACTTAATCTAACTTTTATTTTTGGTACTACGTATATTTAATTTTAAGTTTAATTATAACATTATGTTACATATTACTTATACTATATTTTTTGACTGCAAATTAAAAATTTAATCTAACTATATTTAATCTTAATTATAATTAATTAATCCTAAAATTAGGCAATTAAAGTCGGGAGGGCTAACAGTTTCATTATCGTTATATATTATCACCTTTTAATTAAATAAAGGTAAAATTAGAAAATAGAAAGTTATCACAAGTCACGACAATAATAAAACAGATTTGATAAATAAATAACAGCAAGTCCGATAAGTAGCACGAGGACCAAGAATCGCGTAGGGAACAATCTAATTGAAACATGTAATCGAAAATTATGTAAGTAAAATAAAATATATATATATATATATATATATATATATACTTTTCAAAGGCACGATTGGATTATGTGATCAATATTGCATAAAAAAGGTATACCTTATTGAGCTCGCTATCTGTAACCATTTCCGAATAAAACTGAATTTGACATTTCAATTCTCAATTATTGGTATTATTACAATTCGGAGGTCAGTAGAATATTATTGAAATAAATGATTATAAACAGATTTAACAGAAAATATGAATAAATTACCGATAATGATATCATTTCAATTTTCAAAGTGTCCTCCATTTTCCTGTATACACTGTTGCAGTCTTCTCATAAGTGAAAATACTACACAATTTAGTCTTTGCTCTTGTACTATTTCATTGAAAGTGTCTTCAATTCGCTGGCGCAGTTCCGCAACAGTTTCAATCAACTGAGCATATACTTTATTTTTCACTTGTCCCCAAACATTGAAATCCATAGGATTGAGATCTGGTGACCTAGAGGGCCAAATTAAAGGAGCCTCATTGCCTCGGCCTATCCATTGATTTGGAAAAGTTCCTGATAGCCATATACGACACTGTCGACTAAAATGGGGAGGGGCCTTATCATGCACGCCTTCTCGCTAAAGGAATGTCTTCCAAAACTTCATAAAGTTGATTGGATAAAAAATCGTGGTACGTTTCTCCGGTTAAATTACCTTGGAGAATGCGGTAGCCTCGAAGTTCAGTCCGAAGTGTTGCAGCCCAGACATTAATTTTGAAAGAATGTTGGTAATGAGTAGTTTTTTTGGCATGCGGATTCTCATCACCCCAAACATGTTCATTATGCATGTTAAACTCTCCGTTTCTGGTGAAAGTAGCCTCCTCGCTAACGATGCTATTTGAAAGAAAGTTGGGGTCCTATTCATGCCTCCTCAGGAGCAATCCACAAAATCTCATGCGTGTGGGTCTACCACCTGGCAAAATATCCTGGACTTGACGGTAATGGTACTGGTGCAATTGTTGTTCTTTTGCAACTCTCCAAACAACTGGTTGTGATACTTAAATTTGTAGTGACACACGCCTAGTACTAACAGTGGGATTATCTTCAATAATATTCAAAAGGTTCTCCTCATTTGCAACTGATCTCACCGTCCTTCGTCTTCCCCTATCAGCAGTGTGAGGCTTCAAAGTTCCACTTTCACGTAAGCCGTTCAGTAGACAGAAATGTTTTATAATTAGGCAGATTTCTTCTAGGATATTT
This sequence comes from Vesta saturnalis, assembly GCA_036346205.1. Taxonomy (NCBI): domain Eukaryota; kingdom Metazoa; phylum Arthropoda; class Insecta; order Coleoptera; family Lampyridae; genus Vesta; species Vesta saturnalis. The sequence goes on from JARFJB010002032.1 coordinate 1,573,756, forward strand.
TTCACTGTACCGTCTCACAGCTGCCCGTGCACTTCCAAGATGCAAAACACAATTTGAAACAATTTAAACGTTAATGACAGATAGCGAAATATTATCAAGCTACTGTTAGTGCCTACTTTTTTACGTTTCAGTGCCATACGAATGTGAATGTATGATTGGATTACACACGAACAAGGTCCACGTAATGCAAAATTTCATTTTTATCGACAACAGTTGTAGATATCGCGTTTCATAAGTTGATTGAAACCGTTGAGGAACTGCGCCAGCGAACTGAAGACCCTCTCAATGAAATAGTACAAGAGCAAAGACTAAATCGTGTAGTATTTTCAATTATGAGAAGCCTGCAACAGTGTATACAGGAAAATGGAGGACACTTTGAGAATTGAAATGATATCATTATCGGTAATTTATTCATATTTTCTGTTAAATCTGTTTATAATCATTTATTTCAATAATATTTTACTGACTTCTCCGAATTGTAATAATACCAATAATTGAGAATTGAAATGTGAAATTGAGTTTTATTCGGAAATGGTTACAGATAGCGAGCTCAATAAGGTATACCTTTTTTATGCAATATTGATCGCAGAATCCAATCGTGCCTTTGATAAGTTGATACTTTTTGTTAGAAAAAAGTTACGTCATTTTTAACCACAAAAATTTGCGGCAACTAGCGCCATCTGCACGATTCATTGAAATTAGATAAATCACCTTATTCGACATAAGAATTATAGGCAATGCTACAAATTTGAAAGCTATTTATTGAAAACTAACGGAAATATTAAATAAATTAACTTATTAAATTGAAAACTAAACACCCTGTATCTTCGTAATGGTGCGTTTTACGACCCAAGTAGATAGGAACTTTTTTGTTTGCATTGCTATCCTGCATATATATATATATATATATATATATATATATATATATATATATATTAGTGTATATATATATATATATATATATATATATATATATATATATATATATATATACAGGTGAGTCAGTTTTGTAGACAAACTTTAACAGGAGATAGAACACATGTTTCTAAAAGAAAAGTTCCTATAAACATATGTCGTAGAAGGCGTCGTTTCGAGATACAGGGTGTTGAATATAATTTTTTTCTCAAATTTTCATATAACTCATAAACGAATGCTTAGATTTTTTTCATGTTGGGGGGATAATGTCTATTAATTAAGGGGCATAAAACAAGCGATAAGAATTTTCACAAACTTGCACAGTGGCGGAGTGGAGGGGGTGCTCAACCCCTTTCATAAACAGAACTTCTACGCCAATGACTATTTTTTAAAAAAACTGTTATTTTCATTATGTACATACAGTTTAACAAAAATAATGTGCCTTCTTCTGTTTCGAAATTCCTGTGCGTTTCCGAGTTATTTTGATTTTTAGTGTTTGATGTGGTACTAAGTTAAGTAATGTGCTTTATGTGAATAATTGAATATGAAGTTTTTAATAAAAAAGATATAATAAAACATTTAGAGCCATTTTAGTACCTAACGATCGTTTCTTTAAAATTTCAAATACATTTTCATTTATAAATAGGTAGGTTATCGGTTTTTTTTAGTATCCATTGTTATTATCCTCGTATAAAAAGGAATGCATAATTATTATTGTTATGCGGTCAATACTTTCTGTATAATTATGTATGTGTCAATTTCGCCATAAACATGTATGCAGTTTTTAAGTGAGATTCTAATAAGTTATAGACCGCTGCTCACTTGCTCTCATTAAAGAGCCGCCACTGTATCAAGCCATACTCAAATACAAGACTTTTGTAAATTGAAATCTATTTAGTACACTAATTTTAACAATCCTTATTTATTATTGTAACAATACTTAATTAATAATTAACACTAATATAATAAAATTAGACACTTTGTTCAAAATGTAAACCGTTCTTTTCAATACACATTTCACAGCGACGTACAATAGAACGTCTTAAGTTAATTAAATGATGCACCCTTATTTCATTGCAAGCATCTCTTATGCGATTGTGAAGTTCTTCAAGTGTATTAACCGGAGTGGTATACACTTTTTCCTTCATGAATCCCCATACAAAAAAGTCAAGTGGCGTTAAATCGGGGGATCTAGGAGGCCATTCCACTAGACTTCCACGACCTATCTACCTCCCCGGGTAGTTATTGTTTAGCCAATTTCTTACATTTCTGCCATAATGGGCCGGACATCCATCAAGCTGAAACCAAGAATGTCCTCTTAAATTCAAAGGAATGTCTTCCCACATATTAACATGTTCTTCTTCTAAAAATTGTAGGACATTTTCTGAATTTACACGTTGTGGCAAGAAATAAAGTCCAAACACGTGGTTGCCGTAAATTCCAATCCAGACATTTGTCCTAAGTTCATGTTGAAAACTTCTTGGTCGAATGGCATGTGGGTTTTCATGTGCCCATATATGCAGATTGTGAAAGTTTACGATACCACGACGAGTAAAACAGGATTCATCAGTCCACAGTATGTTGGATAAGAAATCTCTATTATTTTGAATGGAGTTAAGAACCCACCTACAATAATTAAGTCTTCGTTCGGCGTCACCTGGACATAAACTATGAACAGGTTGAAAATGATATGGGCGTCTGTGATCCCGTTTTAAAACCCGGGAAACTTTACTTTGGGAAATACCAAGAGCAACAGCAGTACGTCGAGTACTTGTCGTGGGGTTCCTATTAAATTCACGCAATATACCTTCTCCAATTCTATCTCGTCCACGGTTGTTGTGTCGGCCCCCATGTACAGTTTTCAAACCCTGGTTAACAAATCGACGATGAATACTCACAAAAACGGAATGATGAGGTTGTCGTCTATTTGGAAATCTTCTCCGATACTCCCTAGCTGCGTACCTTGAATTCCCCATTTCCGAACCCATAAATAAAATGAATGTCGGCTTGTTCGCTATTTGTACATGTAAACGGCATGTTACACTAATTAAAAGCTGGCAAATCAAATGAAATAACTTTTTGAACTTAAAAAACAATAATTAATAACAGTGAAATTATTCAAGATGAAGCAAGTGTTTGTAAAAAGTCAAACTGTCGTTTCAAAATATAAAATTTAATACTTACTTGTTTTCCAAGGAGTATCATATTTTGTTGCAATGAAATAAGGGTGCATCATTTAGTTAACTTAAGACGTTCTATTGTACGTCGCTGTGAAATGTGTATTGAAAAGAACGGTTTACATTTTGAACAAAGTGTCTAATTTTATTATACTAGTGTTATTGTTTGTAACGATATAAACGGGTGGTAGAATGGGATTACAGATAAAGTTCGCCTTTTTGCCCCGACTAGTCAGCGTATGGGAATGGGTATGATGTTGATAAATTTTGCACATCCAGAACAGTAAATCGTACGTAAGTCAAAGTAGGGGATGAAGACGTAATCAGATCGGTTTAGGGCGCCAGAATGTTTGGTAGTCAAAATAGGGGACGTCGTGCCAAAATTACGAGTACATAGCGTGTCTAAACGTACAAAAAACATATTCATACCTACCCGCAATCAATCCCAGGTGTACTGGACAGCAACTCAGCAAACCACCTGAAATAGGGCTTCAAAATAGCACTACACGCCTCACAAATAAAAGCGTGTTAATCACTCAATAATGTTACGTTACGTTACTACACCTCAGTGTAAATAATTAGGCATTATATATAATCAAAACAAAACAAAAAAATCCCCTTTGTTGAATGCACTCTAAATGAATTAATAATCAACTAGAAGTAAAATAAAACACTGAATAACATGAACGCTAGTACTCAATAACAAAAACTGTCACTTCGTTACGTTAAAACTTAAGCTCCTAAATTACCGGTAAACTTGCAATTTGCAAAAAAAAAACTTTTATGCAACACAAAAGGGTTTTCACAGAATTAAAACAATTTTATAAAACCTAAATAAAGCTGTAATAAGATAAGAAAACAATATACATATAAACATACGATAATGCGAATATAAAAAAAATAAATGCTTAATTGGCGACGGAAGGTCTGGCCAGAATTCTGCGTAACGCCGTACTAAAATTGTTTAACATAAATATTTCGTGGATTATTTAACCACCTACTTCAGGGTCAATTGCCCTTTAATACTAAGATGAAGGGTGTGAAGGCGAAGCGTCAGAATTATGATTAATTACAATAAATAAACCAAAGCAACAACTTAATTTAAAAGGTACACGACTCCGCTTTCAAACCTTCGTTAACAAAACAAATAATTAGAAGTACACACACAAGAAATCTCGTAAATACTCAATAAAACACAATGTTATACTACCTTACTGTCTAAATGGGCACCTCTTCTGTGTTACAACAATCGAAAATGAACCAGGTGATCGATTACTGCTACTACGGATACGGAATCTCCCTAGACTGACACCAGATGATGAGTGATAAGGTTGACTATTTGTTTTTGTACTCAAACGATTCCTTGATTGAATCTCGGTAAAATGTTACTGCATTAATTAAAAACTTCTTTTAAAATAGTTAATTGTGCGCTCAACTTGCTCGATAATTTTTATCGTTTAAATGGTTTTCTTTACACTACCAATCCAAAAGATTATTAACTTTATTTAAATAACTATAATTTTAGTATTCTTCGAAAGTTTCTTTATACTTCAACACGCCCTGCACGGCAATTAAGTGGCACTTCAAGAACGTTAATTTAATAAATCCGCAAAAGCGGCATAAACCAATGAGGTCACAGAAGCACTAATATAACACGACGGTGATCTCTAGGTAACTTGATTACGTAAAATCGAAATCGGCACTAGGTCTAGTCCTTTGGTGATTGAACAATTTCACTTAAAATCCCTTCACAGGTTTTCCTCAAAAAGTAGATAACTACCCCCACAACACAAAAGTTCGTTCGTTAAACACCAAAAGGTGCAATATATCAACGTTCTAATCAACACCTTAAGCCGTAATAATAAACGCCACAGTACTACTACTCGGGAGCGCTGTCAGTTTCAGAATCCCAAATTATTACCAAAAATCCATCTTGGATTTTTGAATCCCACCACTCACTAAAAAATCTCATTTAATTTAGTTCCACCAATTAAGAAACGGAAGAAGAAGATTTGATACCCCCTACACACAAACTTCGTTTTCAACCGTAAGGACTTGATAATTTTCAAAATTCCAAACGTCAGCAGAATCAACGTGAAAAGTATCTCTGCATTTTCATTTAAGTTCAAGCAGTTAGTCCCACATTCTATCTTTATGACTCAAAACCAACATACTCAATATTAATCTGAACCACTGCAATTAACCGACTTCTTGTCGCCAGAACGATATCAAATACATTTACATCTACACTCTTTCCTTACGTTACTTAATTTTACAAAACTTTCTATTAAATTTTAAGGAAATCAAACGAAATAAACATTACTTAAACTTATATACAACTAAATACAAATTAAACGTTACTCACATTCAATAATCGGGGAATAATAATGAAAATAATCTCTCAAACTTTAAATGTATTATTACGAAAAACTTAATAAATTTAGAAACCAATTATCGATGATTTATAACCTAATTCCTATCATAGTTAATTCCTTAAATTACGGAATAGTAATTCACAAACAAAAAAACTTAAGCTCGAAACACACCATCCTTAAAGGTCGCGACACACGTAAAACAGATTCATCCATAAAGCTCAACTCGACAGCAAAAATTTGACGGTAAATCCCTAGAAAATCGTGATCCTATCACATGTTATTTATTTATAAATCGTTATTGCTAAGAATTCTTATTAATTTCACAATTATTAATTAAGTATTGTTACAATAATAAATAAGGATTGTTAAAATTAGTGTACTAAACAGATTTCAATTTACAAAAGTCTTGTATTTGAGTATGGCTTGATACAGTGGCGGCTCTTTAATGAGAGCAAGTGAGCAGCGGTCTATAACTTATTAGAATCTCACTTAAAAACTACATGCATGTTTATGGCGAAATTGATACATTATACAGAAAGTATTGACCGCATAACAATAATAATTATGCATTTCTTTTTATACGAGGATAATAACAATGGATACTAAAAAAAACCGATAACCTACCTATTTATAAATCAAAATGTATTTGAAATTTTAAAGAAACGATCGTTAGATACTAAAATGACTTTAATGTTTTATTGTATCTTTTTTATTAAAAACTTTATATTCAATTATTCACATAAAGTACATTACTTAACTTAGTACCACATCAAACACTAAAAATCAAAATTTCTTGCCACAACGTGTAAATTCAGAAAATGTCCTACAATTTTTAGAAGAAGAACATGTTAATATGTGGATAGACATTCCTTTGAATTTAAGAGGACATTCTTGGTTTCAGCTTGATGGATGTCCGGCCCATTATGGCAGAAATGTAAGAAATTGGCTAAACAATAACTACCCGGGGAGGTAGATAGGTCGTGGAAGTCTAGTGGAATGGCCTCCTAGATCCCCCGATTTAACGCCACTTGACTTTTTTGTATGGGGATTCATGAAGGAAAAAGTGTATACCACTCCGGTTAATACACTTGAAGAACTTCACAATCGCATAAGAGATGCTTGCAATGAAATAAGGTGCATCATTTAATTAACTTAAGACGTTCTATTGTACGTCGCTGTGAAATGTGTATTGAAAAGAACGGTTTACATTTTGAACAAAGTGTCTAATTTTATTATATTAGTGTTAATTATTAATTAAGTATTGTTACAATAATAAATAAGGATTGTTAAAATTAGTGTACTAAATAGATTTCAATTTACAAAAGTCTTGTATTTGAGTATGGCTTGATACAGTGGCGGCTCTTTAATGAGAGCAAGTGAGCAGCGGTCTATAACTTATTAGAATCTCACTTAAAACTGCATACATGTTTATGGCGAAATTGACATACATAATTATACAGAAAGTATTGACCGCATAACAATAATAATTATGCATTCCTTTTATACGAGGATAATAACAATGGATACTAAAAACCGATAACCTACCTATTTATAAATGAAAATGTATTTGAAATTTTAAAGAAACGATCGTTAGGTACTAAAATGGCTCTAAATGTTTTATTATATCTTTTTTATTAAAAACTTCATATTCAATTATTCACATAAAGCACATTACTTAACTTAGTACCACATCAAACACTAAAAATCAAAATAACTCGGAAATGCACAGGAATTTTGAAACAGAAGAAGGTACATTATTTTTGTTAAACTGTATGTAGATAATGAAAATAACAGTTTTTTTTAAAAATAGTCATTGGCGTAGAAGTTCTGTTTATGAAAGGGGTTGAGCAACCCCTCCACTCCGCCACTGTGCAAGTTTGTGAACATTCTTATCGCTTGTTTTATGCCCCTTAATTAATAGACATTATCCCCCCAACATGAAAAAAATCTAAGCATTCGTTTATGAGTTATAATGAAAACTTGAGAAAAAAAAACTATATTCAACACCCTGTATCTCGGAAACGAAGCCTTCTACGACATATGTTTATAGGAACTTTTCTTTTTAGAAACATGTGTTCTATCTCCTGTTAAAGTTTGTCTACAAAAAACTGACTCACCCTGTGTATATACATATATATATATATATATATATATATATATATATATATATATATATATATATACATTTAGATATCCATACAGTAAGTATACACTATTATTTGCATGTGTCTTGACTCTGTCTACATTTCTGCTTCTTACTTCCTTACGTGTTGGGGCAGTAGACAAATAACTGTCCGGTAGTAGGGCGACACCGTTAATAAGGAATGCTACATCGTCCGGGGCACGACTTGGCTAGTAACCGATCTGCCCGCTATGGTATTACTCAAGAGAACAATACAATTGCGTCGGATCGACCTGGCTACAAAGGGTGGTCAAGGTCAAAACAGACAGACCCCGTTGTTGACGTCTGTGCAAGGAATGATTGGCGAGTCGGTGGAAGGAATGTTAGAGGTATGCATGGTAAAGAATTTGAAATTGCGAATGAAATGTACGAAAAGCAGCTTGATATTCTGTGTGTATCGGAGACAAAGCACAAAGGAAGAGATGCTGTGGAGATGGTGGATGGCAGCCTAACACTATGGTCAAGAGTGAAGACTGAAGTGCATGGCGCTAAAGGAGTTGGGGTGATCAACACCGAGTGATGTGGGTGGAATGTCAATGAGGGTGCTGAACGCTACGTGAACATTATAACCATTTAATTACAACCAATTCATTTGTATATTTTAAAACTTTCTACACGCATACTCCATCTTACGATAGAATAATCATATTCAAATTTAAAAGGCCCATATCTCTAATGATTAGGAACGTCCTCCAAAAAGTTTTATAAACTATTTTGAAATTAAACGTTGCTTTTACATGTATCAAAATTTACTTCGAAACTGCAGATTTGATTATTGAGAGTGTGGTAAATTTTAATTACCTTATTTTTGATTGGAAGGTCTTCTTAACGAGGCGTAAGTTGCATTCTTTTAATTACCTAAAACTTATAACAATCTTTTAACTTTTTTCCGTACTCCTCATATTCGCATGTTATTTTGATACGAGGCAATAGAATTTTAAGCTACCGGAATTTTGGGAAACACGCTTTGGCCTGGAAAATCAGCCATTAGCATTTGTGTTTTTCAACATTTTCCAATCGAGCAAGGTTCAAGTTCAATATTTTATAAGGAAGCGTACCAGCAGGTAGAGGATTAACTGTGAAAAAGGTCTGCGAATAAAGTTACTTAATTACTACCGAAATATTTGTATTAAGAAGAGGCTAATATTTTTGGGAATTCCCACAATCATCATCGTCGGATAACACCGGAAAGAATAATCCGTTACAGATAAGTGTTTCTCCATTATAATTCTTGATATTCCGACCAATCATTAGAGGTCAGCTTATACAAATATTTATTAAATTTAAATACCTAAATCAGTTGAGTTCATAAATTTTACTATTACTTTCAATCTAATTTATTTTCATTTTTGGTCATTGTGTACGACAGAACATTTTTAAGTAATTCTTTGACTACTCGGATCATTACTCCCTGCTATGGTTGAATAACATTAAAGAACCTACGAGGCGATTAGATTTTTTTAAATGGAGCGTGAAAATATATCAATGTACATTTGACATCAAACATAGAAAAGGAAAGCATAACTTGGCTCCTGATGCCTTGTCTAGAACACCCTTTGAAAATTTTTTCTTGCAACTAGAAGACTGCGATTTCGATGCATGGTATTAGAAAATATTAGCGAAAGTAATCGAGGACCCCCATAAATATCCTGATTGGCGTGGACTTTACTAGTGCCTAATAAACATAATATTACGGCAAACTTAATTGAATGGAAGCGCCTAGTTCACGAAGAAGTGAACTAATAAAAACTTTTCATGATGACCTTACATCAGCTTATTTAGATATTACTAAAACTTTCAACAAACTATGTGAGCAATATTACTGGCCAAAGATGAAAATTGATATTATTTTTTGTGTTTGTCTTTGCGTTTGTGTTTATGTTTGTTTGTGTTTGTTTGTGTTTGTGTTTGTGTTTGTGTTCGTGTTCGTGTTCGTGTTCGTGTTCGTGTTCGTGTTCGTGTTCGTGTTCGTGTTCGTGTTCGTGTTCGCGCTCGTGTTATCGTTCTCGTTCGCGCTCGCGTTCGCGTTCGCGTTCGTCGCGTTCGCGTTTGCGTTCGCGTTCGCGTTCGCGTTCGCGTTCGCCATCGCGTTCGCGTTCGCGTTCGCGTTCGCATTCGCGTTTGCGTTCGCGTTCCCATCGCGACGCGTTCGCGTTCGCGTTCGCATTGTTTTTTCCAAGCTGTAACTTAAACCAAACCGAAATTTTTGAAATGAAAGTTGTTTCTCGCAAGCTGTAATTTAAATCAAGTCAGTTTGTTTGAAACGAAATTTGGTTTTTACAATCTGTAAGTTAAATCAAATCAACATCTTGGACTTGTATCTTGATTGGGGAAAATCTTTAAGTACTTTATATTGGTTATTTGTAAGCAGAACACAAAAAGTGAATGTACCATGACCATGACCATAATAAGTAAAAGAAAACCAACGGTTATTCACTCTCATGTCAACCTGCCAAGGAGTACTTTAAATACGATTAGCAACAACCCTGGCAACTGCTTATTGGTGGTTTTAACACGCATCTCTTATTTTATTTACCATGTAGTTTGAAGTTGTTTCATGGTAACGACAATTCAGGTATGAAAAAAGTTGTTAACTCAAAGGTATAACTTGTTGAAATATGTTGTAAGTGTTCTGATGAAGGGAATTCCAAAATGATCGTTTCGTATCAACATCTTAGGCTTGTGTCTTGTTTGTGTTTGATTGGAGAAAATCGTTAAGTACTTTATATTGGTTATTTGTAAACAGAACACAAAAAGTGAATGTACCATGACCATGACCATAATAAGTAAAAGAAAACCAACAGTTATTCACTCTCGTGTCAACCTGCCAAGGAGTACTTTAAATATGATTAGCAACAACACTGATAACTGCTTGTTTTTGATTTGAACTCTCATCTCTTGTTTTATTTACCATTTAGTTTGAAGTAGATTCATGGTAACGACAGTTCAGGTATGAAAAAAGTCAAACTAAAAGTTAAAATTTTTACAGTTCATCATATAGTAATTTTAATTTTTATTTTATTTACTTTATTTAATTAGTTGTACAGACGTTTTAATATTATGTTATACTTACTGATATGGATTTATGTACTCTAAATGCATCAACTTATTTTAAACCTTTTTAAAACGTTATGGAATTAGAAACTGGGGTAGATTACAAGATATTCAATCTGGATCTTATATCAACAAAGTACGGTGAGAGGGTGGTTGTAGAACTGGAGAAATTGTGCTACCCCAGCGTTACCATAAGTTTTTCAAGTCTGAGGACCAACGTATACAATAATTTAACGCGCGTTTGAAGAGAAAAGATGTATCAATCCGTTCTTTAGGACCAATAAGGAAGGCAACCAATTTAGAAAAACGGCTTTATTATTATAACTACTATGTTATGTAATGACGAGATTTAATAACTAAATCTACTTTTGTTTCCCGATACTAAGTTTTGTTATTATTATTATTAATTGACCAGATTAATTGATTTGATTAATTGATCTGGCCAAAGTACATGCCGTAGCCTCAAATACTACTCGAGGTAAACTTTTGTATTTAAATATTGATTTGATTTCATTGTTTCGATTAATTGATTTGATTTCAAAATCGCCGACAAAAACACAGGTGACCATCAATAACAAAAATGGCCGCCCAGAATGACCGTCGCCCTTCGGCGTTTGCACAAATTCAGGCTCTTGGGGGTACCTGGAGGTCCTTTGAAGCTATGCCTTGCGCCCACCATTCTACTACTTTTGTGTGTTCCGAACCTTCGAAAAATTGCACAATTGCATGATGCGGATAATTCGGAAAATCATGATTCAAATGAGAATAAAATTATTTAATTACTTACAAAAGCTTTTGAATTGTATAGTTAAAATAATATTTTTGCGTATTTAACATCAATAATCTCTGCGGTTTAAGCCCAGTACAAAAAAAAACCTTAAATACCTAATAATTTATGATTAAAATGATGTGTTTAAAGTTAATATACGCGTGTTGCTGTTACTTTTTTTAATTTCTTTTCAGAAACGTCAAAATGTGAGATTGACATCCTCTTTAAATTAAATTTAAACACTGTTTTAAAAAGCACGTAAACCGCAATCGATATTCCACTTTTATAAGTTCACCTTTTTGCTTTATCTTTCTATCCTGGATTATACCAACAGTTTTAAGTACCTTAAACAGATTCAATTCAAAATATTACTTTTATCTTGATTATTAAATTTCGCATTTTTTAGGTCAAAAATGGAATGTACAGCACTGGTTATTAAGCAATAAAAACTGGCAATTATAAGGAAAATATGTATAAATATTTCTGATTTATTTCATTCACTTTCTTTACGTAATTACAAAGCTGCCGTGGCACAAAATATATATTTTGGAGTAAAAATTGAATTATAACGTTTTTAGATTATACACTATATCAATATGAGATAAATTTTACTTAACAAAACAAACAAAGCTCAAAAAATCACAAATAAGGACGGGATAAACCTTGATTAGGTTTTTTTTACTCCTAACCCAATTGAGCTTTACTTTAATATTGCCAAACAACCAGGATTTTCAGTTCAACGAAATAAGTCACTCATATTTATTTTTAAGGCCAAAGCCATTTCGCGTGAAACGTAATTTAATGAAATTTGAGTGCTAAGAAACTGAATTTATTCAACATATTTAATTGCTGACTGTTATGAAAGTGGCACGTCGTCGAGAAATTTAATTACAAAGGTTGACATCTGAAAATAGGAATAACCGTTAATTTCTAAGAAAATAACAAATATGAACATACGTTTTTTCTTTCCAAAAACTGTGAAATGTTGCTAAAAGTAACAGAATGGGTAGTTTTGTTGAGGGCTAACCATAACGTACAAATTTCGTTATCCGTTATTCAGAACTGAATTTGATGGTTTATAGGTGTTTTTGCTAACACAACGTGCAAATTTTATCTCTGCTCATTACTCGTTATTTCAACTGAATATTTACTACCAAAGTAATTTTCGGTAATTTGTTGGTTTTGTCAAAATTCGCGTATTGTGCTCCTGTTTATGGACCTTGCTTAGATGCTGCTGAGAGAAACCGTGTTCAGCGAGTACAAGATCTATGCTTACGGTACATTTATGGAATTCGTAAATTTGAGTGTTTCTAGTAACTCAAAGAATGTTGATATACTTTGTACTGTGTTTTTGTTTATATCATAAAATTATTCGTAAAAAATCTTCATTCTTTCAAAAATATATCTTGTCGAACGGATGTAGGTATATAATTTAAATATCAATAACAAAGGACTTATCACTCTACCAATTCACAAAACTGCCATTTTTGAACGATCTTTTTCTTGCCGTATTTATAAGCTGTACAACTCCCCTTAAAAAGTTTTGCAAGATATACGTTTAAAAAATATATCCATCGACACCTTTTGGAAAATCAACACAACCAAAGATTAATTTTGTGCATCTCAGTGCGTATATAGTATAGTACATGTAATCAAAGCTTGTTGTTCTATTTAACCATTAAGTTATATTTTTTTTAGTTTCTTAGTTTATAACATATTCATGGTTTTGAGTGATAGATCAGTAGTAGTAGTAGTACCACTACATACTTAACTCGGCCTGAGATTTCCAGTTGAAATTATGTATTATTTTTTGTTCATTGGAATACGGTATGTATTTGTGAACTTCAAACTGAAAGAAACATTATTATTATTATTTACTCATTTATTCATATATTCTAACTTAACTTAACTTCACGCCATTCCCTTGCGGGGTAGGCAAAGCAATCCTTGCCTCTTATTTATTTTTCAATCACAATCTTTCTCCATGCTTTCCTATCTCCGCATACCTGCCTAGCTTCCGCAAGGTTCATACACTGTCTCTGACATGCCGTTTCATTTTTAAAACTTCTTATGTTTCTTTCTTTATCATACATTCTACTGCACCAAGTTTAACGCGGCGTACCAGACCCGGCCTTTCCTCTAACCTCACCCACATATATTTGCTTCGTTAATCTTGCGTTGTTCATTCTCTCAATGTGACCAAAACGTAATGTACTACTTTTATATCTATCCATCATCGTCTTTTCCTCGCCACACTCCGTCATTATGCATTCATTCTTTATCTTGTCCCTTCTCGTTTTACGACATGCGCTTCTCAGGAATCTCATACCCACGGCATTTATTTTTCTTTCGTGTTTTTTTTGACATACCCATGTCTTACTTCCATACAGTACTGATGGGACAAACACGCCATTATAGACCAATCGTCTCGCAGCTAGGCTCATACTTTCGTTTCTCATTATCGTCCACATACTTCCAATCACTTTCCTTCCAGCATTGACCCTTCGCTCAATCTCGCCCTCCATTGTACCATTTGCAGTAAACATTCTACCCAGATATACTAGCTCGTCCACTTGCTCCAGAATTTCATCTTGCAAGGTAAATACACTACTCTCCTTTCCGCCTTCCTGATTGAACACCACAATCTTAGTTTTGTTCATGTTTACCTTTAGGTCCATGCTCTCACAGACTGTATCAAACTTCCTCAGAGCGGTTTGTAGCTCATCCGCACTGTCACTTAATAAGAATGTGTCATCTGCATACACCAGAAGTCGTACATTTACATCACCAACCATTACACCAGCTGTATCGGTGCATGCTTGTTTAATACATTTATCCATGTATACATTGAACAACCACGGTGGCATCACCCAGCCTTGTCGCACTTCTTGCTCAATATTAAAGTATTCACTCACACCTCCTGTCACCTTATTCCATTTATTAGAGCTTTATTTACGCCATATTCATTTAATATTTCCCACAGCTTCTCCCTATTCACTCTGTTGTATGCTTTCCCCAGATCTACAAATACACAGTACAGCTTCCTTTTTACCCTTAAACACTTTTCCATCACCTGCTGGAGAGCAACCATCTGATCGACACATCCTCTCCCTGGTAAGAAGCCACCCTGCACATCCAAAATCTTAGTTTGTGTAGTTTCTCGTACTCTATCAATCAGAATTCTTCCAAATACTTTACCAGGCACGCTGAGCAAACTTATTCCTGTGTAGTTTTGCAATCACTCTTGTTCCCCTTATCCTTATACAGTAGTACAATGATCGCGCTCTTCCAATACCTCGGCACTTTTCCATATATAAGGCATACATTGAATAAAGCACACAATCTTCGTATAAGCTTTGCCCCCCATACTTTAGCATTTCACCAGTGCTTTCATCTACGCCTGCTCTCTTGCCGTTTTTCAACCTTCATACCGTTTTCTCTACCTCATTTATCCCAATATTCCCACTTTCATTCACCATTCCTTCTACACTCTCCTAATTTAACCCTGCAGTCTTTATTTTCCACACTACTGTACAGCTTTCCGAAATATTCTTGCCAGCATTTTCTCACTTCACAATCGTTCCATACTATTTCGTTGCTCGTATTCATCACTCCTACAGCGTTTTGTTTTGGGTCACGTTTTGTATTTTTGGCCCATTTCCAGAAGAGTCAAAATCATTCTGCATTTTCTCTCCTTCCACAGCGATCACTTCCTCTTTACTTGTTCTCACTGCCTCCTTCGCTTCTTTGTTTCTTAATCTGTACACCTGATATAATCGCTTTTTCTCAATCTCATTTTTTCCAGCAATCATTGCCATGTACGCATCTTTTTTCTTACATACTGCATTTTTTACTGACTTATTCCACCAAGCCCATTTTTTCTGTCTACCTACTGTCACTCTTACACATATCCGCACGGTACATTTGACAACACAGTTTTTGAAGTTTATCCATGCACTTTCAACGTCAGTGTCTTTTATTTGTTCGTTTCACACTACTTCATTCACATTCAACTCTTTCCTCACAGCATCTGCGTATTTCATTCTCGCACCATTATCCACTAGTTTGCCTACCCTAACTCTGAACGTTCGCACTAGGTTTGCTTTCCTTCTCCAGACCCACTTTTGCCCTAAACACATTCTCGATATAACCAAAAAGTGGTCCGATCCGCGAATTACTTTTGTTTCTTTCACCAGGTTTCTAAGCCGTTCATCATACACTACTAAGTCTGTCATACTTTTAGATCCACCTCTTTGCCATTTATACATATGCACATTTTTATGTTTAAACCACGTACTGGATTCTAACAGGCTTCTCTCCACACAGATGTTCACGAGGCCTTCGCCATTCTCATTGATTCTTTGGTCTCCGAACTTTCCTAGAACGCGTTCAGTATGCTCTATCTGTACACCTAGCCATCCGTTCATATCCCCCACTATAATCACTCTTGCGTTTGGCTTACATACGTTCAACACGTTCTCCAGAAGTTCTCACGCTCCTGGTCTCTTTCTCCATTCACCGGTGCATTGCATGTAATAAGAAAAATTCTTCGAAACTCCACTTTCATTAATCATTTAGTACTGTATAACACACCTTTCCGCTCTTTCACTTTCGATCACCCCAACTCCTTTTGCGCCATGCACTTCAGTCTCAACTCCTCACCATAGTGCTAGACTGCCATGCTCCATCTCCACAGCATCCTTTCCTTTGCGCTTTTTCTCCGATACACAGGTTATCCAGGTGTCTTTCGTGCATTACATTTGCAATTTCAAATTTTTTACCATTTATACCTCTAATATTCCACGTACCTACTCGCCACTTATTCCTTGCACAGTCGTCAGCAACGGGGCCTGTCTGGTTCGATCTTAACCGCCCTTTGTAGTCAGGTCGATCCGAGACAATTGTATCGTTCTCTTGAGTAATACCTTAGCGAGCAGACCGGTTATTGGCCAAATCGTGCCCCGGACGATGTAGCATTTCCTACTCACGGTATCGTCCTACTATCGGACAGTTATTTGTCTACTGTCTCGACACGTAAGGAAATCAGAAGTAGAAATATAGACAGAGGCGAGAAATATACAAATAATAGAGCGTATACTTACTGTATGGATATTTACATGTACATATATACATATACATTTTTCACTTACATACCCTTCAATCACATCACGTTTCAACCAGATTGCTCCCTACGCGATTCCTGGCTCTCGGGCCTGTCATCGAATGTTATTATTTATTTGCGACCAAATGATTCAATTATTTTTGATTTAGCTTTCCGAGTTATAATTATTTCTTTGTTATTTAATTTAATATTTATTTATCAAATCTGTTTTATTATTGTCGCGAACTATGACAACTTAAACGTCTTCATTCTCTAAGTTCCTTTTTTTATTCAATTGAAGGGTACAATACAAATAACAATAATGGTCCCGTTAGCTCTCCCGACATTAATTGTTTACTTTTAGGATTCATTAATTACAATTAAGATCAAACATAGTAACAAAGGTAAAAGTTAGCTTAAATTTTGAATTTGCAGTCAAGGAAAAATAATATAATAAGACAATATGCAACACACTTTCATATATTCTATATTTACGATAATTTATAAATTCGAAGTGCGGACCTGTTTTGTGCAAATTACGAATAATTCTTATGGTAATTTTTAAGTTAGAGTGGAAGCAACTCACATTACACTAAACTAAATAATATTGTCATTAAGTCGCCATACCTGTATGCATTGTGTCTAAGATAATGATTTTCTCTACGGGGATCTCGAAAATGGTAATAGGTACAATTCCGGTTAAATGAGAAAAAAGTTGTGTAATTATGGGACCAATAAAATAACACAAAAAAATCTATGGTTTAATTCTTTGTTTTTGAGATATTTGAAAAAGTTGAATTTTTTAAACTTCAATTTTATTTTTTCTGGCGTTATAGTAAATGCTAGAACAAAAATACAAATATTCCTTCATGGCAACTTGTTATGGGCTTTAACATGACATAGTCTATTTTTCAATTGGACGTTTCCTATTTTTATAGTCTCATTTACTTATTTTTTTTAAGTTGATGATGGTTATCAAAATAGGAAACTCTGATTGAAAGCTGACTATGCCATGTTAAATCCCGTAACAAGTTGCCATGAAGAAGTGGTTGTATTTTTACTCTAGCATTTATAATAACACCAGAAACAATTAAATAGAAATTTCAAAAATTCAAATTTTTGCAAATATCACAATAACAAAAGATCACACCACCGATTTTTTGTGTCATTTTATTTCCGATTGAACCGGAGTTGTATCCATTACCATTTCCGAGATCCCCATAGTCTTTGACGCAGTGTATATGTTTATTTATAGTTCCATTTTCGTAAATGTATGCATGTGTTAATCTGTAAAATTATCTATACATTATAAAACGTATAATGATTGCTTCGTTTGATTTGCGGATTTTTCCCCATAGATAGCACTGTTTACTGGCAATATCTGTCACTTTTAGTTATTGTATTTTCATTTTCTGGCCGCCATCATGTCCAATCCAAGTTTTTTTTTTACATCTTTTAGGGTCTTCATCCTATTTTTCCTTTTAAAGTGTATATTTAACTATATTTTTTGTTTATTTGATTCCAGATTAGATTTCTTTATGTGGGGATGTCTGATTAAACAGTTACTTTTACTTACAATACACAACTGCATGTTCCACATGGTTTAAAACCAAAGTGATTTGTAATACAATAACGCCAGATTCACACTTTTCGTTGTTCGACAATAATTAACAGGCTTAGCGTATATACTAAAAATACTTATCCCTATAAAGACAGCATTTAAAAGGACAGATATCTGGTTCGTGTTTCTATTGAATTACATCGTTCTTCGGTAACAGTTGATAATTTTAAGTGTGATTTGTGTTTACAAAACAAACAATATACAATGTAAACTGGAAAAAACTCACGACGCAACATTCATATTTACAGGGTGCCTAAATATACAGTATACAAATAATTAGCAATAAAACAGTAGACATAAGCACGCAAACGAAGAATACTTTGAATGTATATTGACATGGTGAAGGTTCAGCATCTAAGGACCTCGTTTTTAACTTTTAAACGTCGCAGTTTGTTAGAAATCCTTACGTTGTCAATTATAGTACGCGTTGCCAGATTTCCACCGTACTTTACAAACTTAAGTGGGTTATCTCAATAGTTTTGTCATGTTTTTCTTACACTTTTAGAAAAATACAAAAAGATCTTGTATAGTATATGTTGTGTGTGTGTGTGTGTGTGTGTGTGTGTGTGTGTGTGTCGTGTATGTGTGTATGTGTGTATGTGTGCGTGTACGTGTGTGCGTGTGTGCGTGCGTTCGTGCGTGTGTGTGTGTGTGTGTGTGTGCGTACGTGCGCGTACGTGCGTGTGCGTGCGTACATGTGTGCGTGCGTGCGTGTGTATGAGTGTATGTGTGTATGTGTGTATGGGTGTGGGTGTGGGTGTGGTTGTGAATGTGGGTGTGGGTGCATGTGAGTGCGTATGTGTGTGCGTGTGCGTAAGGGTATGCTTACAAAAATGTATAAACAAATTTTGAGAGATAATTCAATT
The DNA here is from genome assembly GCA_036346205.1 of Vesta saturnalis. Lineage (NCBI taxonomy): Eukaryota > Metazoa > Arthropoda > Insecta > Coleoptera > Lampyridae > Vesta > Vesta saturnalis. The sequence goes on from JARFJB010002032.1 coordinate 1,592,816, forward strand.
TATAACTTTTTTTATAATGTTTTTTAATACCAAACCCGATAAGTGCGTGTGCCTGTGTGTGTATGTGTGTACTTTTTTATTATTGAAAATAAAAAATGCAATTAGGCACGCAGTTGGGTCCGGAATGAAGATTCACGAACTACAGTGTCGGACTTGGTGTGGTCTTGTGGTATTATCCACGAGTAGACATGGCTGTTCAAGCCTGACATGATAGGCTCGGCAAGTGTACAACCCGTACCAACAAAAAAACATTCTTTATCGTGTTCTTGTTCACCGTTGAATCGCCGGTAGGCATAAATGTGCGGGGAAGAACTCAACCTTAGCTTTCCCTTCAGATGATCGAAATCAATACTCCTCTTTCTTTCTCTCAATCACTCGTCTTCTTCCTCTTGTACTTGTTTCTTTCCTGCTCAGTTTGGCGTAGGTGTTTTAGAATTTCGGCCCCGAAGGGGCTAGTTGATGCCCAGACAGACTCTGACGAAACCAAAGTTTTCAGGATGGATTTATCTCAGCACTCTCAAGAATTCTGCGGGGCGCTTTGAAGCGCGTACACACGAAGAAAAGCAGGGCGGGGAACTCCGGGGTATCATCATGCTTGAATTTGTAATGGTAGGCTCGGAAGCACTAGTGTCCTGAAATCATCTGCGTGAGGTGGTGGTTAACTTCTCCGTATTGTCGGTTGACCCAAGTATCCACCTTCGCGATCAGGCGAGTTGTCCATCTCCCATTAGTTGAGGCGTTCCACAACAATTACCAGCGGCGCAGGTCTGTCCGTCGGTAATCCTTCGTGGCTCAGCGTAGTGGATCCAAGTATTTCTATGAACAGCATCCCGGCGATAACACACACGGTAGCCTCTGAAACCGTCCAAAATGCGCTGGCCGTGTGCGTGTGCGCGTGCGTGCACGCCTGCATGTGTGTGCGGGCGTGTCCGTGTGGTGTGTGTATATGCGTACTTCAAATTTCGTATTCAAACTTGAGTTAATTTCTCCTGGAGCTGATTAGATTTTCGGAATAAATCCAGCGGCCCGTGGGCGATTTGGTTTATGAGGTGCAGTTGTTTTAATTTAATAAAATTTTTCTGAAATAGTGGAAATTTCAAAAATATAAAAATACTAGCACATAGATTTTAAAATTATAAATTAATTATGTTCCTATGCAATTTTTGATACGACGCGTAATTTAGTGAAATTTGTTAGTTCAATTTTTTCAATATCTGTACAACGATCAACTTTATACAAAAATGTGTAAACATATTTTTAGAGGTAATTCAATTTTACATCATTTTCCTTTAACATAACAAAAATATGCATGTTGCTTACCTAGCCATTCCGCTCCAGCTTGCTAAAAACCGTACACTTTGCTTTGGACCGTCAGTTTGGCGCCAGCACGGTGCATCCTGCAGAACCTCCCTAATAGGGGCACCACTTTGCCCCAGGTCCCAATTTTTAGGGGCTTAATTGTCATTTTTTGTACTCACCTATCGCTTGTTTGGACTCAAAATTCAAACAGTTTACCAAGTGGTCATTTAATTTTTGGAACAAGGTTTTCTTCCCGAAAAATCCAAAAATTTATTTAACAATAAAAAAGCATTCGTAACTTTAAATCAATACTGTTCGAATTTTATTATTTAAGTTCGAAGCACCCATTAATTAATTGAGTACAGCACAGCAGTTACGATGTAAATATCTAAAATTTCGATAGATAATACAGATAATACGAAAATATCTATGAATAAAATGAAAAACTCATTAGTGTAATCTCAATGTATATGCAACATATACGCCGTACATTAACTTTTTTAATTTAGCAAAATGTATGATTTCCACCAGTTGAATAAAAAAAAATCAATAAAAAGTATTTAAAAATGATTCCAACTATTTGCATTTCCCTGAAAGTCAGTGAATCCTATTATAAAGCAACGGAAATATCTAGCCCGAAAATAATGATACAATTATTTCATGGACTGGTGCCACCAGCACAAAATAAAGAATTTTAGGGAAAACATGTTTCTGGCTTTTTTGGAACAATGAAGTGTAAACAAAACTTCGACAATATAGTACATTTATTCAACGGTAAAAGCTACACTGATTATGAATCACAACATTGATATAAGTAAGTTCGCAAGAGTAATCTCATATTTAAAAACCTTTAACATCTGTTATTAAGCTTTATTTTTCGGAAAGAAAGGTATTCTAACACAATACCTATAATTTTTCTGTATTGTTGTCTAACAAATCTTGTGTGCGCCTCTGGCAAAATGATCTTTTTGGCCTCATCTCAGATTGACCGCCAAAATCTTCCTTACTGCTTTAACACACAAATAACTATCGCAAGTCCAGGAACAATAGTTTTGTGAGTATAAGCAGTATTACGGGCCGAGGCGTTCACGTAGTCCTGCAACTGTTAATACGATTGATACACTAATTCTTTTGTACTGACGTTATTAATTCATTAAACATATTTTCGAAATTTTATTTGGTAATGAAAAATGAGTGTCAAACAAAAAATGTTTTATAGTATAGCCCAGAACCAATGAGCTTCTGCACGACTTGGAGGATTGAAAAGCCAGTGTTGCCGGACAAAGGATATCATGCAACTAATTAAACAGTATTAGCGGCGAAATGTTTACATTTTAGCGAGAGTTTTGGAAAAATAATGGTTTATTGAATATTTATAAAAAAAACTATTATTGTACATATTACTAGTGGGAGTAAAGGATGGCTAAAATAAAAATGATGGAGTTCCTGAGTCCGACTAATAGTGCCATCGAATATTTTACTAATCTAAACGTTTGTTTGTGATATTGGATACATTTTGTATGTTGTATACTGTACAGTCTTTCTTTTTTTTTATGTTATCTTGAACGCGATTTGACTTGCCATACGCTAAATAAATAAAGTGGATTTTCAGGAACTGTGTAGATTGATAAAAATCGTATATTGTTTTGTTACAATTACATTTAAATTAGTAAATATTTTTCCCAAGTTCCAGAACCCTTAATGAGTTATAACAAGTTTGTTATTCTATTTCCATAACTAACAAACGATCGGCAAATGTATTTAAACGCGCAAATCAACATGTTTGGTAAGCAAACAGAAATATGTCAATTCCGCAAAAATAGTATTTTGTAGTATTAAGAACAGCAAAGGTTGTTTACTGATCCAAGATAATGTCAGAAACTAGTTAAACGCTTAAAGTATTTTTCATCCGATGTCTTTTAGAGTAATCATTGTTTCCACAGATTCCAATACACAGACGAAACATACTTATTTTTATTTCTGTAATGTAAGTGTTTTGTAACTGTGGTCTCATATTAGTTGAGTTGATCTCCCTATTTCCATAGATTTTTATTTTATAGCGCGACCCTTGTGCTTCGGTCATCAGTCTTAGTCCTGAAAAGGACTACTATGATTTTTTCCAAAGTACTTGACTACTCAGATTCGAATGTTGGTACCTTTCACTTAAAGCCTGACACCTTTGCCGCTTAGCCACTGATTAATCCAATATATATATATATATATATATATATATATATATATATATATATATATATATAACATATATATACATCAGATTGTTGTAGTCAACGAGGAGCATCTTGTCAAAATTATTTGTATATACAGCATTTTAAAGTTTATAGTTATGCCGTTCTACGAGTAAATAATTATTAAGAGTTGCTCTTTTATAGTCCAAAATGTTGTATTGTGTCACAAAACCTATTGCTTCACAGTTTTATTGCAATTAGCATTGTTTCAATTTTGTTTTTCTGAATGATGACGTTCTTAATTTATTTTATAGGCCTTATAGTTACAAATTCAAAAACAGTAACAACATTTTACAATTTTCAACTTTATCACTAAATAATTCAAAAACACTTGGGAATAGGTGGTACGTAGTGAGTAGCTATTGAAAACTCGTAAAAATTGCTATTCTAATCTGTAAGAAAATACAGGGTGTGCCATTAAAGAATGAGAAAAATAACATTGAGCAATATGGACCACCCTGTATATATATAGAGAAAAAAGTCTGCAATCCGAATGTAGAATTTAAAACTAGACATTGCAAAACCAAGTTCCCAAAACTACACTCCGATATGATTCAAGATGGCACAATAGGAGCGTAATCAATTGACTAATTTTTCTACATAAAAATATCAATAACTTAGGAACCGCTAGTCGTAGACCCATAGTACCTTACATCATTTTGATCATATAAAAAAAATATACATGTATGTTCCAACGGGCGTAGTACCCTTAGATACTACTTTCGTTTATTTAACCCGCTCCAAAGAATAAGATTCGAGTTCTTTTAAACCTTTTTATAATATCAACATTATTAAAGAAAATTTAGTACCTGAGATGATTATTTTTTATTACATTTTATTAAAACTGAATGGGTTCAATTCATACTGATATCATTTTCTAGTAAATTTTTACTTTGCTTGCTAATTAATTCCGGTTTGCGTAAATGAATTTTAAGCTTTATGTTTACTCACGCCTTTATTAATTTGTTGCACCGGCTAACTCAAGTTAAGAAAAAAAAAGAAACGGTTTCTGTTATCATTGCCAAAAATTATATTCATTTTGATTTATTTATTTATCTGGATTCCTATTAAGTTGGTCTCTTTCTGCATTTATATATTCAATAATTGTGTAAGCTTGTGATATTAATATTCTTTAGCAATAAAAGTAAATTAAACGTTATACTCATTTAATTAAATTCTAATTATGAACGAAAATGCATCAATATGCTGGTCACAAATATTTATAGAATCAAACCTAAATCTACAAAATCCTTCTTAAAGCTAACATATAACAAATAAAATCCTTATCAGAATTAAACACATTGTTCTCGTTTAATAGTGATAATCAAATATAAAGTTTCGAGAAATCAAACACAAAATAGATTTACACCCAAATTGGGGCAATAGGGCAGCCTGACTATACAATGTCGCTTACACTGCCAATTCGGATCGCTTATCTTTTATGCGACCCTTTCTGTTCGCTTACTTATCGCGGCTCTCTGTGTTCGCTCACTGTATGCGACTGACTTAAAACCTTATGATTATAATACCGTCGTTCCTTCCAAACACATTAATGCACTTGTAAATGCCGCGTACTTAAATATTTCCAAATTGAGTATATAGATAACTTATTAAGATAAACTCAAGCTTTTCATCTTAATATTAATTACATTCAAATACTAATAAACAATAAGCATTTCTTTATCCAGAAAAATAATATATAAATATTTAATCTCGTATAATTTAGTGCGAAATTTTGATTTTTCTAAAGCTCCCGTTACAGTACCCTCTCTTTGTTTTTGAATTAATAACATTCATTCGAAAACAAACATAGAAACCACTTAGCAAGCTTCAGCCAAAAAATAATTTTTTTTTCCGTTATACTCATTTAATTCTGGTTCACGTATCTTTTTAAATTGATTACGTTATGGACTCCCCTGTTCTACACATGTTGGGCGATTCTTGATCTTTCTGTTTCGCCTTTGTGGATGTTGTTCTTGTGTTCCTGAGTTCTCACTTTAGGCGGGCTACTGCTTTCTCCTATACATGATCTGCTACATTCGCATGGTAGGTTGTATACACCATTCTTGGAATTCTGGGTTTCATTGTGTGGTTTGGTTTTGGTTAGTATTCCCCTTAGTGTTCTTGTCGATATATTGTATTTTCTGCCTATCCTTCGTAGTTTTTCCGATGTTCCTGGTATATCTTCTTTTTCGGTTACTCTTTCCCTGTTTTGGTTACCTGTTAGATCGGGGTAGCGATTTTCTAGCGATATTTTCCTTTTCTTTTTTCAGGCGCATATTTTTTCAGCTCTATTATACAATCATCACGCTTTTCTGGTAATTGGAGTTGTAGTGTAGGTATCTTCCCGTGTTGTTAGATTTCCTGTGTACACTTGTCGTGAAAGTATTGTCTTTCCTGTGTACAAGTCCATTCGGAAGTGGCAGTACCTGTTCTCTCTACAATTCCCTTGTGACTTTTATGGAGGGTCCGCGGCTATTTAGATGATCTAGGAATTCATCCAACTTATTTTTGCCGTCTTGTCAAACTACGAACGTATCGCCCACGTATCTAAGCCACATCTTTGGTTTTTCCGTGAATTCGGATATCGCTTAGTCTTTGAAGTCTTCCATGTATATATTGCTGAGTACGGACGATAGTAAGGAACCCATTGTCATCCTAAACTCTTGTTGGTAGAACTTGTCTTATACTTGGAAGTATATTCTTCTAATGCATATCGTTAACTTCCACTTCTACTGAACTAAAGTAATCACCTGTCATGTTTGGTATTAACAACCATCGAAACTAATTACGAAGGCTAAAATCAACCTGCCGATTTAAACATGCGCATGATAAATTGATAAATACGACTGATCGGATGAAAAGAATTTTTAATAATATTAGAAATCTAAATTCAAATTCGGTTTCTTCTGAACTTTTTTAACTGAAAATAAATTGGGAAAGATACATAAACAAATCTCGAATCTACACTATGACAGTTATCCGACTATGGTTGGGTAGTACCAGGAGTAGTAAATTATTCAAGAGAATAAAAGAAAGAAAAAATTATTGAAAAGAACACTTGCAGTCAATCGTAATGGTCTATCATTTATTTGCAACGTACTACATACATTTTTTGCAAATAATGACGAACAATGAATGTTTTTCTAGGCATTATGTTTTCATAAAAGTTGTAAATTACATCTTTTATGGTGTGTGCAGTAGAATTTCGACTATCCAAATCACTTTTGGACGACTTCTCATGGGATTTTCCTTTTGTACAACAATTTCTAAACCAGTAGGTACGTATTTTGGCTGTTCAACATTTTCAACACCAATCATGCATTGTAAATTTCAGCCAACCTAAATCATCTGATTTTCTTGTTAATGTCTATAAATTGTATTAAAAGAAGGTTAAAGCACGTATTGTGTAGCTGTAGGATAAAGACAAGTTGAAACGTTTGAGTTGACACGGATCCTTAAACCAAATGGTCTCAAAATGTAACTATTTAAATAATAACGGTTTGAAATATTTCCTTAGAATTTTTATTCAAAACAGAGAAAATAAGATAGTATACAGGCCTTTTCACGACGACCGGCTACTAGACGTTTCTAAAAATGTACAGAAGATAGATTTATGAAATTTTGTATGAAGGGGGTTTTCGACATTACTAGTCCATCTAAAATATTATTATTTTGGCAGCACTTCCGGTTATGCCGGAAGTAGATATCAACTTTGTTATTTTAAATGGAAAGTACTATTTTTCATTTAGTTTTTGGATTCTCCTAAAAATTCTGTATAAAAAAGTAATAACGTACTTTGGGTCTAAATTTAACAGTTTTCCAAATATTGAGGATTTTTTATTTTTTTTTTTGAAAAACATGCATTTACATTAATAACTCTATTTTGCTTTATTATTAATCCGCATGTTTAAATTTTTGTACATAAGTTACAAGAATATTGTTCTTGCATTAGATGCAACGTTAAATCCGATACTTTATACAGGGTGTTAAGAATCAAGCCCCAAATGTTCATATTTTCAATTCTCAAAAAGTCGGTAATTTTAAATGAAACATCCTGTATTTTATTAACTCATCTGATCGAGCTATTTATTCTCTTTCGATCAGTATTAGCATTCCGTATACCTAAAGTTGCACCTTTCAGAGTTATTTTGAGATTTATTATTAGGTACTTGTAAATGTTTTGTTACATTAATAATAATTAAGCAAGCCATGGAAATTAAAAATGATAATAATTAAAAATCAAGCAAAGGGTAAAAAAGTAAATTAGTTAAAAATCTATTATTTAGAAAACAAGTTCAACATTTTTATTACGTATTAGAAATTATTCTTACAATTCACAGAAGCACAAAATATAGGTATAATCTACCGAATTTATTGTACATATTTAACTTTTTAGCAATCATGAATTAGAGATTACTTAACAAACGAAACGTTGCAAATCATTCATGTTTATTTAACAAATGTTCGAACACGTCGCCATTCCTTTGTAGACAAGCATTTATTCTTTTAAGAATATTATCATATATTGCTCTTCTAATTATATCGGACGTTAATGCATTTATAGAGGCTCTAATTCTATCTTTCATATCGTCTTTGGTTGTGATGGGATCTGAATAAACTATGTTTTCTAAGTAGCCCAAAAAAAAATAATCTAATGGATTACCATCTGGGGTTCTGGGGGGCCATTGAAAAGGACCAGTATTTACAATCCATCGATCGTCAAACAGTTCAGTTAATAAATCACCAACCAAACGGTAATTATGACATGGAGCACCGTCCATTTGATACCAAAAATCGTCTCTTTGTGGGTGGTTTTGTAATATTGGTCCCAAGCCATTTCTTATCTTATTAACATATGTTTCTCCTCTCAAATTATTATCATAAAATTCGAGATAAAGTATTAAATCATTCCTAATTGCCCAATAATTACTGTTATGTCTATTGAAGACTCCGTTCCTCGTAAATATTGCCTCGTCTGTCAAAAATTTGTATCTTCTTGGCTTTTAATAAGCAGCCACTCAAAAAACTCAACCCTTCTAGGTAAATCTGTTTCTTTCAAATGTTGGACGCAGTAAAATTTATACGGACGCCATTTATGTTTGTGAAGGATACGATAAATTGTTACATACGAAATGCCCAGTTCTCGTTCAGCTTCATGTAATGAAGCAGTTGGAAAAGCAGAGAAAAATCCTAAAACGGTTATTTCGTTGTCTTCATTATTAACTTTAGGCTTGATGCGTTTACTTAATGGACGAAATGCTCCGTTTGCTCTACAGTTTTCAAGTAAACGGTGAATGGTGTTCTTATTGAGTGTTGGGAGATTTGGATACCGTTCAGCAAATAATCTACATGTTCGGCTAATTATTTTGTTACACTCACCATAAATAATTAACAAATTTAAAAAGTCTTCATTACTATAACCTAATCTAGACATGATTATTATTTAAAAATATAGAACAATCTAACAAACATACACAGTATACGAACATTCAGATTTTGACGTTGATTAGTAGACAAACGATAATAAGTTGTGGAACCCTCTAGAACATTACGCTAACTAGGTATGTCAGGTGACTGCTGTCATCTTTAATTTCCATGGCTTGCTTAACTATTATTAATGTAACAAAACATTTACAAGTACCTAATAATAAATCTCGAAATAACTCTGAAAGGTGCAACTTTAGGTACGGTGAAACAGTTGTAGTCGCTTTAGATATCTCGAAAGGCATTTGACCAAATTTGGCATAAGTGTTTACTTGCCAAACTCACCTCGTTTGGGTTAAATGATACGCTCATCAACTGGGTTGCTAGTTTCCTTGATAAAAGACGAATACGTGTCGTAGTTGATGGCTTTTTTTCAAAAGAAGCATTAACGCGGGTGTACCACAGAGATCCGTTATAGCGCCTACACTTTTTCTGCTGTACCTAAACGACCTTATTTCTTCAACAACTAACCCCATCCATTGCTTTGCTGACGATGGCACTCTTCACTGTAGTTCATCTCAGTCTACTCATAGTGATAATCCACCTTCTATGTCAAATCAAGAAATTAAAGCTGAAATGGCAAATTCAATCAACAAAGACATTCAACGTATTCTCGAATGGGGAAGCAATAATCTAGTTAAATTTAATGCTAACAAAACTCAGTGTTGCCTTATGTCCGCCAAAAAAGATCGATCATTTCCTGTTGTAAGTATGAATGGCTCAGTGCTTAAGTTTTCAGACTCTATTACTCTATTGGGTATGACGGTATCTTCAAATCTCTTATGGGTTAACCATCTTCTGTCAGCTACCAAAACAGCTGCTCGTAAAATAGGCTTTTTGTACAGATCTAAGCAGTACTTTACCTCTCGACAACTCCTTCTGCTGTATAAGGCCCAAATTCGGCCTCATCTGGAATATAATTCTCACCTTTGGGTTAGTGCTCCCCAATACGCTCTCGATATCGTTGATCGTATTCAAAAGAGAGCGATTAGGCTTATAAATGACCCGTCCTTAACTTCTCACATACAGTCCCTTGAGCATAGAAGGATGGTTTCAGTTATTTCTTTGTATTATCGTTATTACAACGGCTATTGTGCTGGTGAATTACATTCTTTGATACCATCTCCGGCTATCTTTGCGAGAAACACTCGGTTCGCTCATTCACATCATCAGTATGCTGTACAAATCTCCACTTGTCGTACCAAACGGGCGCAATCCACATTTTTCTACACGGCTTCTAAACTCTGGAATGATCTCCCTAGTTCCTGTTTTTCTCTCACTTATGATATGAGAAAATTTAAGGTAGCTGTTCATAGGCATCTATTGGCAATTCATTATCCCTCTATCCATCCTCCTAAGTGTTCCTGAGTGCTTTAACACGATAGGCCTTATTTATCCTGTTCAGGTCCACAATCATAAAAAAAAAAAGGGAATGCTAATACTGATCGAAAGAGAATAAATAGCTCGATCAGATGCGTTAATAAAATACAGAGTGTTTCATTTAAAATTATCGACTTTTTGAGAATTGAAAATATGAACATTTGGGGCTTGATTTTTAACACCCTGTATAAAGTATCGGATTTAACGTTGCATCTAATGCAAGAACAATATTCTTGTAATTTATGTACAAAAATTTAAACATGCGGATTAATAATAAAGCAAAATTCAGTTATTAATGTAAATGCATGTTTAAAAAAAAAAAATCAAAAGTCCTCAATATTTCGAAAATTGTTAAATTTAGACCCAAAGTATGTTATTACTTTTTTATGCAGAATTTTTAGTAGAATCTAAAAACTAAATGAAAAATAGTACTTTCCATTTAAAATAACAAAGTTGATATCTACTTCCGGTATAACCGGAAGGGCTGTCAAAATAATAATATTTTAGATGGACTCGTAATGTCGAAAACCCCCTTCATACAAAATTTCATAAATCTATCTCTTGTACATTTTGAGAAACGTCTAATAGCCGGTCGACGTGAAAAGCACTGTATGTGATGCATTTATTACAAACATAATTCATTTTTAACCGAACTAATATTACAGTTGTTTAGACTCCCATCTCAAGTTCACTTTTTTATTTCAATCACATTTCTTGCACGGCAACTCAATTATTAATTCAACGATGTTCGGCCAAGTTTATTAAGCAAGTTCGTGTTCTGTATAATTCCGGAAACCATTAAAGAGACCAAGAATATTCATATTATGAAGCAGTATATGGGAAAATTCCCTGTAGAGACAGTATCACATCATTTTCGTATTTCATTTACTAAAATAAACATTTTAGGTTTCAGAGAGTCCAAGTTTTACACAAAGGCGCGACGCATGTGATTCATTTATTATTTATGAAGATACATCATCTTAATACCGTTCCTCTTCAATTCTAAATTATTTAGAGGAGGAAATAATGCCGGTATTTTCTCAGTTAAGCTTACTAACGCCAACGGAGTGGAACATAAGACGATACATGATAAACACTTTCTCTTAAAAAGCAACTTGGTGAACCTTAAGATTACATTAATTATGTTTAATTCTTAAATTCGTAGGAATCTATTTAATTTGTAACTAACTGCCTGATCTGATAATTTAACATATATTAACGTATTTTATCAAAAAAGTTTCTTGTTTACGAAAATTCTTACTATAAATTTACTATAACTTGGTATGATTTTTAATACGTTTCGGATGGTTTTATTATAAATTATGGTTACTAATAACGAGCAGGGTATTGTTTACTCCAGCCACCTAAGATTTTTTTTGGTGGTTATTTTTAAAGTCTTCATCTATAAAAAAAACCTTTTCTAAAATAAATCAATTATTTACTTATCCAATTGAGTAAGCGTGAGGGTGCGTACGAACTCAGCTTCGTCGGATTTCATATATTATGTGAGATCGATATGTGTTTTTCGGAAACTCTTTGTCTCTCATGTCAATGTTTGATTAATTTCTGTAAAATTCAACGCACTTAATACGCTTTGTTAAACATATCCATTTTCATTTATTTTTTCCACTATTAATTTGTTATTATCGATGGATTTATTATAAACATCTAATACACTGCAAATGCAAAGTGCAGTAGAGTCGTTAGGCCCACATTACAGTAACCCGATAAAAAAAAGTAGCACCGTAACTGTAAAAATTGGATCCTCTGTCTTCACACATAGCCCTGAAAATAATCAAAAATGGAGCACTACCATTATGATGACGAGCTTGAAACATCCATTATGGATTATTTGGTGACCAATAATGGGCATTATATAATTTCAAAGCCACTAGTAAATATAATAAGTACCCAGGTTAGATTAGAACGGTATTAGTTGAGTTGATCGGCCGTCATCAGGCTTAGTCCTGAGAAGGGCTGTTTTCGCACTTGAATCGAATTCATATGTTATTATTTTTTCCCAAGTACCTGACTGCTCTCAGATTCGAACTTTGGTACATTTTACTTACAAGTCTCACAACTTTACCGCTGAGCCACTGAGTAATCCAATATATATTTTTTAGAACTTATATACATATATATATATATATATATATATATATATATATATATATATATATACAGTGTGTCAATTTAAAAACTTACAATAGACTATATCTCATGAATAAATGATGGTATCAAAAAATTCTCTAAACCGTTTCTAGGGTAGAAAGGGAGAACCAAAATGACATAGGAGACAACTCACCCAAATCAACCCGCTACACCCCACCTACCCTAACTAAAAAAATTTAAATAGCGAACCCCTACTTGTAATACATCATTGGAAAGCCTGTAAAAAATGCTATCCAGTGGTATACATAAAAATTAATATTAACCCAATTAAATATTTACATATTTTAAAAACAAAAACACTCTACTTGCGATATAATGTTAAAAAGCTCTAAAGATGCCAATAATTCCTTATTTTGCATTGCTAAGTTAGGCACTGGTTGGATCCTAATTATCCGAATAAATGGATTGGAAGGAGACGTCCTATTGAATGGCTACCGAGGTCACCAGATTTTCCGCCACCAGATTTTTTTTCTTTGAGGTTACCTCAAGTCAGCTGTTTACAAAACCCAACCTGCGTCACTTCAGGAGTTGCGGGAAAGAATTACTCAAGCATGTCGGGCTATTACCAGAACAACATTTACCAAAGCTCGTGAAGAATTTGAAAACAGGCTGTATTATTGTTTACAAGACAACGGAACCCACTTTGAACATTTACTCCATTAATTAATATTTTTACCAAATTTGTAGTTCAACAAAACCTTTTAGTGAATATTGATGTACTTTTTTGAAATAAAATATTATAGTGTTATTTCTGAAAAGAGATTTGTGTTCATTTATAAAAATAAGTGAAATAATATAATATACCCTGTATAATTTTTATTTATACCACTGGATAGCATTTTTTACAGGTTTTTCAATGATGTATTACAAGTAGGGATTCGCAATTAAAATTTTTTTAGTTGGGGTAGGTGGCGTAGGGAGTTGATTGGGGTGAGTTATCTCCTGTCATTTTGGTTCCCCCTTTCTACCTTAGAAACGGTTTAGAGAATTTTTTATATATATATATTATATATATATATATATATATATATATATTATATATATATATATATATATATAATATAATTACTTTGTGGTTGCGCAATAGTTGATTGCGCATGTTGCGCTGTAACCTGTTGTGCTGGTGTATTTCGCTTAAGATCTTCGCGCATTACTGGATCCATATGGGTTTCATTTCCATTGGATGCGGTAGTCTTCGTTCGGCGACTCTTAATTTTTCTGTTACGGACGTTGTTCTTATGTTCCTGTGTTCTCACTTTGAGTGGTCTACTGCTTTCCCCTATGTATGCTCTGCCGAATTCGCGTGGTAGGTTGTATACACAACTCTTGCAATCCTGATCTTCATTGTGTGGTTTGGTTTTGGCTAGTATTCCCCTGTGCGTTCTGGTCGATTTGAAGGCTGTACGTATCTTGTATTTTCTGCCTATCCCTCGTATTTTGTCTGACGTACCTTGTACATATGGTATTATGGCTGTATATTTAGGTTCTTCTTTTTCGGTAACCCTTTCCCTGTTTAAGTTAGATGTTACAACCTTACATCAAGGAACTTGTGTATCAAACAGGACCTGTTTATTTATGTAAATGTTTTTTTTGTAATGTTCTTTCTGAAATTGCTAATTTTCTTTTTAAATAGAAAAATTGAGAAATAAAATACAAACTTTCATTACAACTAAAACATATTGTTTGTGATGACGTAATGATTTCGTAAAAGCTACAAACTGCTTGTATGTTTGTTAGTATTATTTTGACGGTGGCCTAATTAGTGTAAACCAAAGTATTGCTTTTAACATAATTCCGTCTTCTGGTGGTTTCAGTAAAAGTAAAAGATATAGACACATTTTAAATCCTAAAATTTACTGGACGTTTCATGTAAAAAATTAAAATTATTTAATTTGTGCATGTAAAATGCATGGATGTTATTCGGTTATCACAAAAAATATACAGTTTTCCATTAATTTATTCCCTACAAGTACTATATTGTTTGAAAGCTTATTAATTGTACTAACAAATCGTAAAAAGACTAAATGTGTTTTTCTTTCTTTTAATGTAATAAAGGAACATTGTTTGGTTAGTCAACAAAAGAACCCAATTCTGACCCATTAAGAGTCAAAAATATTTTGTTGTGTAAAATGCTGTACTTGGTCAAAGTTTAAGTTTATAATAATAAAAAATAAAAAATTTAATGTTTCACAGCAATATATATATATATATATATATATATATATATATATATATATATATGTATATATATATACACATACACCGTGATTCAAATCCAGTGCGCCCCATTGGTAACTTCTCTATTTTTAAAGCTACATCGTTTAAATTTGCAAACTTGTATAATTTTTTCCGCTGGTTACAATAGTGGAATTTAAAAACAACTGAACATCGCGTTTTTGAGTTTTTAGACAAAATAACATTCTTTTAAATAGAACACCATGTATATTATTACTTTTTAAGAATTTCCATTTGGAAATTTGGAATATAAATTGTTATTATAAACTTTTTGCTAGGATGAAAAGTAACGGAGATATAAGAGCCCAAAACCTAAACTAATTTAGGAGGTTAAGCAAACACATGACGTTAATTTATGTCAAACGTGTAATTATCTGTTAAAAATAAACTGATATTGTGCCCTTTGTTTTGAAAACTTGGTGAATAACAAATGTTCGCTAAGAACAAAAGAATATTTCGCACAGTTATACAAATTTCGTGATCAACCGAATCGTCGATATTTTCTAAAACTATTGTTCAATTGTTTTTTTATGCCACTATTGTAATCAGCGGAAAAAATTATACAAGTTTGCTCATTTAACTGATGTAGCTTTAACAATAAAGAAGTTACCAATGGTACGCACTTGATTTGGATCACCATGTATTGTGTGTGTGTGTGTGTGTGTGTGTGTGTGTGTGTGTGTGTGTTTATATATATATATATATATATATATATATATATATATATATATATATATATATATATATTGTAACGTCTCCCAGGTACCCTATGTTGAAAAGTTTAATTTGAACTTATTTGCAATAATGCAAATTCAAGAAGAAAACAATCGCTAAGTGATTTATCTTGATTTGACTGACAATAATGTCACTATTACTCAAATTAATTGCCTGCCTTACTTTGGCTTTTCGGGCAATAATTAAAACATTAGAATTTCTTTAGTCTGATATTTAATTCCTCGCAAACCTCCAATCTGATCAAACGAAGTGGCCGTCTAGTGGTAGGTACCTTGTGCTATCTAAGTTAGATAAGCTAGATGAGGTAAGTGTTGCATCATGAGGGGCAGGTAAAAAAAATGAAACTACTCAAATTAAAATCAACGAGCGTTGCGTTGAAGTGTGTACAAAATGTTTACATTAAGAGAAAATGAATAAAAAGCAGTTTAGTTACACAGAAACACAATAAAAAACACATGTAGTCACACGCATAATTGGGTCTTAAATAATCAAAATAAAAAAATCATAATAAAAATCGTAATACCAGACATGTGGCCCTTTAAAGCCAATCATGCCGGGCTTTAAGTAAATAAGCACATAAAACAATAAAGTAAATTGCGGTACATATCAAATATATCAACAGTAAAATTGCACAGGTGATAGTAAGGTAAAGGCAAGGACAAAAGAAAACAGACAAGGAATTTACCCGTACTAAATTGTTTAGTGACCAACAAAGCACAAAATACATAAATCAAATTACAATAAAGCACATACAAAGAGAAATCAGCTCGCAGGCAAATAATTCTACTTAAACAAACTGACGAAAAACTCATTAAAACAAAGCCTTACAAGGGTAAGTTATAAATAGATCATAACCTCGTGACCGCTGTATAAGTTTGAGGGCGTTAGAAAAACACAGTGCTGTTTTCTCAGGTTACACATTAATCTATACAACAATAAAAATAAAATTCGAGGTGTTGAATGGTTATCTGATGTCGGGAGTGTGTACACGCTTGGTAATTGCCTTTTACAATTAATAACCAAAGCGGTATCATGTACCCGTTCATCAGCCCACCTCTACACAAATATAAATATAACCAACAACCAATACCAGAGTGGGAGAGTCCTGTACTGTCTTTTATTTTAGCAGATTTCAGCTTAATGAGTCCGCGTACAAATAATATACCTTTGCAAGGCAATGTTTGGTATTTAATACGTTATCTAGGTTGGTAAATGATTTGTTGCGAGCTTTCATTTATATAAAAATACCTACTTGCACTTGAATATCTATTCCTTTAATTAATTACAGACACAAATCGTTAACCTACGCGGTTTAACTTCAAAAAGGGTGACTGTTATTTATAGATCAATATTTGAAAAACGCATTACAACTAACTCTCGAAAGAAAAGACAAATTAGTGTTATCTAATTCAAAAGAAAATGTACACGCACGAAATAATATTTTAAAGACGAACTGTTTACAATGGGAGTTTCTAATTAAACAAAAATCGATCTGGCTCGATTGACACTAACTGTAACTGACTTTTCCCCTGATTTCAAACCTAACTAACTTTACTCCCGAAATCAACCGCATTTTTCAAAGGTAATATAAAAACAAGAAACATTCATTTCCGTTGGAACAGTTTCATTTTAATTATTGCACATCTTAATTTTAAAAATATGCATTCGTTCGTAACAAACCCTACATTTACATCTCGAGTTTCAACGTATCAAACAAAGATCCCTTTGGATTTGCGCTCTGTTCAGCCGTAATTAATCATTAAATCAATTAAATTTTTTTACAACAAGATCGCGCATAAGAAATTCCAATGATTCGTTACGCCCCTTCAGTAAAGCATTTTTAAGCGTGCACCTGCTACTCACCCCCAACATGTGTTTTACAACCCTAGACAAATATTAGTTACAAACAATCCCACATTCCTTACATAAAAATATATAAATAAAATATTTTGAAAACATTAGCAAATTACGACGTATTATCAAGATATTAAAAATCCACTAATTATCTTTTCTATCGTGGTAACAATGGCGATTTGACAAACGTTTATTACAATAATAAAATTTTCGCGGTCCGCTACGTACATATATATATATATATATATATATATATATATATATATATATATATATATATATATATATATACAGCATATAAAACTTTTACTCCAAAGTCAACTTACAACAAATAAAGCTTTCCAAAGGCAAACCCAAAAACCAATAAAATCATGGTGATCAACAACATGACCTGGCATGATATTTCTCACAATTAATAGCGAATTCATCATCACTTAATGGTTGAACAACCGTATTTAATGTGTCTACGTGTGACTGAAAATATTGAGAGGGTACTATATCATTTAAATATACGAACATCTGTTAGCTTAAAGGGAGGGGCTGAATATTCTTTCCATGCATCATCGCAATGTGTGAAGATTATTAGTAAAACCCATCGGGATCATAACTACAAAAGACCTTTATTTGGAGTAGTAAACGCAGTTTTTGGGCACGGTTTCATTAGATGGATCAAATTGAAGATAAAATCCAAGGCAATTCAATATAGAATCGGTACGAGGTAAGGGATACGAATCTTTCTTTGCAACACAATTTAATTTCATACCATCATAACATGATCGATAGTCACCGATCTTCTTCCTAACTAAAAGCATCGGAGAGGACCAACGGTTAGTCGACTCTTTAATCACACATAACTAACATTTTATCCACTTCGTGATGTAAAACTCTTTGCATTGCAGAAATAATAAATCTGCCATTATTTAATAGTGAAGGCATTAACAATATCTATGCGATTTTCAGTTAATGTAGTACGAACTGGTTTATCTGAAACTAATTTGTCAAACTCAAAATATTTTAAAATAAAAATAAAAGACGAGATAGTACGCCAAGCACTTCGTCTCTTAATGAGTTGCTATATGGGAGAATGAACAGGAGGACGCAATGAATCAAGTCAAAAAGCTATTTTAGTAAACAACCTAGCCTCGAAAAATGCCGATGCAATTCTTAAAAAAAAACTTTGACGGTTGTGTTGGCATTAAGGTAATCTAGGGTGTATAAAATCTGTTACACTGTACTCAGGACCTCTTAGCAATAGTATCGTTCAGCATCCGTGCAATAAAATGGGTTATGTAGACGCCCTTAGTCGTTTCGCGATTCAGTAACTTTTCAATGTAACAGAAGACGAATGAATTGTAGCAGCATAATGTGGAATCGCGTTTACCTTGTGTTGGTTGTAAACGATCTAAGGGTAAAAAAGAAGGCTTTTTGTATCCCACAGAAAAAGTTCCCCATCCACTTCATATTTTACATATTGATCATTTGGGTCAGTTTGAGACGAGTATCAAAAGAAATAACTATCTGCTAGTTGTCGTCGACCGATTTACAAAACTTTGTTTCATTGGGGCCGTGAAAAATAGCAAAACGGATCTAGCGACCAATATATGTGGAATAAAGCGCGTTTCCAATAGAGTTGATGTTCCACGAACAAACGGGTAATACGAGAATATGTCCATTAAGGGGATCCGAACGTCTCTGATTGCGGCGATTGGTATGACTCTCTTAGAAGCATGGAAGTATTAACAAAAAAAAATACAATGGCCAAAATATTGCCGTGGGCCAAATATTAGGTTAAGTTTACAGGGATCTGAAAGGCAGAAATTTAGACAAGCTGAAAAAAGTGTATCCAAAAAATTAGTCTTAAACAAGAGAAACAAAAGCAGCGATTTGATAAATTGGAAAAGAAGGCAAGAGTTTACAACAAAGGTGATGTATTGCTGAAAAAAACGAATTCGCCGTACGAGTGGGCTTCTACTTGAGTTTAAAGTACCAGTTAAAATAACCGTGTGATTTTATACCATAAATCAGATCAGTATCTATGGGAAAATTGTGTAGAAGAACTGTTGTCCCGTACACAATCTTAAACCATAGATTGTGCGCAGATGTAAAATTAATAATCCTATAATGTTGATGATGTGAATCATCTGATTAAAAGTACAAACTAGAATGATATGTACTTAATGTTGATAATGTGAGTCATCTGGTAGGGTTATTATTAACAGTTTATTCATATCACACACCAGAATGGTATGAACGTAGTAGAGTACATGTACATTAAAATCCAGAATAACGTGAATCAACTGGAGGAATCGGAAAACAATATTAAAATTGGAAGGTTTTGTTATTTTCAGACCTAAGCAGACGGAGACCTCAATGCTGTAAGGATTTGGCGCATTTGCAAATGAACTAAAAGTGTAACACACTCATGTTTGTGTAGAAACAGATGTCCGCTAGAACTACTTTTATTGAAGGAGTATAACGAATCGCTGAATATTTGTACACGCACAGTCTTGATGTAAAAATGTCACTAGATCAAAAGATATCTTTGTTGGTACTTTGAAACTCGAGACCTAAAGGTAGGTTTTGTTACGGACGAATGCATATTTTAAAATTAAGATTTCGTTTTGTAAAGGAATGTGAAAAATGTTTCCACGTAATAGTTTTTTGTTTTTTATTACTTTTGAAAAACGGGGATGGTTTTTCGGGAGTAGATATAGTTAGTTTGAGATCGGAGGGGAACTCAGTTACGGTTGAAGTTTTGATTGAGCCAGATTGCTTTGACTGTTTTAATTAGAAGCTACCATTGTACACCATTCGGTCTATAAATATTTTGTCGTGTACCTTTTAGAAAAACTAAAACGCTAATTTGTTCTTTTCTTTTTGTGTAGGTTTTAATGTAATTTTTTCCAAAAATTAATCTTTCATTAATAATCGTTGCCCCGAGTTTAAACCGCGTACTTTAACTCGTCGTGTTGTGGTAAAGTGTTTAACAAAAGGGAATATATTCAAGTGTAAGTAGGTATTTTAATATAATTTGAAGCTCGCGGCAAATCATTCTGCGGGCCCATGTAACTTATTAAAAATCAAGCATTGCCTTACGGAAAGTATCTAATTACTCATGCAGGCTCATTAAGTTGATATATGTTAAAGATAAAGGGGTAAGCGTCAAAAAGTATGGGGCTCTCTCGCTCATGTACTTGGGCGAATCAGCATTGTGTAAAAGTGGGCGTGGGCAAACGTGCAAAGGATAGCTTTCTGTTATAATTGTAAATAGACAATTTCCGATTGATCTACATAAGCACGGGTCCATTAAAATACCTCGAATTTTGTTTTTAGTGGTTTTATTGTATAAGATATAGGTGTAAAATGGTTTAATAATAAAAAAATAGGTGTAAATGTTCTCAAAACAAATCGTTAAAATAACCAGAGATCCAAACCACTCAACAAAAGATAATGCCGTTGTCTCAGTAGGTAAATTAAAGTAGGCCGATCCAATCTTTTTGATTTGCTTAATTACCACAAATTTCTACTTGGCTATTTCCACTTAACATCAATATAGTTACTGCTCGAAAGGACGCTTAGATATCAGGTGATATTGCGGTGCGCGAAAAGATATGCACAAAAAATTAAGTCAAAGATATAGAACTATAAACCCCTAAAAAGATATGGACTTAAGTTACACCAAAATGCAAATTAAGTTGCTTACCACATACCTTATAATTCATTAATAATTAAAACTTTTTTTTCTTATATTTACAACTAAATGAACGAAGAACGTAAATTACGGTATATTTTAATACAACTCAAAATGGGTTGTTACAATTGTTGTATAGAATAATGTGTAACCTGAGAAAGGGGCGCTGTATTTTCTAACGCACTCAAACTTGTATATCGGTCACGATGTTATGATTTATTTACAACTTACTTTTGTAAGACTTTGTCTTTGATTCAGTCGGTTTAATCCGAGGTGTAAATAGAATTGTTTGCCTGCGAACTAATTTCTCTTTATATGTAATTTATTGTAATTGTACGTATGTATTTTGTGCTTTATTTGTCACAAAACAATTGTGTACGGATGCATTCCTTGCCTAGTTCCTTTCGCCATTGCACTGCAGTTACATTTTATCTGTGTAATTTTTACTGTTGTTATATTTTATATGTACCGTAATTTGCCTTGATTATTTACTTAAGGACCGGCGTGATTGGTTGTATAGGGCCATATGTTTGGTATTACAATTTTTATTCTGATTTATTTATGACATAATTGTGGATGTGACTACATGTGTGTTTTTATTGTGTTTATGTGTAGCTAAACTGCTTTTTATTTATTTTTTTCTTAATGTTATAATCTTGTACGCACTTTAACCTTATTAAATGGTGTTATGTTATATATTGAACCCTTTCATTGTGTTTTGTGTTATTGGATTTATTCATGTACTTGTGCAATTACTTATTTATTAATAAATTGGGTTTTCTTGGTGGTTCTTTCCCAAGATATTAGATTACCGGGTTGAACCATCATTGCGCAAAGCTCGTTAATTTAATTGGCCTGTCCAACACGATACAACACTTAACCTGATCAAGCGTATCTAATTCAAATAATACAGCACACCTACCACTAGACGACCAATTCTTTTGATCGGATTTGACATTTGTGAGTAATTAAATATCGGGCTTATAAATAAAGCAGCATTATTGTCAGTAAAGTCAAAATAAATCGCTTTTGTTCTTGAATTTGCATTCATGCGTATAAGTTCAAATTACACTTTTAAGATAGGGTACCTGGGGACAATACAATTGTTTTTTTTTCAATTCATAATTAATTTGATGATTTATTAAGTTTGGAACCGTTAGCGGTTACGTATATTGGTTGTTAGTAGTTTACTATTTGTTTATTACTAAGCAGAAGAAATTTTGTAAAAAAACACGACACAAAGAAAAACCGCTAAAACGTAAAATAAATCCCTTCATCAATTAAAAGATATCTGATGATCTTCAAACGGCTGTAAAGATTTTCTTAAACCATAACTAAGATCACAGTCGATCAACTCACCTTTCAAACAAAAAAATATTAAATCAAGATCGGTTCCTCCGTTTGGAAGCTACGATGCCACAATCAGACACACACGTTAAATTTATAACGCCCCTATTTTTTTGTCGTGGGTAAAAAGAAGGTTTGTGATATAATTATCAAATACGTGAACTACCCCAGTCAACACTGCTACAGTCACAAAAAAAACAATAATATTGATTGATTTCATTAAAATATTATGGAAAATGTTTTGTTATAAATGCAAACTGTTATTCATATTAGATTTCGTTTAAAATATTTCAATATGTTTGTCTTTCAGTTTTTACTTCGTATTTGTGTATTTCTGCAATTCAGATACAAAAAAATTAATGGTTAATACAAATCGTTAGAATGAGTAAGTGAAGTTCTTTCCGAATCTGACTACTATCTGTACAAAAACCTGGTTTCAGTAAAGTGTCGTTTGTCATCTTCAGGTTCTCCCCCACTGCTTAGCTTTCTTCGTGTTACTTGAATCGAACTCTTTCACTTTTTTCACTTTGGCTATTTTTCCCTTTTCCGTTTTCACGGTGTTGCTTGCTCTTCTTCCTGTTTGGCGAATATTAACTACCAGGTATTGGGTAATCTTTGAGAATCCTCTCGTTCATTGAGGTCCTGTGTCTCAATTCTGATGGCCTTTCGTATGGTTCTTTTTATCGCATTTTTGGTGTTTGCTATCATGCTGGTATTTTCAAATGATATGGTGTGTGATGTAATGCCGACGTGCTGCGTTAAGTATGATGTGGGTGCCTTTCTTTCCATAGCCTTTGAGTGCTCCTTTCGTGGGAACGTTGATCCTCCTGTTTATTGGTCATATGTATACCATATCCCATGTTCTACTAAAGATGGTGTAAACTTCTTGCTGTCCGTGTTGAAGTCTTCAAACTGCCCAAAACTGTATGGGTTACTAAAAATCCATGACGGGCGTACCATTGAGACCAATCGTCAGTTCAATCAGGACGCCACTACAACTAGCGAAATATCAGGCGCAACAACCACAACAATATGCGCAACAAGTGGAGTCCTATCTTAATAACTCCAGCCACCTCATCGAGATACTGTCATCGAGATTCTGAAAGAGGAGACAGCAAACCAGAACCATCTACTAGTGAGCTTTGACGTCATGTTACTAATTACAAACATCCCGATCAACAAGTTGATGGCAATAATCAAGAAGAAACACCGAATACCGAAAAACGTTACGATACTAACGGCACATTGAGGAACACGTATTTCATCTACGTGGGACAGTATAAACAGGTTGCCGGAGCACCAATGGAAACGGAAATTATAAATACCGCCAGTCTCAAACCGAAATTATTGTTGAGACGCAATAAAATCAAGTTTACTATGGAAGTGGAAGAATCCTGGACGTACTGATATACAAAAATAAGCCACCCACACCAACAGACACCTCAACGCCAAATCTTACGATCATCCTGCAGTTAATTGTAACCGAGACCCACAGAGTGGGAGGAACCGCCAGCAGCCAAAATCACGCTTCCGTATGTAAAAGGACCGACAGGAAAGATTGCAAAAATCCTTAGCAAACACAGCATACAGATAACGTTCACTATGGACATACAAATATCTTCCGTGCTTCCTAAACCAAAAACCATAATTATCTTGGAGGAACAAGGCGTCAAGGCACCATTGTGGAATATGTTACA
This sequence comes from Vesta saturnalis, assembly GCA_036346205.1. Taxonomy (NCBI): domain Eukaryota; kingdom Metazoa; phylum Arthropoda; class Insecta; order Coleoptera; family Lampyridae; genus Vesta; species Vesta saturnalis. The sequence continues at coordinate 1,616,959 of JARFJB010002032.1, forward strand.
AGGTGTACATTGGATAAATAAATAGGACAATCGACGTTCGACGCAAGGAACCCACAAAGGCTATGGAGAGGAAGACTCTAGTGCAGCACGTCAGCAGTACATCACACACCATAGCGTTTGAAAATACCAGGATCTTAGCCAACATGAAAAATGCGAGATAAAGCACCGTCCGAGAGGCTACCGAAATTGAGAAACACGAACAGAACCTCAACACACGAGACGATTCTCAAAGATTGCCCAATATGTGGGAAAACATCACCACACAAGGAAACCATGCACCCTCGCAAGAATCACCTACACCAACAGCGCCCACAACAGTAAGAAGAAACAACACCGAGAAAACGTAAAAGGGGAAAGTAGCTGAGGTGAAGGAAGTGAAAGAGACATAAAAATGAGACCGGACAGCAGGACATCAGTTCGATTCGAGTAACACGAATCCAAGCCAAACAGTTGGAGACAACTTGAAGATCGCAAATGGGACTTTGCCAAACCGTTGTTTTTTTGAAGTAAGGGGAGTCAAAGAACACAGCATCAGACGCGAGACAACACCCGTCACTGTTGTGTACTTGAGCTGGGTTTTTTTGCAACATTGTATAACAAATTGATCATTAACTAACTATCTCTTACATTGAAATAATTTATTAAAAAATGTTGTAGTATTGAAACTAACATTTATTTAAATATTAAAATATATTCATTTTAACCATTTTATATTACGATGTAAGTACATACATATTTTAAAGCGGTTATTAAAAATTTACGTCGCATTGTGAATGTACCTATTGTATACAATAAACTTAGTTCACAGAAGTGAGTCGTAAAAGTTTCAAAGTAGCAATAAAATGCAAAAGCACACAACTTTGATAATCATTGTAGTCGAATCATATTGTACCAATCAGCTATAAAGTTTAGAATGTACGTATACACTTTGTTTCAAAGTAATTTTATTGATTTCTTGATTAAATGCATTCAAATTACTTCACGTGTAATCCTTCGTTATTAGGACATTTATTTCCATTGAACGATCGTGGAACGGTAAAGTCACGTTTTATATGAAATCATTAGAATTTACTTTAAACCATAAAAGTGTCAAATTTGAGTTTTAAATAAAGGGGAAATCCATTTTACTTATTAACTTTAGTTTTTTGTTTGATAACTTTAATGTATCAAAAGAGTTAAATTAACGGACAGCTAATTAGAGAATATTTAGAAAATGCTGTTCACTAGTCCTGTTTTGGCAGTTTAGTATATGTGGCCCGTTTTATCAAATAAATTAAGCGTAGTGGTTCTAACCCTAACGTAATAATTTGGTCTTTTACTTTACTTTTACAACTAACGTGCTGGATAACGTTTAAGTATAAATAAATAATACCTATGTAAAAATTCTGATACTTCCTTAAGTACTTCAATTTTCGTTCTCAAATTTATAGATTAGGTTTTGTTAGTGATATTTTACAGGATTATTTTACAATGAAATTATAAAAGTGTGAATTATGTTAGTACACAGGTCTAAATTATTGCGCCGTTTTAAACCTTTATTAATGTATCATTACATATTTGTGGAATATTTAAATTTCTCCTATTGTTATATGTGTACATTAACGTTTAGCTACTCTTTTTGTAACGGTCATTGGATGTTTCTTGTTGGTGACCGCTCTGGGATAATAGACATTTTCTTTTTACTCTTCTTCCAAAATTAAAATGATATATATATATATATATATATATATATATATATATATATATATTAAAGTGCTAGTCAAAAGTTCCCTTCCCCCTTGTATCTTTTGAACGGTTTTACTTATACTAATGAAATTTGGAGGTTGAATATAAACGGATATAAGCTTCTCAACTAGTCATGACAAGTGACGTAATAGTCATATATGACGTCACAGGGCCACAGTGACCAATAATTTTAAATAGTACCTTATAGCGAGTGACATCTCGTTTGAAAGGTATTAAAATTACCTATTCAGTCATACTAATTTTGTTAGAGTTTAGATTGATTTTGATAGAAAAATTAAATAGATATTAAAATTATAGTTTGGCATTTAATTAATCAAGATTGTAAAGTTTGCCTCTGGTTAATTGTCAAAAAAGTTGACGTTTTTTAATTCTCTCGTTGTTTTTACTTTGATAAGTTTTTATACCTTGACTATTCAGTTTAATTATTCTTTAACGCGACGTTTAAGTATCTACATAGACAAAATGGTACGTACGGTAGCCGACAAAGTAGCAGCTATCTTAATAATTGGTGAATATAGAAACAATTTCCATGCAGCGGAAGGTATTTTTAATGAGAGGACTTATTTGAGGGAACTTCTTCAGAAGTTTGAAGCAACAGGTAGTGTTCAAGATGTCAAACGATCTGGTCGACCAACAATTAGTGACGACAAAAAAATCGACATAATTGCAGAAATGGTAGTACATCCTACTTCTTCTACAGCCCAAGTTGCGTCTATCTGTGAAGTCAGTCAAAGGACAGTACATAGGGTGTTGGCTAAAAACAAATTTCATCCATACAAATTAAAAACGGTGCACCAACTTGCAGATTATGACCCCGACCGAAGATTAGAATTCTGTGAAAATATGTTCAATCAAATTATCCAACACCCAGACTACATAAAATCAATTTGTTTTAGTGACGAAAATACTTTCTTCCTCAATGAAAACGTTAACACACAAAATGTGAGATATTGGAGTGACACAAATCTTCAAATCTTTCGTAAAAAACATACTCAATTTCCAGAAAAAGTAAATGTTTGAGCAGGTATTTTGGGAAACTACATAGTTGGACCTGTTTTTCTCAATGCTAACTTAACCGGTAAGTGTATCTGGAGATGTTACAAAACGCAATTGAACCGTTAATTTTTGAAATTTTGGAAGATAATCTAGATGAATTCGGCAACTTGGAAATAACATTCCAACAAGGTGGTGCTCCTGCACACTATTATAATGCAGTAAGACGTTACTTGGATGAAGAATATCGTGGCAGATGGATTGGAAGACGAGGTCCGATAGAACGGCCAGCTCGGTCACCAGACCTGACACCATTAGATTTTTTTTGTGGGGGTATTTAAAATCTAAGGTTTACGCTACAGCACGTGGCAGTATGCACATTTTGAAACAAAGAATTGTTGAAGAATGTAGAGCAATTTCCGCAGACACATTTGAACTAGTACGACAAGAGTTTAGCAATAGGATGCTTACTGTCAGGAATTAAGTGCAACACATTTCCAACATTTACTATAAGAATTGGTCCTTGAATCTTGATTAATTAAATGCCAAACTATAATTTTAGTGTTTATTTAATTTTTCTATCAAAATCAACCTAAACCCTAGCAAAATTAGTATTACTAAATAGGTCATTTTAATACCTTTCAAACGAGATGTCACTTTCCATAAGGTACTATTTAAAATTATTGGTCACTGTGGCCTGTGACGTCATATATGTCTATTACGTCACTTGTCATGACTAGTTGAGAAGCTTATATCCGTTTATATTCACCTTCCAAATTTCATTAGTATAAGTAAAACCGTTCAAAAGATACAAGGGGGGGAGGGGACTTTTGACTAGCACGTATATATACAGGGTGTCGAGTGAGGAACTGTACAATCTGAAATGGTATTTTCTTTGGGTCAATTTAAGTAAAAAAAGTCCCATAAACATAGCTCTGATTCGCAATAGTTACCCAGATACAAGCGTTTAAAGTTTATAAATGATCACATATTTTTTCAAAAGTAATTATTATTAGTCAACTGGAAAAACAAAACCGAAACAATCTGTCATTTATTCGTTTGTGTTCTAATAATGACAAAGTGGATTGTAGTAAATTAAGTGTAATTTAAATTTAAAATGCCTTTTCAATTTTCTAACGAAGAGTATGCTGACATCATTTACATTTATGGATTTTGTGATGGAAATGCGAGAGCTGCCGTTAGGGAATATGAACGAAGATTTCCCAACAGGAGGATTCCAAATCACCAAACCTTTTCTTCTGTGTTTCAACACGTTCGAACTCATGGTTCATTTCCATCAGTTTCAATAAGATCTGATCGTCCTGTGGAGTTAAATGTGAATGAGCAAGAAAACATTCTACAGATGGTTGATCGGAGTCCAGGGTTGAGTGTTAGAAGAATTTCTTCTCGAACGGGAGTCCCCCGTATATCAGTATGGTAAACATTACATGATGGGCTTTTGTATCCCTATCATACACAAAACGTTCAGCACCTTGAACCTGGAGATTTTGCTTTGCGGTTGAATTTCTGCCAGTGGCTACAAGAAAATCCACAACTAGTTCCATTCATTTTATTTAGTGATGAGGCGCAATTTACTAGAGATGGAATACACGCAATTCTCATTTGTGGTCAGATGAAAATCCACATGGTACAACAGAAGCTAACTTTCAGCGCAGATTTTCAGTTAATGTATGGTGTGGTATGATTGACGATTAACTTATTGGACCTTTTTTGTTTGAAGAACGTCTTAGAGGAGAAGCATATGCTAACTTTTTGCGGAATGAATTGCTACCGCTTTTGGAAGAAGTGCCTTTACTAACAAGACAACAAATGTTTCTTCAATAAGATGGGGCTCCTCCCCATTTTAGTCGACAGGTGACAGAATATCTAAATGTTGCTTACCCTAATAGGTGGATCGGGCGTGGAGGTCCGCATGCTTGGCCACCGAGATCGCCTGATCTCACACCTTTGGATTATTATTTGTGGGGTCATTTGAAAAGTTTAGTATACGAGGTGAAAGTTAATACCAGAGATGCACTAATACAGCGTATTCGGGATGCGTGTCAACAAATACGGAACAACCACCAGGTACTTCGAGCGGCAACTCTGTCCATTTTACATCGCAGCCGTCTTTGTATTAATGCCGAAGGACGTCATTTTGAACATTTGAAGTGATTTTTTTATGTTTCTTTGTTTAAAATGTGTTTAGTAGTTCCATTTTCTGTTTTCAATAAAAATTAATTTTCAATAATGTGTGATCTTTTATAAACTTTAAACGCTTGTATTCGCACTTGAGAATCAGACCTATGTTTATGGGACTTTTTTACTTAAATTGACCCAAGGAACATACCATTTCAGTTTGTACAGTTCCTCACTGGACACCCTGTATATATATATATATATATATATATATATATATATATATATATATATGACAAAAATAGATTTCTTTTTATGGGGATATATAAAAAGTATTGTCTATAGGGAACCACCAACCACTGCCGAAGATATGCGTAATCGTATAACACTGGCTTTTCATAGCATTACTCCTAAGTTGTTGCGTAGAGTTGAACAATCTTTTAAAGATCGACTTCAGGTCTGCATCCGAGAAAACGGGACAACATTTTGAACAATTATTATAAATCATTATCGCTAATGATTAGCGTTAAATTATTTTAGTTTATTTTATTAGTTTTGTATTTTTAGAAATAATTTTAATAATTATAGTGTATTAGTTTCTGTTGTGTTTTTTAATTTGCAATACAATAGTTTTCCACTGTTTTTTTGCTATTTATACGAGGCCGTGGATTTAAAAAAATGTTCCAATAATCTTATACATTTTGAAAAATTGAAAATAATTCGGAAACGGCTATATTTAGGGATAGGGAATTGTATATCGAATTGATAGGGGTTAATATGTAGAAACCAAAAACGGAATAATATACATGGTGTTCTATTTGAAAAAGTAAACTTTTACTAGTTGGAATAATGGCTGATTGGCAAGTCAATTGTAAATACCCTGTATGAAAATTATGACATTTTCTTTGCATTATAAGAAAGCTCTATCTGTGTACTTATTCTGATGAAAATTAGATAACTTTTGTTTTTCAACGGTTAAGGAGGTACATTTTCAAAGCTATCTCTGTAATTTCAATGTTTTTTATAAAAATCGACATAACTCAAAAACGGCTATATTTAGGGATAGGGAAATATATTGGGAATTTATTAGGAACAATGTGTAGAATTCAAAAAAGTAATAATATACAGAGTGTTCCATTTAAATTTTTTTAATTATAGTTTGGTCATCTTTAAATAAACAACCTGTATACACGTGAATAATTTTAAAATATGCACACAACTAAACTATAACCCTATCCCAAATTTTATTAATCTAGCTTATATGAAACGGAAGATATAGAAGAAGGCGCTCTTGTTGCCGGACCCTATATGTAACAGGGTTATTACAAATGATGTTCCCGATTTCAATTATAAATATTACTGGATTAACATGCTTTAAGACCATTTCAGCTGGTACCACTGGAAAGAAAAACTCATAAAGTTTTGTTTACATCGATTTAAGTACGTATCAGCTATTTATTAAAGTCAATTGTTATCAGTTGTGTAATGGCTGAATTTGAAGACAGGAAACCATTTTATGTGTTGGATTATCACATCAACCAATCAGTTATTAGTATGCAACGTTACTTTAGACCCAAATTTAATGAAGATCCTCCTAGCAGTCACAAGTGGTACTTGAATTTTAAGAGAAATTAAAATTAAATTAAATTAAATTAAATTAAAAATAAAGGACAAAGTTCTAAGACTTTCTTTTGGTGAGAACATGTAGGCATTGATGGAAAATTAAAACTATGTAAAATGTTTAGTCTTTAGTGATGAAGCCACATCCCACTTGTGTGGTACCGTGAACAGACATAATGTCATAATATGGGGTTCGGAGAACCCACACACCTACATTGAGCACTTACACTCCGAAAGTTAATTTGTCTTGTACTATCATTTACAGCAAAGTGTACGGAGATTTTTTCTTTGTTGGACAAACAATAAATGGAATAAATCTTGACGGAATGGCTTCTACCGAAATTAGAACAAGAATCCCTAAACTTCATTCTGGACTTCAAAATCGGCTGCCTGAGAGATGAATCGGCCGTGCAGATCCAAGTGATGGTGCACTCTTGAACTGGCCTCCAAGATCTCCGGACATCACCCCCTGTGATTTTTTCTTGTGAGGATACATCAAACATAAAGTGTATACACCACCAGAAAGCATACCTAAGATCCAACAACGGATTACCAGAGCTATCGAAACAATCGACCTGAACACTCTTTACAAAGTATGGCAAGAGCTTGATTACACGCTTAACATCTGTCGTATCACAAGGGGTTCCTATATGGAACATTTATAATTCTTGGCACCTGGGATGAAACTTTTTAAGTTTTTCTTAAAATGTAACCATTTTATTTTTTTGTATGATAAATAAAACTAGATTTATCTGCACTTGAAATCATGAACATCATTTGTAATATATATATATATATATATATATATATATATATATATATATATATATATATATATATGTGTGTGTGTATACAGGGTGGCCCATTAGTGTGTGGACGGCACATAACTTAAAAAGTATTAGAGATAGAGAAAACTTTCTTCACAAAAATTGTACAGTTTTTAGAAATGCACAATCGTAAAATAATAGTAAGCATACAGGGTCGTTCAAAACGTGTGTCATACCAAACATAAAATTTTTTAGTGAAACACCCTATATATTTTTAAATTTGACTTTTTTCCTGATTCTGAAAATATGTGGTTGTCATACCTTATATCGAATGGTTTAATAGATATGACCATTTCTTATCGCAATTAAAGGTTAATTTAGTTAATTCCAATTTCAACAACTGAAAATATACAATAGTTCTGATTATGTAACAAAATAGTATATATGATCTATTTTTCAAAATTACTTTCAAATTTTGAGATGTCTTTATTTTTTATACATGGTAAACAAAAATATCTATTTTAAAATTTCTCATTTTTTTACCTGTATATTGTATATTTGGAATCAGCTATCTTTCGTGATTCTAAAATTGTATGCATTTGATAATTTATACCGTAGGAGTCAGAAGTTATGCCATTATTTTATGGAAATTGCGGTAAGTTGAATATTAATACATGTTAAATTGTTTCAAGTTTTAAAAATGTATGCATATAAATAATCGGTGAAACAAGTCTGAAAGAGACACACTTTAATTGAAATAAACAAGTTAAATCCAAAATGAAACCTTGCACTATAAATTTAAAATAAAGTCATTTCTAAAATAAACTTTTCAAGCTTAAGTGACTAATTGAACTAATCGAAATTAGGTACTAAGTAAAAAAAAGTTTGAAAAAGGAATAGCAAAAAATGTGGTGTACTTATAACTACTGAAGTAAGTGTTCAACATGTCTTCCGCGGTGTAGCAAACATTCGTTGATGCGTTTAGAAAATGATTCCTTGACACGTTGAAGTACAACTGGCGATATGGATGCGAATGCATTACGAATGCGCATTTTCATATCATAAAAAGAAATCCAGCGGTGTACGGTCTGGAGAGCGTGCTGGCCAGTTTATAGCGCCTGCTCGACATATCCACCTAACAGGAAATTGTTGATTAAGTCATTCTGTAACGTTTCTAGCAAAATGAGGGGGAGTGTCATCTTGCTGGAACCACATGTCTTCGGCAATACGCACCGGAACATGTTGAAGGTTGAAAAACTCATAGTAAAGAGCACCATTTGAACTATTTTCAACTATTTTGCATCTAAAATTCCAGCCCCTACGTTGGTGGACCATTTATGCTGGCTGCCTGTCTTCATCATAATATGTGGGTTGTTTTTGGATTAATAATGGAAAACATTACTTTTTATAAAAAATTAACCTGATCGGCAAGCTGGTCTTGTATCCACTGGCAAAACGTTATTCTTTTTTAATAATCAGCATCCAAAAGCTCCTGGTGAAGTTGTATATGGTAGGGGTGAAACTTATTTTTTTTTAATTATTCTTTGAATTGAAGTACAAGAGATATTGAGATCAGTACTTAATTGACGACTACTTGTGTGAGGATTTTCAACATCTGCCGTCATAATCATGAATTCATTTTCTTCATATGTCACAGGTTTCACTCTTTCGTAACTCACATTTCCAGTTCGTTCAAAACGTTGCGAAAGGTTTCTAAACGACTCTTCCCTTGGAAATCTTAGTTTATTGGAAAATCTTCCCTGCTGACTAATAAACAATTTTTCTGGCACTCACCCAGTATAGAAATCATGTTAATTAAATAAATTTTATCAAACTCCATTTTTCTAACAAACTTAACTATCTGACTAACTAAGAAAACTTAAAGATAATTTACGAATGTTAAATGCCAGTGAACCAAAGTGACAGACTGTATTTCATTTTATTTTGTTTTAATGTTTGGCAATATGGCTATGCAGGGCTTACTATTCAAATTAATTTATATTTTGAACGCTTATTTCAGTAGTTATAAGTATACCCAATTTTTTGCTATTCTTTTTTCAAACTTTTTTTTTACTTTGCTAACTAGTACGTAATTTCGATTAGTTTAATTAGTCACTTAAGCTTAATTTGTGCAACAAATAGTTTTTTGTTTCATTAGTACAAAAAATGTCAATTTTCGGGACGAGGAAGACAGTAGCTGCAATCTTCCGAGTCCCGAGAATGCATTTTTTTGTACGAATAAAACATAAAATGTTTTCTCCAGCCACTTTTATCGTTATATTCAGTGTAGTTCACTACGTTTTTTGAAACCTCTTATTTATGTCACAGTATCAGACATTAATAATACACATTTTATACAGAATGAGTATTATTCTACTTTTTAGTAAAAAAAAAATGCCGTGTAGTTTTTAATTAATATTCATTAGATTTTACCTGTATAAATTTAATTCAAATGTGACAGATAGTGAAATAATGTGAAGATAGATAGTGCCACCGGCAACAGCAAAAGTTGATTTGTGTTTATAGAAGATTTTCACTCAAAGCATTTAAATAAACTTACACTTGCTTAAAATTAAAATAAAAAGCAAAGTTATATCAAATATCAATACTTATTTACAACTGAAAACGTCGTTTGTGATGAACATGCTGAAATTTTAAAAATGAATTTATTGAAGTAATGAAATCCCACAAACGTCATTCACACGAAGTTAATATTTAGTGAAGGTTAACTTACTTTTTGTACTTGGACAGAAACTAAACTACTTTTATACAGTTGCCCTGGAAACCCGAATAATCCCGAAATCAGCCACTTTTGGTACGAAATAGTGTCACAATACAACATCTTATTTAGGTGGTTGGAGAAACAATTTATTTCAGAAAAATGACTTTATTTTAAATTTATAGTGCAAGGTTTCATTTTGGATTTAACTTGTTTATTTCAATTGAAGTCTGTCTCTTTCAGACTTGTTTCACCGATTCTTTACATGCATACAAGGAGTTCTGTTTGAAACTTGAAACAATGTAACATGTATTAATACTCAACTTACCGCAATTTCCATAATACAGGGTGTCCCAAAATATTTGGACACATTTTGATCATGAATGCTGCCTAAACGGAAAACGATAGAAACGTGTAGTTTTCACTGGTGTACTTGATTTAGCCCAAAGTTTTATTTTAGCTATAAAATAATTTTTTCCCACGAATACAAAAAATCGCCATTTTTTAAAGCGAAAATAATGAAGTTTTTTAAATATAACACCCTGTATATTTTGCTGTCATCTTGAAGATGTAATCTTCTACTTTCTAAAAATGTATAATATGGTACTATTTACTCCAAAAACAAAAGAGTTATGTAAGTTTTTATGCATACATTTTAATCAGCACAGTCAGATACAATTTGCCAAAAGTTTTAGGTTTTTTAAATGAACAACCCAGTACATTTAGACAATAGTACCTTACATAATACTTTTTTTTACAGTGACGTCATTGACCTCTTTCAGAGCCCTTTGCATCCGAGCAAGGGCATATTTTTATAATTTTTGGTTTAGAAGCATTAATCAGCAAAACGTATATCTAACCTACGTGTATACAGTAGGTGTACCTATATAAACTTATATAACTCTTTTGTTTTTGGAGTAAATAGTACCATATTATACATTTTTATAAAGTAGAAGATTGCATCTTCTAGATGACAGCAAAATATACAGGGTGTTATGTTTCAAAAACTTCATTATTTTAGCTTTAAAAAATGGCAATTTTTTTAAAACACCTTGTATTCGTGGGAAAAAATTATTTTATAGCTAAAATAAAACTTTGGGCTAAATCAAGTACACCGGTGAAAACTACACGTTTCTATCGTTTTCCGTTTAGGCAGCATTCATGATCAAAATGTGTCCAAATATTTTGGGACACCCTGTATAATGGCCTAATTTCTGATTCCTACGATATAAAATATCAAATGCATACATTTTTAGAATCACGAAAGGTAGCTGATTCCAAATATGCAATAATTACTCGAAAACCTCAAATCTGATCAAAAGAATTGGCTGTGTAATGGTAGCTACGCTGTGTTATTTGAATTAGATGGTAAACAATGAAACTACTGAAATTAGAATTAACAAGAACCACCAAGAAACCCTAATTTATTCACAAATAAGTAATTGCACAAGTACATTAACAAGTCAAATAGCAAAAAAACAATGAAAGGATTCAAGACAGAACAAAACACCATTAGATCAGGTCAAAGCACGTACAAAATTATAACATTAAGGAACAAAATAAAATAAAAAGCAGTTTAGCTACACATAAACACAATAAAAAATAAACGGTGAAATCACACTCACAAATTGTGTCATAAATAAATCAGAATAAAAATTGTAATACCAAACATGTGGCCCTCTAGAACCAATCACACCGGTCTTTAAGTAAAAAAGCAATTAAAATAATAAAGCAGATTACGGTACATATAAAATATAACAGTAATATTGCTGAGGTATTAATAAGGTAACTGCAAGAACAAAAAAAATAGGCAAGGGATTTACACATACACAATCGTATAGTGACTAATAAAGCACAAAATACAGTGCCCCTTTCCAGTTTACACATTCATCTATACAAAACAATATTTGTCTTTTACACGTTTGTCCACGCCAACTCTCTCTATATAGATACAATCAACAGACAACAATGCCAAGTAATTCTAAAAATGAGGAGGATTACGGTACTGTCTAAACCACGCCCCTTTTCTTTTAACATATTTCAACTTGTGGGTAATTAGATACTTCTTGCAACGCAATGATTGATTTTTAATACGTTACATAGGCTTGTTGAATTGTTTGCTGCGAGCTTTAATTACATTAAATACCCACCAACACTTTATGTTCCCTTTAGTTAAGCACTTTTATCACAAACACGACCTGTTAGGATACGCGGTTTAAAACGACGCCACGACGATTAATTAAAGATTAATTTTTGGAAAAACACATTAAAAACCTACACAAAAGAAAAGGATGAATTCGCGTTTTTAGTTGTTTTACTAAAATATACACGATCAAATGTATTTATAGATAGAACGCTTTACAATCAGAGTTTCTAATAAAAACAATCAGATCGATCCGGCTGAATCAAAACACGAATCGCAACTGCCGACTTCAACTACCTACATTTACTGTTGAAATCTACCCCCGTTTTTTAAACGTAATAAAAAATAAGAAATTATTACATGAGAAAATTTTTCACATTCATTATTGAACGATATCTTAATTTAAAAAATATGCACTCGTCCGTAGAAAGACCTATATCTAATATCAAATTTCAAACAACGACGTCTTTAATCGCGGCGTGTACCGATACAATTTCTTGTTACATTTTTTAATTTTTTATCACCAGAATGTGCATATAGCCACTTTCAAAGATTTGTTGCGGTCCCCGGTAAAACAGTTTTAAGCGTACACCTGCTTCTACCCTAATATGTGTTTTTTGACCCTTAGGCAACTATTAGTTACATACATTCTCACATTTCTTACATAAAATACATATATTAGAATATCAAAAAAAAACATTAGCGAATCACGACTTATTATCAAGATATTAAAAAACTATCTTTTCTTTTGCGGTAACAAATGTAATTTGAGAATATATCTATTACAATAATAAAATTTTCTCGGTTCGCTACCTACAATATATATGTATATGCATAATCAATAAGCCACATATACCAAATATAGTGTGAGGCATACAAAACACTTATAATCTATAAACAAATTTAGTCGATTCCTTCTGGTTTTTTGCTCTTGGTTTAGCCTCTACCCATATTGTTCCTCTAATTATAATATTTCCCCTATCATTTTTTCCCACGTCTTCCTCTTTTTTTATTAGTTATTTTTGCCTCCAACACATTTTTCCAACTTAAATGTTTTTCTTCTATATGTTCCAATAATGACGTAATATCTAGGTCTCCACGTATTTGAGTATTTCGTAATTTGTCCTTTTTCGTTACGCCTCGCACGCGTCGTTGGTATTTCATTTCCGCTGCTTGTAACATACTCTTGTGCCTTTGTGTCAGTATCCAAGACTCACTTCCACTTCTTTATATTCCATGTAGCAATTTTCCATGTATTTTTACATATTTCCTTTTCTAATTTTTGTGTTGTACTCCCTTTTGTTTTTACTTTTTCAATTGTACCAAACCTTTTCCATTGCCTTTGTCGTTACCATTTTGTATCCGATGTCTAATTTATCTATTTTTTTCCAGTTAGTCTTAGCTGTGCTAGTCTTGTATCTTCTTCCGTCGATCTGTTACTAACTGTTCCTTTGTTTGGTGTACTCATTATTTCTTCTTCTGTTTCCCTGTCATGTTCGTCGTCTCGTTTCTCATTTTTGTACACTTTATCATTCACTATTAGTTTATTATGCTTAATTACTGCTTGACACCCTTTCGTTCTTGCTTCTTTTAACATTGGTATTAGGTTTCTTTTCTCGTCCTGTACTTCCTTCGTGTAATCCTCCTCAATCCATATATTTAATCCTTTTAGATATTTTGCGCTTTTAATAATTTCAATTTTCTTTGTGTATTTCCATAACTTGATTATAATTGCTCTTGGACCTTATTGAATGTATTTTCCAATCCTTATTTCTTTAAGATCTGTGTGTACATCAACATTAACTTCAATTTTTTAATACTTCACCCACCTTTTGTTGTACTATTACTGCCCTTCGGTTTCTCCATCTACCAAACCTATGACTACTTCGCTTCCATAGCTACATTTTCTAACTTTTCATCCATATTATTTAATCTCTCCTCAATTCGTACAAACATTTCCTCTGTACTCTCCATCCTGCACAGCGATAAGGGTTTTCACCCGGTTCAGCACCTTGTAGAATCCACCCTTCTCCATGCAGTATTGGAGATGTGAAAAAGTTTACCTTCACTAAATTTATTTATTTACAGTTTCCCTTTAGTTATCTTTAGTTATAGTACCGCAATTCTTCCAAATAAAATGTGTTGCCTATCCTTAAAATTTTAGCGTGGGATTTAATTTATTTTTTTATTCCCTTGTCCCTTATCTAACTGCTGCATGAAATTTCCAACCTTATTTGTAAATATCTTAACCTCAATTAAACTTATATATTAGATAATTTCACTCACTAATTCGATAAAATATCGTTGCATTTCGATTATCCACAATTATCATCACTTAGAATTTCTTTTCCAATAGTATTCCAGTGTTTTAGACTTTTGTAACGGGGCACCAAAACACACACGTGTATAATAGTTGGATCATATTGTTACTTGCTTAAAAAAAGAAGTACTTAACTAATTCCTGTTTATATCTGTTTATATCTTTGTATGCGAGCCCCGTCACAATGAAATTTGAAGAGTTAATATTTTTTAAACAATTGCATCAGTTCAAGGAGAATTTATTAACATTAATAAAAGCACTAATTACCTACTAGTACCAATAAATCAACAATTAACTAGAGATAGAAAAAAATACCACTGTGTAATGTCCCCTTCGGCTTATTACCGCCTCGATACGTCTTGGCCTAGCAACAAGCTACAAGTTTCCCATTCAGAAAGAGAAAAACCGCCACAAATTTCTTGAAGGCGAGCACGCAACTCTGGAACGGCTCTTGCAGGTTGTAAATGCAACCTTTTCTTCTTTGTGTATCGCAAGGTTTCGATTGGCAAAAGATTTGGACTACTGGGTATCCATTTTAAAACTGAAATATTGTCTGCTGACATCCACTCTTTTGATTTCTTAGCTACCTCATTGAAAGATACATCGAACGTTATTCAAACACAATTAAGTAATTTTGTAAGACATTGATGTCTTTATCAGTATTCATTATTCCATACGCAAACTGTAAGTGGCCTACTCCTCTAGCTTACATACACGTGAGATCATCACGGAAGCAGGAAGCTTAACTTTCTTTTTAAGGCAATCGTTATTAAGAACTTTGTTTTTGGTTCATATAACTCTCCTTCCGATGTCACTATGCAAACCTCAAATCTCGCTCATCGCACCACAAAACTGAATTCCATTGATTTGAGACCAAGTCTCCAGTACTTTCTTTCCAAAGAAATCTATCTTTTGATTCTGTGTAAGTAAGGATTTTCCTTTACCGATTGGAAAAATTAATCTGTATAATATTTAAGCTTACCACATAAGTTTTAAATCCTAGTTTTTAAACAGCCCTACGGTAAGTTGCTCTTGAAAAACGTTTGGCCTTTGCCTCGCTCCATCATTTTTAACTCTTCGGAACTAGCGTGACGATGTTGCTTAGTAATCCCTCTTAAAAGTTGATGCGTGTGTCTGCGCGCGTGCGTGTATTTATGCGTGCGTGCGTGTATGCGTGTGTGTGTGTGTGTGTGTGTGTGTGTGTGTGTGTGTTTGTGTTTGTGTGCGTGAGTGTGCGTGCGTGTGTATGTGGGGACGGGCAGTTAAACCAGTACTTGTATATAAAATTTTAAAAGGTGTTAATCAAATATTGTATGCTAGTTTTTCAAAATTGTTATTTACTAAGAGACATAATATATTGCAGTCGAACAGAGGTAATGGCTCAACCATATGCTGCCTGACTTAGATGTTTTGTACTTTACCGGTTGTCCCGGCTTGGTAATAGATTATCGAAGAGCTTTGAAAAAAGCTGGAAAATTCGTAGGATGTCCATTAAGGGGCGTAATAGCTGCACTAAATTAGAAAATCAAGCCTTTCTATACACGGTGCCAAGTTAGAGTACAACAAAGGTATCCGTATTACGTTTCTACAAAGTTTTGGAATATTGCCTAAAACTCATTAGTCTACCTCTTAAAAGTAAAGGGGTGGAGGAAGTATAACTTTGTTGTTTGTAAAGAATAATAACTTCTGAATACTTTAACTAAAACTAACAAACTTAGTCCCTTTTCCATTAATTGCGCTATAAACTATTCTTTTGTATTTCTCTTAGTGGTCGATTGAGGGTGCTTTTTAAAAAAATCTATGATTTTTACGGTTTTTCTCTATATTTTTAAATAGAACGGTAGCATATTTTTGACATTGACAAAACCATGACTAAATAATACTGAATAATTTACAAACATTTGCAATTTACAATTTATTCAACAACTATGTAAATCAACAAAGTAATTGAAAGCAAATAACAGCAAAAACTAAACGGGACGAACGACGAAAATAAATTTTGAAAATAGTTATTAATCGTATAATTTTATACAAAAGCTTGATTTTCTAATTTAGTGTACCTATTAAGCCTCCTAACGGCCATCATGTGAACTAGAAAATTATTTCTAGTTTTTTCTCATTTTTATTGTGATTTTCCCTCCCAAAACCCCCCAGGGAATCAGTGGATTACTGTTGGGCAACCTGCATTGCCGGTTCCCAAACGAGAAAGGTTCCAAAGGAAGGTTATGCTTTGTGTATGGTGGAATTTTGAAGTGGTTATTCACTTTGAGTTTGTTCCTGATGGGCAGACGATTGATGCTACCCTTTACAGTCAACAGTTGGATAGGATACATGATGCTCTAAGTCGGCGTTACCCTGGATTGGTGAACATAGGACGGGAAATTTTGCAACAAGACAACGCCGGACCTCATACTGCAGCTGGAGCTCAACAAAAAATTAGGGAATTGAATTTGGAGCTTCTTCCTCATCCAGCTTATAGCCCAGACCGTGCACCTTTCGATTATCACTTATTCCGATCGATGGCGCACTTCCTTCGTAGACGGCATTTTACAAGTGTTGAGAAAGTTGAAGCTGCATGCCGAGAATGCTTTAATTCCAAAGATGCTACATGGTACCGTAGTAGCATTGATGATCTTGCAGAAAGATGGCGAAAGATATTACTTTACAATGGTTTATACTTTAGTGAATAAAAGCTTTCATTTGTTATTTTATCATTAAATACAGTTTTTCATAAAAAAACGTCATATTTTATAGGCCATATTTTAATAATTAATTTTGTAGGATAACTATGCAACCTCTATTATAAGAAGTTCATTACGAAAATAGGCAACATTGTAAACACAAAAACAACAATATGTGTCCAACAGACTTCATGACAGACAGATGTTAATAGACATCTACATGCTAACTTAAATTAAAACAATTGAAATCATTTTAATTTCAATTTTGTTGGGATAGCTATGTAGCCTCTTTTTATACGTCCATAACGAAAATAGGCAACATTGTAAAAACAAACACAATAATCTGTCACAATGACGTTTAAAACTGCATGTCAGGTAGAGATTAATAGACATAAATACATGTTGACAAAAAAAATTCCAAATCCGACCGCTTCTATAAAAATATCGATAATACAGCTTCAGCATTTTCAATCATATTTATTTAATTTTTACATTTATTTCGCTTTACACTAAAAAACTTTGTAAAGAAAATTTATGGAAAATTAAATTTTCTTTCACAAATACGTCTACACTTTTTCTTATAAAATTAATCGTTATTCAGTTAATGAAACAATTTGAACTAACACTTCTTAGGAATTTTTTTGCAATAACGCGCTATACCAAAAAATTGCATAGAACATAATTAGTCGAAACTTGGCCAAAAGTTGTAAAATGAGCTAATAAGTCTATTTAGCGATAGTGAAAAAAAGTCGATTGCATAACCTTCTATAATATATATATATATATATATATATATATATATATATATATATATATATATATATATATATATATAAGGTGTCCGGGAAAATGTGGAAAATCTCTCGGATTCAGATGGAAGACGAAAAAATGACATGACAAGTTCCTATAAATTTTTTTCCTCCAGACCCTTCCTACGACGATGTGAGCCCCTAAACGGCACCGCTGAAAATAAGTTTTTCTTGAATAACTTTTAATTTAATTTAATAAAAGTTCAGTATGATGGCCACTAGTAAGGGCCTCTTAAAATAGTATCCTTGAAACATATTTAGCTTGTTTAGTTTACCAGGGATGGACTAAGTTGTACACCTTAACGCCTAAATTTTTAACACTCTGTATGATAAAGATCTAAAAGCAATATTTTTGGGTAGCTTGAACCTTTACCTAAAAAAAGGTATACTTGTTTAACATCAATAAAATGAACTATTTTCGAAAAAAAAAAATAATAAACAAATTAATGTTTCATAATTAATAAATTATTAAAAAAAATTAAGCCAGTGTTTTTTTGAATTTGTACGAGAAAACACTCTTTTAATAATAAATTAGGAAAACCAAATTAAACATATTAATTATTTAAAAAATGTTGCAAACCTGAGTGAGTTTCTTGACCCACGAGGTATAATTTTATTTCTTGTTCATTTTATTTATTTTCACTCAAAAAAACATATGTCAAACATTCCTATGATACGAAATAAATAAATAACGTGATTTTAAACATTTGGCACATCGCTGATATATTGATCGACCTTAATTTACTTTAAATTTACTGATTTTTGAACTTCGTGGTGATTTGAATTGTAAACTTATTCGAAATATGGAATTCACTTTTATTGAATATGCAGATATGCATCTCATGTATGATCTTATCTCTTGCAATGCTTTGGAAGCAAGAAGATTATATCACGAGAGATTTCCTAATCGTCTACTCCAAATCGGAAGATATTTCAACGAGCTGATCAACGTCTAAGAGAGAATGGTGGGTGATTTCGGTTACTAAGGTAATAATATTGACTTTCTTTATAACTTTAGGAATATTTAAGAAAAAAAGTACTGATGCTGGTCTGACAAGAACAGTGCGTACGGTGGAATTAGAGGAAAATATTTTGAATGCTGTAGATGGCACTCCTTCACCGAGCACTCGCAAATTAGCCGCACAATTTAATAAGCCGAAAACAATAATTCATGAAGTTCTACAAGAACAGCTGTTATATCCATATCACTTTCAAAAAGTGCATGAATTGATTCCTGAAGATTTTCCTCGTAGAATCAAGTTCGCAAACTGGCTATTGCATCAGCAACGAAATAATGAAAACTTCATTAGCACTATTCTTTTTATAGATGAAGCAGCTTTTACCAAAAATTGTATCACGAATTTACACAACTCACACGTATGGGCTGATGAAAATCCTCATGCAACTATTGTTTCGCATCATCAACATCAACGTTCAATCAATTAATATCTTAGCAGGAGTCATTGAGAATTTTTTGATTGGACCATTTGTATTGCCGGCGCGATTGAATGGACAACTTTATTTGGAGTTCCTCCTAAACGCTTTTCAAGATTTAATAGAGCATTTACCTCCTGAAACCCGCCGAAACAAGTACTTTATGCACAATGGGCACCACCTCATTTTAGCGTTGCTGTGCGGGAACACTTAAATAACGTCTATCCAAACCGTTGGATAGGTAGAGGTGGACCAATCGCCTGGCCTCCTAGATCTCCCGACCTGACGCCTTTGGATTTTTACCTGTGAGGACACCTCAAAACCTTGGTGTATTCCAGTCCGGTTGATACTAGGGAGGAGCTTCTACAGAGAATCACGTTTCATTGTGATGTGCTAAAGAACAATGTGGGGTTATTATAACGGGTACAGCAGTTCTCAATTCGTCGTGCTTCCGAGTGTATCAGACTTCACGGAGCCCATGTTGAACCCACTTATGAAGTTTTTAATTAAATGAAAATGAAACATAAATTCGTTTATTTTTTTCTCGAAAATAGTTAATTTTATCGATACTAAACAAGTATACCTTTTTTTAGAGAAAGGTTCAAAATACCCAAAAATATTTTTTTAGATCTTTAACATACAGGGTGTTAAAAATTTAGGCGTTAAGGTGTACAATTTAGTCCATCCCTGGTAAACTAAACAAGCTAAATATGTTTCAAGGATACTATTTTAAAGGCCCTATACTATTGGCCATCATACTGAATGTTTATTAAATTATGTCAAGTAGTTTAAAAGTTATTTAAGAAAAACTTATTTCCAGCGGCATCCTTTAGGGGCTCACATCTCCATAGGGAGGGTCTGGAGAACAAAATTATAGGAACTTGTCATGTTATTTTTTAGACTTCTATCTAAATCCGAGAGATTTCTCGCATTTTTCCGGGCACCATGAAAGCAACCAACTTACAAAAGTTCCAGACCGTACGGTGTCAAGAGCCGTAAATTGTTTAATAAAAGATCCAGCGAAACGCAATGATTCCGGATATTTAAAAAAAAGTCGATAGTTGTAATGTGGGCCTTATACGGCAAAAACGGAATGAACCTGATCAACAAAAGTGTGTGCTTGCAATGGAAATTTTAAATAATAAATTGAAAAGTAATACCGTTATCACTATTCCGTAGCGTGTTAAAGAAGTTAGGTTTTAAATATAAAAAGATCATAACGGCAAGTAACTGTGGAATCAAAAAGAATTCACACATTAGGATGTGAGTAATTTAAAAAAGTAAAAATTTGATTCTAATGATTATAATACATTGTACGAAAATGGCTTTGTTTACGTTATAAAGGTTTCAAAATTCTGTCCTCTGTTTTTTGTTTTATCAGGCTAAATTTTGGAGCGGCGGGATACGACTTAAGTTTTTTTTAATTTATACCTCAAATTTGCTAAGACATTTATCATGAAGGTTACTATACAAAAACAAACGTTTCAGAACGTGCGGTATCAAGAAATAGTTATTTGTGTGCAACCGTCCGCAAAATATCATTTTTCACTCCACGCAGCGTCCAAAAAATGTGCCCGGTACCATTGACACAACGGACGCAAACTAGATGCCTTTCCGTTTCATACAAATAATTGTAGGTACATAGCATAAATCTCTTGTAAAGAATTCAACGAATTTATACTTAGTTGTAAAATGCAATTTAAGAATTAACGTTCTTTGTTATTTGACGTATCCGCGTTGCTAGCTAAATTTTATCGTAGCGCACTGAGAATTTTAGTACTGATTGTGTACATATTTATTTAACGGTTGTACACAAAATTTTGTGTACGCCATGGACGCAAAATGTATTTGACGACCTTAAGATTGTCTGGCTCGACCTTAAGCAGCCTCGCCCTCCAATTTTCCTGTCGGTCAAGGTAACATTTTGCGTCCTTGGCATACAAAATAAATTGTGAAATAAGGGATCGAGCGATACGCAAAGGTTCCGGGTATTAAGAAAAGATGATTGTTGTAATGTGGACCTTATACGGCGAAAACCATGTATGCCTTATAAAGTGTGCCTACAGTGGAATGTTTAAATAATAAATTAAAAAACGATTCCGATATCAATATTTCTTACTCTACACTTCGTAGTGTGTTGAAGAAAAAGTAAAAATCTTATTCCAATGATTATGATACATTTTACGTAGGAAGCATTGTTTAACTTATAGCAGTTTTAAAATTTTTTACAGTGTGAATTATCGCAAAATACAAAATAGATAAATAGTGGATCCCAGCGCATTATTAAAGAGGATTAAATTTCCTTTAAAATAAGCTACCATAATTAAAAATTGCTTTACTGTAAGTTGAAAAAAAAGAGGTTCAAACATGAGAGTTTCAAAATGTATGTCTGTCTATCTGTCGGTATGTGTTCCAGCGCGATAGCGTCCACAAAAATAATCCGATCGTCATGAAATTTTTTGCCCAGGTTCGGATCCATGAGTAGACGGAATGATGTACTTTTAAGCGAAATCGGTCAAGTCAAAATGGAATTCCAGTTTTCGACTATTATTGATTATAGAATTTATATCATTTAGGAATTATATAAACAACTATTGTTTTCGCAACAACGAAAGTTAACTATGGAATAAATGTAAAAATGATAACTGCATCAATAGAAACATAAGGGTAACAAGTGAATTTATGTGTTTATAAAAATTGTACATTTATGCACATATTTACACGTTTTCAATTTAAGAACTAAATAAATGTATACTGGGTGATTATGGTTATTTACTTTCTCTGATCAACTTTTTCAATCGTGATCATTTTTGTTTAGTACGTCAAGCTTTATAAGTATTTAAATAATGACTTAAATTTAAGATAATGTGTCTTGGTCGTCATATTTCATTGTTTCTGTCGAAGTATTACGATTCTTTTAATAAAACAATTTAACAATTTAATAATATGAAAAACTGTACAAAAATTTTAGTAGCAAAAAAAAACACCGTACACTAGTTATAAAACATCAAATTCTTTCAATTTTACTTGTGCTTGCTTAAATTATCAATTACACTGTATTGTGAGGTCATGTGTTTGTTGCACACATCAGATTTTTTGTTTTAGTAAGCCAAGTTTTGGAGCATCGAGATACGACAGGTTTCTTTAATTTATACCTCAACTTTGTTATGCCATTTATCATGAAGGCTGTACAAAAATAAGTATTGGGGATTGTGCTAAACAGCCTCCTAAACTTTAAGTGGTTATTCTATATAATATTTACTTATAAAATATGCAATACTGTAACTCTTAATAACGTGTTAAGTTAGATATCTATTTTACAGTAACTGTTTAAAGCATTTTCATGTTTCTGCAAAATTATTTAAGAGCGTAATTACGATTATTAAACCTGTAACTTTTTAATTAGCAAAGATTTCAGATAAAAATAATGAAGTGATAATTAATTATTTCTTAGGTAATACTGGGTTACTTGTAACATTGGTCTTTTGTAAAATGTATTACGAAAGTTGTTAGAAGTGTTCGCGTTATAATAAAGTTGAGAACAGTATAAGTTAAACTTAAAATGGTGTTCATAAATACAAACAAAATGTTTGTGTAAAAACGCTTATATACACTTGCGTGCATAGAAATTGGCCCACTGTAAACTTTTGACTTTAACTATATTTTGCTTCGAATCTATCTATCAGATTAAGAAAAAATATATACTGTTTGAAAGACAATTTCATATGCTTTAATGTAAGTTTACATTTATTAAAATTTATTGTGATTTCTTAGTCTCAAAATTGTGAAATTAACGCATGAAACAAATTATCGTTTCTTGTTACTAAAATAAAAGTGGTTTACTGATAATTACAGAAATTAACTCATAATTTTTTAATAATGGGCATCTAATCAAATTCGCAATTGTTTCTTGTGGGATGTCAAGCCACTTTCTTCTACTGCCACAATAAGCTCTGGGATCGAGGTTGGCGAAGTCTAGCACGAATTCTTTGTTTTAGCTCATCCCATAATTTCGATTGGATTTAGATCGACTGCATGCTGGCAATCCATAATGAAAACCGACTTCTGTAATGTAGTCTTGCACGATTCTTCGGTGCACTAGCATTATCATGCATAAAATAAATTCGTCTCCAATGTAATCGACGTAAGGTACCAATGAACTGCTAAATCTCCTCATGTACCTAGCACCATTAAACCTCTCTACCGTGACCACGGTCGTCTGGATGAAAACAGGATCGGTTCGTGCTCATAGAAATTCACCCAGATCATGCAAGAACCACTCCATAAGCAATCCGCTCTTCAATGCAGCATTCTGCAAATCGCTCTCCTGGTCTCCGGTACACTTTACTCTTGGTCGTTGCCATAGGGCATATCTGTTCATCTGAGAATAGAACAGAACACTGTTCAATGTCCAATTCAGATGATCGTGCGAAACCAGTGTGCTTGACGATGAGCTGGGTAAGTTTTGGACGAAGTGCATTTTACAAGTCAGGTTACGTTTATAAGTCTTGCTTACTTCACTGACTAATACCAACTCGTATTTACGGATTGTGTTGCACTTGGACCGCATTAAGGCATGTTTCAATGTTGTTGACACAATAAAGCGTCATCACGATCCGTTGTGTATCGTTTTCTGCCGGTTCAGGTCTCCTATGAAAGGATTAGTCTCTTGATAACGCTGGTAGGTTCTTGAACAGCTGCGCGTGTCATCTCAGTTGGCGAGCAACAGTTCGCTGGCTAAGACATTTTCAATTAGAGCAATTACTTAGGCGGCTTTTTGCGATGTAGTATGCATTAACCTAATACACTTTTAAACTAATCAAATTGCGAAAACTAATAATGTACAAATTTCAGTTGGAAATGCAATAAGTTCAATCTGTCAGAAGTTTGTTATTCGCGTTATAATCACTACTTAAATACATTTCATTTATTTACCGGTTCCTATGCATATAAACGCTAAGCACTCTTGATCAATTTCAACTTCTATCAAAGCATATTAAATTGTCTTTCAGAGAGCGTAGTTTTTTTCTTGATCTGATAAATAGATTCGAAACGAAATATAGTTAAAGTCAAAAGTTTACAGTGGGCCGATTTCTATGCACGCAAGTGTATTTCTATAAAGCTGTTATAGGAATATTTTTAATAGGTATTTATGTATTAAGGGCATAATCAGAAGATTATGGCTCGAGGGAATGTATATTCCTGAGAGCCATAATCTAATTATGCCCGTGGTACATAATGTTTTATTTTATTTTGCACCATGAAACTGGAACAAAATTTTAAAAGATTCAGTATTTTCGGCAAGTTTTTAAATGCAAATGCAGTGAAATAAAGTCGACAGTAGGCTAATTTGTTGTTACTAAGATACTGTGATATTGCTAAATTGTTGCTAAGGTACTGTTTGTTTGTAAATAATTTGCATTCTAAAATGGAAGGTGAAAACGCAAAACCTTATTCACAAGAAATTTTAGATGAATTTGAGGCCAGGAAAAATATTCAAGTAAATCGAAATATTTATACATAAAAGAGTACGAAAAGTTTTCCAAAAAATGTGTCCACAAATGTGATGAAAAAGTTGTGATGGCATACTTGTCTCAAATGGTAAGGAAGGTATATATACATTAGTCAATTATCTCTATTCAATAAATATCTATTTTTGCAGTCAAAGATCTATAAGCCGTCGTCACTGTGGTGTTTATATTCTAAATTGAAAAGATGTTCAAGTTGAAGGAAGATGTTGATATATCTCGTTTTTCCATGCTCACAGAATTCATGAAGAATAATTCTGTAGGTGATCAATCTAAAAGTCCTATGTATTGCAACGGCATCAAATTGAAGAATTCATGTTGAAGGCGCCTGATCATACGTACTTGTTAGTTAATGTATAACGATTTTAGTTTTTTTCCAATTCTCATCATAAAGATTATTGTGTTTTATAGGTTGTCACAGCCTTTGGTATTTTTGAGCATGTCGTCGCGAAGAACTGCACGATTTGGCTGTACAGGACGTAACAACTGAGGGATCAGTGCTATTAGTGAAGATCAAAAAAACCAAAACTTATACTTCGAGGCAATTTACAATTGTACCAAGCGATGGACTGGTTGATTACGTGTCTTTGTACCGAAAATATTCAGCATTACGACCGGAACATACTAAAATTGACATCTTGTTTTGTCGTATCATAATGGCAAATGTAGTGCTCAGACTGTTGGGAAAAACACCTTAGGAAAATGCCGAGGATAATAGCAGAGTTCCTCAATCTACCGGACCCATAAGTACACAGGGCACTGCTTTCGCAGGAGTGCGGCGACGATCTTTGCAGAAAGCGGCGATGATACAAGGGCACTGGAGCAGCTTAGTGGATGGCGATCGGATAAAGTAGCCGAATCATGTGCAGAGAATTCTCTGCAAAATAAAATTAAAATTGCTCAGAACATTACTGGTACAGCAGCTATAAGTATACCCCAAAACGGCGAAGGAACTGTCAGCTTTGGTGTTGGCTCATCTGGAGTTACAATTTCAAATCCATCCAACTGTATTTTCAATTTTTATAAAGAATAAGTTTCATTACTATTATTTTTATTAATAAAGGTTGTATAGTGAGGTTGTTGTTTCAATAATTTTTTCAACTTACGTGACATATCATGTTATGTGTTTGCTGTCAAACATGCTGCTTAGCAACAATGACATTTCCGTGCTATAAAGACCGCATTACGGCCGCATTTGGGGGCGTATAAAGAACATTATGGTGGCAAAATAAAATAAAATAACTTTATTTGTCCCTTAAATAAATTAATGACAGTAATTTTCACGAAATGTTAGAAATATAAAATGTATTCGTCGATCAATAAGTACATTTAAAAAAAAACTGTACTGCAACCACACTTCTATTTTGAAATAATTATAGACTATACTTTTTTCAATTAAGTCTCTTACCAAACTCTAGCTATTTTACACAAAATACTGAAACGGTATATCCAGAAATAAGTCTTTAAAACGCTATACCCTCAGTAAGGCCTTTAGAAAGAACTTAATTTTTGGAAAATAATGTATTAACTTTGGACAAATGAAAAATTATTAAATGAATTTATAGAGATCTTTAACGGATATCTTTTACATTTTATGATTTTAATTGTTGCATTTATATTAAGCTTGTGGCAAACTTTCACAACAATCTCAACTTCGAATAACAGCCATGATAATTCATCCAAAACGTTTTGTGAATTGAATTATAAAAAACAAAAGAAGCTTTATTTCTTGATAATATAATTTTGTTTCAATTCTGTCAGCAAAGAGATTTTTTTTGTTATTGAAAGACAAATTGAAATTTTAGCAAAAACAACAATATGGCAAGTATGCATAAATACTAATATACTCGTATTTTGGTGGTTTCCGTTTTAATGTAATATTCTTTTTATTCAATTGACTAAATTACTGTTTAGTAAAAAACCATAAATGTGTCTTTTTTGCCGATCTTTCCCCAGGTAAGTCGGATGAATATATAAGACAATTTGACGACTGAACTTGTAACATTAAACTTAAATGAAACAGAATACATTTCATTAAGGAAAACATTCCACGTATTTAATATATTATTCTCAACATTCATTAGTAATACCACGAGTGGTACGGTGATTATAATAGTGCAGACAGTTTATGGGCTAAAAGGAATTTATGTTGCGATGGAGATACCACGTATTGCAATGAGCTGTATTTCCTAAGATTAGGTCTGAATTATAAAAATATTCAGCCTACGAGTTTTTATATATTTTATATTTTGCAAAAATATTCTAACCATGTAGTACTAAAACTAAATAATTCTAAATATTTTTATATCGGTTTACTAATCGAATTAATTGTTAACGTGAGTAGAATTGGCCCCGCCTGAGACAAAACCCCCTTGATGGGGGTAAAAATGTACCCCTAAATAGGGCCATTTTGACAATGCTAAAAACCTTTTTGGCAGTCCAGCCCCTGGAAGGTAGGAAAATGCGCGCGCAGGGGTCGAATTATTTTAATTATGAATCATAATTAAATTCCACCGCCATTTCATCTTGAATTATGTCATAATTAAATTGTACCACAACCCTTTTGTTTTTAATTATGAGTCAAAATTAAATTATTTCTACCATTTTGTTTGTCGGCCAGCATGGTAACTATTTCTGATTTTGGCGGGAAATTAAAAATAGTATTCTAGTAAGGGAGCCCTCGTACTAACTCATTAGACAGGTGTAGGCCTCCGGAACTTATTCTAGGGTCTTCGCTTCTTGTCCGACTTAGCCCCTTGGCGGGAAATTTGAAATAGTATCCTAGTAAGGGGGCTCTCACTTTGTTTTTAAGTATAAGTCACAATTAAATTTTGTCGGACATTTTGTTCGGTGGAAAATTTGATATAGTATTCTAATAAGGGGCCCTCATGCTATCTCATAAGACAGGTATAGGCCTCCGGAACTCCGGTTCTCGGGTCTTCGTTTCTCAACAATAACAAACTTTCACTATTCAAATACCTCTGTCGTGTCTGAGAAAACCCCCGGTAATTACGTAAAGGCAAACACGTTTTGATATAACACTAACAAACTTTTCGCTATTCAAATAACTTGATCGTGTCTGGGGCAAAACTCACTAATTACGTAAAGTTATGCAAGTCGATCGTCATTTCCAATTTTGATACTACACTTCATCTTTTACATAAGCTTTGTTTTTGTGAAACTGTGAGGAATTTTGAAATAGTATAGTGCCCGCATAGGGATTCTGAAACACATCAATATTAAACTTACGTCTTGTTTTCTGTATCTAGATTCCTCCAGCTGAAACAAGTTTCAAGCTAGAATCATACGTTACACTACCCCTAAGTCTTAATTAAAACAACTAAAGTACTAAAATTGTAGATTTGTAGAAAAGCAACTATTATACAGTAACTTGATTATTTCATCATTTATAATTAAACATGTAGTGAAAAACTAACAAAACCAAGCATTGGTAAATTATTTAATCTAAAATACAAAAACGTTATCGTATAAGGTCCACACACATCCGAATGGTAATCCTGCCCCGTCGTTTTGTTTTAATGGGACCATCTAGAATTTTTCTCTAGGAAGCGTAAATGGTAACCTAGCCGGGGTCGTCCAACGGAATCAAAATACTCCCCGTTACCATTCTCATCAATGTATATAGCTGTCCAATGCTAGCCTGGTTTGTTTGCAGTATCCGTGTTCATAATAACTGCACACGGTCTAGGTGCGTCCCTCGGTCGCTGATTAGAAGCACATACAAGTCGAAACACATTCTTGAGGCTGGGATCAATTTCAAACATCTCGACGCTTGTACCGCATACATCTCTGGCGTTGACGTGCATCCAATCTTGCAATAGTAATGCGTTTTCCAGAGCACAGGTTTAGTATTAGTTTGTTAAAAAATCTTAAGCTCTCCTGTTGTTCACTACCCTTAACGTTAATTTTGTTAAACGGTTGCAACGCTCTCATCAACTCCTCTTGGAAATCGTTGTCGTGTACATACTACTGCAATTTCGTTCGGTATGGATTCGTTGTTATCGGCTTTAAACCTTTGTACATCCAAGTGCGCGTCCATCTTTCAACTGCAGCTGCACACTGAAGCTTGCGATCTAGAGCTACCACTTTTAATAGGTAAAATTAACGATGACTTTCCGATATATCCATCTCGATTACGTTATCGTATTCAGCATATACCAAACAGTTAATGGTTTCAGCGAGAGCTTCTTCAAAGCCGACTTCCAGCCGAACTAAATTACAGTGCGTGCTAGCGTTTGCAGACAAGTCAGGAGTTAGGTCGAAGGCCATTAAATAGTAGCCGTACCGCTCTTACATATAAACTATTAGCAGTAGGCCTTCGAAGGAATAGGCTGACCGTCAAAGTATAACGACATGTAGTTAATATGGCTGTGATTAGAATGAAACGGATTTGAGGCGTAATCACCGTTGAAGGCGTTATTTGCTACAAAACCTACGATGCAACGTTTAGGTAATTGCCCCAGGGAAACATTATCCAATGATTTTCGCTGTATACCCGCAGGTATAGTTAACACTTTTACGTCCGCCCTTGTAACAAGGTATTTTGCTGTATGCTGGTCGCTGCAAGTGCTTGACGTTTTCAGAATCCCTTATTTGCGTATCACAGCTTATTCATCTGTCCGGCTGTATCTTTGTGCCATAAAGTACAACCTAGATGTGAAGTATTCGCCTCCTTTCCATAGTTTAACAGCGTCTCGATATATGAGCGGTAGGCATAGGTATGGTTTAGTTGTGACAGCATCTTCTGATTTAAGTAAACCTCCACTTGCGAGAAAAGCGAATGCATCCAGTTGTTTACCAGTGCTACAACTTCCACCCGCGTCAGTAAGAGGTGTATCGTCTTACTTCAGAACTTTAGCTGTGATGGTCAGGCTTAAATTTATCTAATCGTTTCCATTTCCGGGCACTACAAATTCTATCGGGGCGTCATCACTAGAGCTGAAAGGGCTTGTAAATATCCATTCACCACTCTCGATACTTGTCTGCGTCGACGGTAAAGTGAACAAATTCGATTCAGAATTGATGCATTCACACGATTGCGATGTAGAAAATCCATTATGTTGAAAATATATCGCGTAAGTAGGTTTCTTCTTCTTGGCAGCAGCTCTCGGTAGAGACTGGTATTATCGACCAGACGTACTCTTTTATAACCCCAATCCTTCATCATTTTATCGATTTTCTCGTCGGCTTTACGTTTAAGATTTCTACCAGCCTGATATGGCGATCTCTTGTAAATGATGCCGGTACCGTTACTGGCCTGATTCATATAATATTGTTGATAAGGACTAACCATTATTGCACTTTCTTAAAGTGTAACTTCAGACACGACGTCCCAAACTCGAATGGCATTGCTGCGCCCGTGTCTATTCTTATATTAATCTCAATGTTTTCAATTTCTCGTGTCATCACTGGCATGTAATGTTCAGGCGAAAAAACCACATTTTTAGGACTTCCATAGTTTTATGAAGTAATGTTTATTATACGTATAAGCGGTGATGAAACATCACCCACAATTTGCTGTTCAACGATGTCGCAATAAACAAATATGTGCGTTGGTAAACCGATCCATATTCTGCGGCGGGTGGTCGCAGTTGTGCTATCAGAAGCTAACGTGAAATCATTATGGATTTAATTTCGCAGTGACCCGCTTAGTTAGATTATGGTACTCGATTGTTAACAATTCAAATATTAGTTCGTGATTACTTAGCTCGTTGGCTATTTCTTTTATGTTGGCGTAATTCCCCGAAGCGAAACGTAACACATACCAACCGTCCTCATTGTAACTGTTTTTCTCGCTATCATGTTGAAAATGTACAGCAGCCCTTTTAAAATCGTTTCTACCACGTCCTCGTCCCCCTGCAGGTGGCTCAGTTCTATAATAAATTAAATTATCTGTCGCACTTACAGCTTCAAAAGAAGAAGGGTACTGAATTTACGATACACCTGCAAACCAAGAACCCATTAATCTTATTCGCTTTGGCAGCTGCGTAATAAAACTTGACGTCATATTAACTGGGAAATACGTCATAGAACTATTACTCAATAAGGTAAGATAAAACTCCATTTTTTTATATCTCTCACCTGAGAAACTAACACCCAACTATTAAATTTGTCACTGCATCCACTCCACTTGACTAGGTATTGTTTATGCCGTCCACAACCCTTCTCTGCTAAAATCTTATCGACTTTGAAGAGGGTGTCTTTATCAGCCGTAACAGCTTGTTTCTCGTAAAAGGTACCCACAACAGGATCGTTATTAAGACCAATTATTCGGTAAACTGGTGGTCTTCTTTTTATCACTTCACTAATTTTAAAAACTTTTTCGCTCCAGGTCGTTTCATATCCCTTCTCATAGGTGTACTTAGTTCTGGCGATTCTAACAAGCTCACCGACCTTATCTTTATGTTGACGTGCTGGGCCTGAGCCTTCCGCATACCGGTTATTCCACACTTGAATCATGTTTCCGTCGTTTACAACCCCAGGGGCGATCTTTATACTTGAATGAGGGCTGCTGTTGTAAGCAGTCACAAGTTTTTGGAGTACATCAATATAC
Organism: Vesta saturnalis; assembly: GCA_036346205.1. Lineage (NCBI taxonomy): Eukaryota > Metazoa > Arthropoda > Insecta > Coleoptera > Lampyridae > Vesta > Vesta saturnalis. Next base: position 1,648,432 of record JARFJB010002032.1, read on the forward strand.
TTGTAGTAGTTTTTCTTTGTTTTCAATGTTTTGTTAAATCTTTCAACTACAGATGCTTTTACATCGGGGTTATGTGTTACATAGAAATTCATATTTTGTTTCTTGGAAAAGTGTTGTACACTGCCCGCCACAAACTCTTTGCCTTTATCCGTCTGTAGATTTCCCGGTGTATTGTCACACTCCTTGAAAGTATCGGTGAATGCTTCAATTGCAGATGCGGCTGTCTTCGTTTGAGAGCTCGCGCCCATGTCATGTTGCTAAACACATCAATAACCGTTAGTATGTAAATGTAGCCACTATTGTGTTTACTTAAAGTTCGCATATCGCAAAAATCCGCTTGCTACAACTCGTAAAGATTGTTTACAATATATCTTTTGCGCGGAAACTTTTTTCTGACTGGTTTATGCACCGTATAAGCTTCCTGTGCCTGTACCCAATTTTTCACTTCGCCATATTTTCTTTTTACAGTGTTAGGTAAAGGTAATTTACCCGAATGTTCGCTACGTATCCCAATCTAGTGAAAGTCTGCTTCTTCGAGAGGATCTTCTCGGGGTTTCCCGCGATTCACTGTCGACATCGTAATTCTCACCTATAGTCGTAAAGGTCCGTTCAACGTTAGGTGATACAACAGCATCACGTCTTCGAGTATTTCCGATAAACTCTCGTGATATATTTATTTCTTTAGCGTACGTCGCAAACTGTTGCCAGCCGTGCGGGTTCCTATTTTTTCGCTGCCTTAACGTTTCGTGAACCAGATCGATAATGTTGGAATGCCGAATGATCTCACCTTTTATTGTGACTATGACCTTTTTATCCCAAAATATATCCCCACCCGTATTCAGTCTACGCAAGAAATCAGCCCATTTCTTCCTATATGTCACCGGAAGCGTTGGTACTATTTCGTCATCTGTCAGGCCTTTGCGTCTCGGTAAATCTCCAATATTATCAGCATCACCGGTGATTGTTATGCAAGCAGGTTGACGTAACTGGTTGTAAAAGTGTAGATATCTTTGAAGAACTTGTTTGTACTGCTGCTATTTGTCATGATCAGCCATTCTGGTTTTAAAACTTTTTCCATCGTTACTCAGATGCGCTAAAATATTGTTTTGCGTAACGTCCGGTGCTTGCAAATACTGTATAAAATCCAATGGTAGAATAATCATCTTCTTCAGATTGCGGTCCATAGTTATTGAAACAAATTGTACAGAATATTGCCAAGTAATGGTCCGAATAGGAGTGGTACAAATTCACCGCCCTTCTATACAAGAAACTTTCTTTCTTTTTATAGATTCGCCTTTCTGCGCCAAGCGTCTTAAAGTGTGTTTACATTGAGAGGTACACGACCTTTTAAAATGTTGTGTGTACACACGCAGATACATTCGATCTGCTTACTATCCAGACATTTCAATAAAGCGTCACGTTGACTTTTACTTAATCTGGCTAATGCGTGAAGGATATCGATATTTGTGATTAAAACGTCAGCCATCGTATATGATGTAATCTTTACGACTGTGAGGTTTAAATCCTTTCATCGCTAGATATACGTGACAAATGCCTTCCATACCGAATATATTTGTTCTATATCGTATTCTGCTTTAACTCCAACAATAAATACCCGTGGGGGTTTGAAGTGGCATGCTGATGCGCAGTCTCTAAAAATTTCCGGTTGTCAGGTAAAATCTGTCTTGCTAAATTTATCAATTCCTAAACAAGATTATGTACTGAGCGAAATATCTAACTGTTCATGTGCTTTTTTTAAATATGTTTTGTGTTAAGAAAAGCACACTTAGGTTTCTATGATGGCATCTCGTTGTAAAATATCAACCACCGAACCGTTGGTTTCGCGCATTAGATCATCAATTGTTATTAAGACAGGTTTTTCACCGTCAAACTGTCCCATATCAGGTAAACCCTTCTGAAATTCCACCGGAAAGTCTTTGAATAATAGTAGCCACTCGCTGTAGAACCAAATAATTTTTTCAAAAGCTGTATCCCAGACAGCTTAGATATTTTTCAGAAAATCCACGTAAAATACGATTTCCCACAACCCGGTGGTCTCTCAATTATTGCTGAAGAGGGATGCTCAAACTGACGCTCCATCTTGAATCACGGAACGATACTAACAGTCACGCTGTCAGCATCCTCGCTTAAATACCAAAAACCAACCTTATTAGAATACTATTTCAAATTTTCTACCAAAAACAAAATGTCCGACAAACGAAGACCGGAGAACAAGTTCCGGGGGCCTACACCTGTCTTATGAGATAGCATGAGGGCCCCTTATTAGAATACTATTTCAAATTTTCCAGCAAAACAAAATGGCTGACAAAATTTAATTATGATTCATAATTAAAAACCAAGTGAGAGCCCCCTTACTAGAATACTATTTCAAATAATGTTTGCATGAATGATATCGTGTTTGCTGATTTTTCAATTGGTGGATAATACTGTGTTTTGTTATTTTACTTGTAGTATTGATTCTTCTTTCCTGATTGATGATTACTAAAGAACGGAATCGAGGTATAAGGCGAAAGTGGAGTGAAGACAATATGCAAAATGCAATTGCTGCAGTGAGAAATGGTATTTCCAAAAATTCAGCAAGTAAGCAGTTTTCATTGCCACGTGGAGCGTTGCGAGATTATTTACGAAAAAATGTCAAAATGTGGTATGGGTCGTAAATCTATTCTCACATCAGAACAGGAATTGCATTCACGAATTATTCTATTGGCAGCAGTGGGATATCCGCTAACTTTCAAGGTGTTACGTAGATGCGTTTTCAATTTTTTCAATGCAAACTCTATAAGCCACCCGTTCTATAAAGACATCAAAATGGCGGGCCGTTTTTTGATTAGAGTATTCTTCAACCGTAACCCCCAAATTAGCAAGCGTAAGGCTCAGAGCATGAATCCTGCCATGGTCCAAAAACTAAACCGATTTATAGTGAAGGATTATTTTGCAAAACTGCGTAAGATTCTAAATGACCTTAATATTATAGATAAGCCACAGTGCATGTGTAATATGGACGAGAAAGGTTGCCGTTTGGCACTCCACCACCAACAGGTTCTTGCAAAGAAGAGTGTCAAACGAGTTTAACTGGTAGCAAGTGAACATGGGCAAAACGTCACGATAGTCTCATGTGGAAACGATATGGGTTCTGGAGTACCTCCGTTCACCTTATTCAAGGGGAAACGGATAAAACGAGAATGGACCGATTATTTACCACCAGGAAGCATATCATTAGTGACACCTAAAGGCAGTATTACAATTGAAACCTTCAAGTCATGGCTTCAACATTTTGCAAAATAGAAAGCACCTGAACCATGTCTCATAATTTTCGATGGTACTAAATGTCATTTAGATCACTCAATTGTTATTGTCGCTGAAGAGTTAGGAATCACCTTATACTACTTACCAAGCAATACGACCCACGAGTTCCAACCAATGTACAAGGCAGTCTTTGGCTCTTTTGAACATTATTAGGATGATGACGTTCTTAAGTACTGGTCTAATCATAGAGATCGTTCTCTAACAAAACAACGTTTGGGTATCATTTTTTCTGTCGCTTGGGACAAGTGCATAACCCCACCCAACTTAAAATCTGGATTTTCGGCGACTGGTATTATCCCATTTGACCCAGATATCTTACCAGTTGAATCATTTGCACCAAGCAGAGTTAGTGAAAATCCAATAGAAACATAAGAAAAGGTAAGACATCGTTTCCAGGTTCAGTAGAACGGCCCGCTCAACATAGAGAGAATACACCGTTTCCAGATCCTTCAAATACGGCTAACACACCAATTAAGAATAAGTCCAATCCTTCCAGAAAGACTATCAGACGTCAATTACAAACTTTTAGTGATGATCCTGAGGGTGACAAATTTGAGGTATCTGACAGTTCATCTGAAGAATAAACCAGTGACACCTCCGAAAGCGATGACGAGAATAATATTTCTTTCAGCGATATGCTCAGTATACCAGCAATGGCACATAAGTTCAATAAAAGATGGAAAACAAGCAAGAAACAGTAGAGCAAAATCAATTTACATTGTTTGTATATGACTTAGACAATATTTGCTCCATACATATTTTGTCTTAAAAGTATTTAACGTTCCGTAAAAAGTAATTAAAAGCTTAACATGGCAATATTGCATACACTTACCTTATTATAGAAATTACTCTTTAAGTAGGAGTTTGTAATGATCCTGCGAATCTTTTACATCAAATTTTCTATCCTAGAAAATAATTCGTATCAAACCTTATTTCCTAGTTATTTCCACAACTGTGTTATCATTGTCCATAAATGTTATCAGTTACCATTCGTATGTCCACTCTCAAAATTTTCCCTACAAATACCTGACCACCTCGCATATTCAAAACACACACACTTTTAACTTTTACTCGACTTTTAGTTTAATACCAGTCCTGTCCATCATTATTCATATTTTGCACTCATACCAGACCAGCATCCGTTTAGTACGCAAAAATCTGATCTATCTGTCCTGGCAGAACCTACCACCTTTTTCACACCACCATCATTTACCACTTACATTCGTTAATCACATATTCCTATAACAACTCTTTTCGGAGCCACGTTTATATAAAACGCTCTTGGCTGGTGTTAGCACCGAATCCGGTATATAAACGTGCCTAAGGTACGTAGTATTTAGTTTGCCGGAGGCACCGCCTCGTATTACTAATTATTGCGATCTCCGAAACTATATACAATTGGATACAACTACCCTCCACAAAAAAGAAACGTATTATAATTCAGACCAACATCTTGGTTGTAACTGCACCGAGGTGGGCTTACGAACGATGTAGTTATTTCGACAGAGGTCCTGCCCTGAACATATAACTACTTCCACACAAACCAACCGCTTTGACACATAAATACCCCCTTAATCGTGGCCGGCAGTCGAGGCTTCGAATACGTGTTCCCGCGACTGTAATTCTGCTCCAATACCGCCTGTTAGTAACGATAGAAATAGGACCAATCATAATTACATTTTATTTTTCATGTATTCGTTTGTTATTTATCCAAGATATTTTAAGTTTATTTCATTTATTTCATAGAATTTTCTTTCTCGTATTTTATTATAAAAACATTTATAACCATTCTGTTACATGTTAATTACTTATTCACAAAATAGTGGGTCGTTTAAACCCCGATCCAGAAGATTACAGGCTCATGGACTACCAGAAATTTGCTTTGTAGACCTGTAACGCTACAAGTTTAAAAATAGTGCATTAAACGCGTGCGAAAAGTAGATTTAGCGCTCGCCAAACTTCGTGATGGCTCTAAAATGTTTGACTTTTCTCTTTTGTGTATAGGTATTATTATAACAAAACTCAGAGTTACTTTCAATTTAAAACTCATTATTTTTTGACGTATCATTTAAAAGAGTTAATTAAACTTGCAAAAATATCTTTAAGGTTTTGCAAATTCTGCTGTTATTATCGAGAAAAATAAATAATATGAGATAAGAAAGTGGGTTAATTGTGTTGTCTCTACTTCCTACGTTTGTTCTAGTTTACCCCGTTATTAACTTGTAAACTTTTTCAAGTAGAGATTGAATTATTACCTTAGAGCACCACATTACCAATAATGTTTATTTAATAACACACTATTAACAACTGTCTAGTGTGGGTTACTCTGAATTACATTACTTTAATAACCGCCTTAATGCGCTCATAAATGGGTATTTCTATAAAATCTGCAATGTAAAAATATATTTCACAGATAAATATTTTATGACAATAGGAGCATGTATTTTGTAAAACGCAACTGGGGGTTTTAATGTATTTTTTACGATAGATAAATGACTATGTCATATTATCTAAAGCTGTAAATGTTTAACCTGTGTCATTTGTTCTTTATGACTTCTTAAATTACCTTTATAAAGTACAAGTATGCGCGGTAATAAGTGTATTAAAGTTTTCACGTATTCCTTGAAAGAATGTTAAGATTTAGATTTCTTTTATTATAGATTATCATAAAATTCTTAATATCTCTTTAAAATGATGTTTTATATAGATACAAGTATAGCTTGTTTCCCATAAAGCATTGCCTAAAGGTATTAGAGCTCTTATATCCCTATTCCTAGTATGGCAAATTGGTAACGGAGTAACCCTGCCAATGATTAAGCTTTTACCTTACTTAATAAGAACTAAATAAGGTACAGCCAAATCTAAACCATTCCAGACTGAGTATTTGAGTAACTGCCGTAAAAAATATTACTTAAGGTCAATTTCGGTTGCGATTACATAAGCTCTGCAAGTAACGTTCTTCACCATGCGTTACACAACTTAAATTCTATTACTAATATACTACACTCACAATTTTAATCAGAAACTTTACGTAATGCTGTAACTCTCCGGAATCTGTCCACAAAAATATTGAGTTGTAAACAAAAGAGCGAGAATAAGGAAAATAATTAGGAAGATTCTCAAAAGTTTGTTGCCACGCAATAAACATGAGACCTTATAGGGATCAATTAGCTATTGCCAAGTTTGAGAAAGACCCTGGAGAGCTAGAGAATTAGCAGAAGTTTTAGTAAAACAGAATTGGTGTTGTGTACGAATTGAAAAAATACTTTCGTCTTATATTCTGGGTGTGGGCACGCTTAAGGCGGTGGCCGCTTAGTAACTTCTTGCACTTCTGGTTTCAATAGCGTCAACAGTAGCTACCTGGAGTGGCTCTAACTCCAGGCCGGTTTTAATAATAACAATGATAAGGTATTTAAACCTTCCGGAACGATTTATTTTAAAGATTTTCAGGTACAATATATACTAAACGTTTTACAGGTAGACTTTAAGAAGGGATTATCGCGATATGCGATTAGGTCGAATACTCGTTCAGGACTTCGTGAGAGAAGTATACTGTGTCGCTCGCGATGGGTGAGCGGATAATATAGCTGGTTACGGGACTGCGACTAAGAAGTGCTGATAGAAGAACTAATTTTAAGCGGTTTATTACGTTTAGCGCGATTACGATGTAACACTGACTGTTACGTACTGGGTTCGTAATTTACGAAACTGGGTGACCGAAACATGGTCTAATTGCGGGCGGCTTGTTGCTTTCAACCTGTCAGCTTCCTACACTTCGGTTTTTTATTTTGCCTGGTGTAGGCGTGTTTGTGTGAGTCAGTGTGCGGTGGGTAGATGGAGTATCGATTACAATAATGTGGGCAAATACCCGTTGCGCAGTTTAATTGATACGCCGGGGATTGGCAGAATTTGCCCGAAGTGAAGCCGTTCACTGGTGTAAGTGTGGTGTTGTATGTTTAACTTACAATGCACGTGACCGCAGATTGAGGTACTAATAAACCCTGGTGTAAGATAAGTTCAGGCTGGCGAGTTGTCTCGACATAAAGCAGGTGAACGGAACGGTACGAAGTAGAAAGATAAGCTGAATACCAACCGATATCCGAATTCACGGAAAATCGATGGATGTGACTTAGATCCGTGGACGATACCTTCGTAGTTTGGCAACATGGCAAGCATAAGCTAGGTGAATTCCTAGATCATCTAAATAGCCGCGTATCCTCCATAAAATTCACAATGGAATTAGAGTCGGAACAAAAACTGCCATTCTTGGATGTTCTTGTACATAGGAATGACAACACTTTCACGACATGTGTATAGGGGAAACCTACTCACGCGGGGAGATACGCACACTACAACTCAACCACTACAAAAACGTGAAGTTAGGCGTGGCAAAGTACTTGTACGATATAACGAAAACAATATGCTCAGAACAAGAGGACCTGAACAAAGAAAATGGGAATATCGCTAAAACACGAGAACAAACCAGCTACTCCGATCTAACACCTAACCTAAACAAGGAAAGGATAACCGGAAAAGAAGAACCTACATATACAGCGATAATACCAAACATACAAGGTACCTCAGACAAAATACGAAGATGGGCAGCTAATGCAAGATACGCACTAGAACCCAGGGGAGTACTAACCAAAATCAAATCACACAATGAATATCAGAATTCCAAGAATTGTGTATACAACCTACCATGCGAATGCGGCAGAGCATACATAGGAGAGAGCAGTAGATCACTCAAAGTTAGAACACAGAAACATAAGAACAACGTCCACAAGGGTGAAACAGAAAAATCAAGAATCGCCGAACATGTCTGAAACGAAGACCACCACATCCAATGGGATAACATACAGATAGTGGCAAAGGACGGGAATACAACTCGCCGGAAACTCAAAGAAGCCACATACATCGCACTAGCAGAAAATCCAATAAGCTAAGCTAGTGTGGAAATGAAACCCATATTGATTCCAATAATGTGCGAAAGGCTTAAGCGCAATCCACCTGCGTAATAGGTTACGGCGCAACATGCACGATAAACCACTGCGCAGCCACGAAAAGGTTTAATATCTATTATACAGGGTGATTCGCGAGGAAGTGGCAATATTTTAAAAATATGTCGAGGAAGCCAAAATAAGTAAAATAAACTCATATGTTCAAGTCCGATTTTCATTTGTTTCAGAGATATTTAAAAAACAAACAAAAATTTATTACAAAAATAAACAAAATAGCATTAATTTACGAAAAATGTTCGAAGCATTAATTTACGAAAAATTTTCGAAAACACCACCGCCCACTTGGATACACTTATTTGCGCGTTTATAAACTGCACTAGTAGCGCGTTTCAATGAACGATTGTTCGCTCTAGTGATAGCTGCTGCATTAAGAATGCGATTTAGTAACGCTTCCCTCGTTTCCACTTTGGTAGCATAAACTAACGACTTCATCCATCCCCAAAGGCAAAAATCGAGGGGAGTGAGATCCGGTGATCTCGGTGGCCAAGGAAGCGGACCGCCTCTGCCAATCCAAAGATCACCGAAAGTGGTATTCAGAAAATTTCGTACATTATTTGAATAGTGAGGAGGCGCTCCATCATGTTGGAAGATAATTCGTTGTCGAATATTTAAAGGTGCTTCGTCCAATATTTCTTTTAAATGGTCTTCTAAAAAACGTAAATATCCTTGTCCAGTAAGGCGCGCATCTAATACGAAAGGACCGATTAATTGATCATTTAGAATACCGCACCAAACGTTAATGCTAAATCGATGTTGGAAATTGTCTTCTATCGTAGCATGGGGATTTTCGTCCGACCATCGATGATTATTGTGGCAATTGTTAATTCCATCTCGCGTAAATTGAGCTTCATCCGACCACAAAATGTCTTTACACAATCTTCTGTTTTCCCGAATCCAATGACAAAATTGTAGCCTTAAAGGATAATCGCCTTCGTGGAGATTTTGTACTTTTTGCAAATGATAAGCGTTCAAACCTTGTTGCTTAAGTGTTTTCCAAGCCATTGTTTGTGGTATTTCAAATTGGATTGCGATGCGCCTTGTACTTATCTCTGGATTTTCGTCTACCACATCCAGAATATCCAAGTCAAACAGCGATTCCGTGTTCTCTTTCAGAAACAATACTTGCACTTGGAAATGTCCCAGTTTCGCCGGCATGTGTAAAAACAGTTTGAAATACTCGCTTGTTAGGAACTCTTCGATTCGGAAAACGACGTCGATACTCCTCCACTGCACGAGCATTACTACCATTACAGAACCCATATACAAATATCATATCGGCATATTCTTTACGACTAAATTTGTGGGGCATTTTTACAACTTCATAAAACTAATGTTGAACAACTGTCACTTTAACAACTAACTGTCAGTTTTCATTTCAGTTGCCTACTTTCACCTAATTACACATAAGTTCTGGTTGCGTAATCCAGAAAGTCAACTCTTAAAAATAAATACCCTGTTAGGGAATTTTGCAAATATTGGCGATAGTGAGAATGTTCTTGGTGAGAATTTATTAGCCGCCAAATTTAAAGTTACTAAAAGGGCAATAATTATTTTAAAAGTTTCCTTTCTGGATTTCGCTCTCAGAATTACGTGCATAAGGTCAATACATCAACGTACTTCGTAATAGGCAAAAAATTGATGAGATTTGACATTTTAAGAAAAAGTCAATTATCCTTAAACTTAAACATATGAGTTTATTTTACTTATTTTGGCTTCCTCGACATATCTTTAAAATATTGCCACTTCCTCGCGAATCACCCTGTATATACATGTATATATATATATATATATATATATATATATATATATATATATATATATATATAATATATATATATATATATTGAAAATCGGTTTTTGTGGCACCGTGAAACTAATCGTCGACGTGGCACCCGGAATTTTGTATACCGGGTGGTCGTAAAGGAAGGAATAAATTCATCTCGTAAAGCACAATTTTTTTCAAAAATCGCTCGGACCCGTCGATTTTATATTTTTTCGGGGCATATTTTGCGAAAAAAAAAATTTTATACGGGGTGTCTCAAAAAAGATTAGCTAAAAAAATTTTTTTTTTCAAACCCAATTTTTTTATTGCATTTTTGGATCGCCCTTACAATTCTTCAATTTTTCATGTAGCATGTGCTATACCTAATACCAAGCGTTTTGAAGTTATTCGCATTCAAAATTTAAAAATTGAAAAAAGATCATGAAGAAAACGAAAAATAAAATAATTTTTATAACGTTTTATTATATCGAAAACAAAGATTCGTAAACTTAAAAATAATTTTATTTCAGCAAATGTTCGAAATGTCCTCCGTTAGTCAACTGACAATAGCCTAATCGATCTACAAATTCCTGCTGCACATTTCGAACCATTTCGGGCGTTAGTTGACTAACGGAGGACATTTCGAACATTTGCTGAAATAAAATTATTTTAAGTTTACGAATCTTTGTTTTCGATATAATAGAACGTTATAAAATTATTTTATTTTCGTTTTCTTCATGATCTTTTTCAATTTTTAAATTTTGAATCGAATAACTGCAAAACGCTTGGACTTAGGTATAGCACATGCTACATGACAAATGTTTAGAATTGTAAGGGCAATCCAAAATGCAGTAAAAAAATTGGGTTGCAATTTGAAAAAAAAAATTTTTTTAGCAAATTTTTTTTGAGACACCCTGTATAAATTTTTTTTTTTTCGCAAAATATGCCCCGAAAAAATATAAAATCGACGGGTCCGAGCGATTTTTGAAAAAAATTGTGCTTTACGAGATATTGAATTTATTCCTTCCTTTACGACCATCCCGTATATAAAATTACGTTTAAAGCACCAGTATATAAAAAAACGTGTATATGCGATCCAGCACCTTATATATATTGACTGGGTGGGAGGTGTGTGATGCACTGACGTCACAAACAACTTTTGTGCAAGAATGCAGGTAACGGGATTTCTTAACACATGCGTTTACAGAAATCATAAAATAGATTTTATGTTTTTGTAAAATCTTCGACAACCTTTTCCCGTTATTCTTAAAATGATTTAAACCTGCACTTTTTTTGATAATCTTGTAGATTGAAAAAAACTATTTCATTGTTAATAAATAAATTACGCTTTTTCGGAAAATCCTTTTCAGCAGTTTACTAATTAGTTTTATAATCACTCGCGTGAGATTTTGAATAACAAGCATAATTTTATGAAAATGTAAACTTTCACGATATTTACACATATTAAAATACTTATCTTTTTGGGTTTTTTGTGGTGTATTTGTATTTTAAGTTATACAATCTAAACGTTTCGATATCACTTACAGTTATTTTCGTCAGTAGCAGTATTATTTATTAAAATTGTTAAAGTGGAAAACAATTTTGTGAAATTTGAAAAATTAGAATTTAAAATTTTCACCAAAAAATTTTGTAATGAAGTCGCAGATGGAGCAACGTCATTTTAGGTTGTAATAAGAGACAGACAGGATTGATAATAGCGAATAATTGATTTATTGTTGCCGTTCCTACTATTACTATTAAAACATAAAAAATATTTAAAATGCTAAATTGTTTACTATGTTCAAGCATAAACAATATAAAATTCCTATCACTAAAATTTTTTTTTTAATGTTGAACTTTGTTTCTTAGTTGAGCAATAGTTCTGTTTTTACAAAACTTTTCTAAACTTTCCATTTCATTCGTATTTGGATATGATGGTTTTAACTTCATAATTTCAAAATTACGAAAAATATAGAGACTTTTATTATTTCTCATGGTTACAAAATAAAGTCACGAAATGAATATATTTCATATTTTATTCCATTTTTTAGAATATGTTAACAATTCACAAATATATAATTCGAAAAATCTAAAAAAAATCAAACATCCTAAAAATCTAGCTACTCTCATAATTTTCTATGGAAAATTGAAGTTAATAAACATATCTCTCATTTCTTTGCTTATACTTTTAAATGTTAAAATGTTAAATACATAAAAAAAATTTTAAAAATTCAATTTTTCTTGTATTTTCAATAGTGAGTTTCTCGAAAACTATGGCACATAGGAAAAATACTAGGATATTTCTTTTTAGGAAATTAATCAAGCTGTCTTTTTTATAACGAGTAATTTTTCGATATCTTTGACGGTTAACGAGTTATTAGCAAAATAAAGCTATCCTCGAAAGGGGCGGTTTGTGGGCCGAGGGATTACGCACCACCATTAGAACCGATTTTTGTGGTTTTATGATGTATCACCCCTCCACTAACAGTTTCTGAAGAAAAATCTCAGAAAATATGTTTTGCGATCTTCTTACCGACTGGACTAAATGTAGGTTTATCTTTTTTGGGGTTTTTTAATGGTGTATTTTAAATTATACAATCTAAACGTTTCGATAACACTTACAGTTATCTTCGTCAGTAGTAATGTTTGTTAAAAATTGTTAAAGATGTTGTAAACAATTTTGTCAAAGTTGAAAAATTAAAACATAAACATAAGCCTGCAATTAATATAACAGTTTGAGAAACGTATAAAGCCAACTATAAAATTAAATTTTAGTAAAGGATAATTAGGTCATTAAAAATTAAATATTGTTAAACTGGCTTAAAGATGACAAATCAGAACACTCTCTACGGCGAACGCTAACAATGAAATTTATCAGCTAATGTTACAAATAGAATTGAAAAAATCCTAATTAAATATGGCATTAGGACTATTTTTAAACCTACAAGAAAAATTAAAGAACATTTAAGATCACCTAAAGATGTGTCAAACCCTTTATCATCTTCCGGAGTGTATAAGTTATCTTGTTCATGTGGAAAAGTATACATCGGAACTACAAAACGTAGCTTTGATACAAGACGCAAAGAACATATGAGATTTTGTAGATTAGGTCAACCAGAGAGGTCTGCTGTGGCTGACCATGCCCTGAATAACCTACATCATGACATTCAATTTGACAATATGGAAATATTGTCAAGACAAACTCATTATTATGTTCGTTTACAACGTGAAGCTATAGAAATATATAAACACCCTACTAATTTTAATAGACAAGAAGAAAATCTCTGTTTAAATAGGTTTTGGCATCTTATAATTAAAAAAAAGCACAATGATACGTCTTAATTTTGATTTTAATTTTAACTTTTGGTATGTCTAGGTTTTTTGCTGTTTTTCCTAGACCTTGAAGCAAATGCTTTACCAATTGTATGTTAAATTACCACAGCACTATAATTAAACATAAGTAGTTGAAATTAAATTAAAATTAAAAATTACAACAAACGTTCTGCATTATGCTTTTCATTGTTAATAACACTTCCACTTATTGATAAAGATATCTCTTTGTTAGATTTAACCGGGTTATTTTGTTTGATGTGATGTTTGGATTTGTGAATGCTTCTATCATTTTCAAATTGAAGTTTTCCACAACTTTACACTTACATCATAACTCGATTAAATTTTGTTAAATGTGATTTTTGGCTGACAAATTTCATTGTTAGCTTTCGCCGTAGAGTGTTCTGATTTGTCATCTTTAAGGCAGTTTAACAATATTTAATTGTTAATAACCTAGTTATACTTTACTAAAATTTATTTTTTTATAGTTGTTATAGGTTTCTCAAACTGTTATATTAATAACAGGCTTATGTTTATGTTTTAATTTTTCAACTTTGACAAAATTATTTACATCTTTAACAATTTTTAACAAATATTACTACTGACGATGATAACTGTAAGTGTTATCGAAACGTTTAGATTGTATAATTTAAAATACATCATAAATGTAATTTTAGTAACATTAGATAAAATTTTCGATAAAAACTTAGCTATCTGGATTTGCGCGGGATGCTATATGTCTAACTGGTTTAGTTTGTTTGTGTAATTTATGTAATCTACACGTTTTAGATGTAGGACGTGTGAGTAGATGTAATTTAGATTTCATTAAATATTGAATTTCAAACGATTTAGCGATTATGACTATTGAACATTTTTGAAACAAAGTTAAAGAATTTTACCACTTATTTAATTAATTCAGTAGCGGGTTAGCAATGATTTTAAATGCCATTCAGGCATAGCTAACTTTATTATTATTTTAGTATGTAAAAATCAGGCACAGAATAACAAATTGAACAAAGTGGATCTTAAACCTAAATTTACAATTGAACAGGAAACAATTAAAGATTACATTTTTTAGACATAAGCAAAACGGTAAAGGTCATAAATCTGACAGAATAATCAATTCCAATTTACACACATCAATGAAAGCTATCAATAATTTAGTTAAGTTTACCATTGCAAAATCTCCACAAATACACCATAAAAAGGAATGAACGGAATTAAGAATATTCTTCTCAAAAATAATTATCTTAGTAATCTTTCAATAATTTAGATTGTGAAGAAATACCTAACAATACTCCAACACAAAAGACAAAAGATAACAAATCAAATGTTTACAAAATTGACTGCAATAATTGTTACAAGTGTTATGTAGGGAGTACAAAATTTTTGAAGACCTTTCACATAAACTAGAATGCTTTTAAGCTTTAAAAATTCACTAAACGCGAACGTACGGTGAACAGTAAGTTCGCGAACGTGTATGATTGTCAGTGTTAACTCAAGTTTCGATATATGTTTCATATTTATAGTACACTTGTTAATTAAGCCACAGAACCTCTCTCTGGAGGGGATTGATGTGCGTCTTGTTTTACGATTAAATCCAGAAATTTTGTTGGTAGGAGGTCCATAATTGTTTCCCTGTAATAGATTGTTAACAAATCAAAATTTCAGTAATGTATTTGAATGGGTTTTTTAATCCACGGAGAAAAAAGCAAATACATTTCTCTATCACACTGTCCAAATGTCTTCATAAAAACTGATGGTTAAATCTAGAAATGCATACCACTGGTAAATGGTTTGAGGTTCCAAAACAATAAATTTTAAAAACTAAATTTTGAAACAGTAAATCTTGTGTGTTGCTTAATTTTCTTACAGAGTTAGGCAATTAAGGTATGGTCTATCGTTTCCATTTTCAAGTGTTTTATACAAAATTCTTTAAAACGTACACTGCAATGTCATGTCATTCTTCAAAAGATTTTTTGCGTTTTTAGTTGTGCTCCATTTGTAGTAACTGCGGCGGTGATCCTTTCTACGCCGCATCACAAAAATTCTGTGCTGTAAGTTAAATGCTAATACTTCCAATTCTATACTACGCTTAGAGAGGTAAAGAGGGATTTGCACAAAAAATGTGCTCAATTATTTTCAAATATTTAACTAATTTTAAAATTGTGAAGAACAAGTTGTAGTGATAACACACTTTGGTATTGGGTTGAAAAGCTGATAAAAATAAAATTTGCACGACTGCACATACACAACTGAAATACTCTTTTACTCACTCCCATCTAACGTTAGCGAATAACATTATATTTATACACAATGATATAAATAACTTAGAACGTAAGTCCAGAAAACATAGTTTTAGCTTAAATCCTTTTAAATCTATCTTTATTATTTTTGACAGGTTCAAAGAAAAAATAGGGAAAGACTTAAAAATATTAGTTAGTGAAGTAAATCTTAAATGTTCACAAGTGGTACGAAACTTGGACCTTGAAATGGACAATAACCTATGATTTCAAGAACATGTTACTAAATGTGTTAAGAAATCGTACTCTAGTTTAAAATGTTATTTCCTCATCACCATATACCTACTATCGCAAGTATTAAAATTACAATTAACTGAATCACTCGTATCGTCATTTTAATTTTTGTGATGTAATATACCATATACGGTCCATGCCTTGCAAGTACAGAAAAAAATTATATTCGAAGAGTACAAAAATCATGTTTACGCTTTGTTTATGGGATAAGGAAATATAAACCCATTACTGACAAATTAAACGACGCTAATTGGCTAAACATGGATAACAGAATGGTACTTCATGCCGCTGTACTTTACCATTCAATCATTTATAATGAGTTTCCACCATATTTGCACCAAAAAATTAGACGCCGAAGCGACGTTCACAACGTAAACCTTAGATTTAAAGGACTAATTTCGCCTTCATCTTTTCGAACACATATGTTTCATCGATCATTTGCATATAACATCTATTCCTTATATAATAAACTGTTACCGCCTCTCAAAAGTCAGTCACTTTCCAAATTTAGATTTTTGTACAGACAACTGTTGTTAACATCGCAAGCATAATTCACCATATTAATGCAATTCAAATTTAAATTCCATATCTGTATATTATTCGTTTTGCACAAAGCTAGCCTTCATCTTTATCTCTTTTTGTTATATTATAATTTGGGGTTGAAACTTAAATCAGTTTTACTGCCTGTTAACTCTTTTTTTTTGCAATTCTAATTTATAATTTAAGCGCACGTTTATAGTAGTATTACTTTCCTGTTTTTTTATTGCAAAAAATAAACATTATTTTTTTTTTATAGTAGTAATAAGGGCATCGATTCCTGGGATCATTAGCCCATTGTTCTTCATCTCTTATTTATGTTACATTAGCTTTATATCTTGTCAAATATTTGAATCTCTTGTAGGAATTGAATTGTTCTACTCGTCATATCATCTGTCAGTGTTAGAGCCTCTTTTAGGTTTTTTGGTATTTTGTTCGTTGTGCGTTGGTTTGTGTAATTTGGACACTCAATCAGTATGTGACTGACTGTAAGGTCGGTTTTACAATTTTGACATACTGGTTTTTCCGTTCTTGACATTCTTGGGGATAGCATGTATGAGGAAGTAATATTACAGTGGCCGATACGCAGGTGAGTTATAGCTACCTGCTCGCGCCGTTTGAGAGATGCGGGATATACAGTTTTTTCTATATCTTAATTTACTGTCAGATGTATTCCATTCTTCTTCCCACTCGTCGTTTGTTATCCATTTGTAGTGTTGTTTTAAGTCCTGCATCCGAACGGGTACCTCGTCAGCAGTTTTATTTTTTGCAGCTTGCCGAGCTGCTTTGTCTGCCTGTTCGTTATCGGGTATACCTATGTGGCTTGGAATCCACGTAAGGTGCGTATCATATCCGTGCTGCATGAGGCTGTTAAGTTGTGAGATGATTGTATTAGTAAGATCATCTTTTTCTGATTTATTCTGAATTGCCTGTATGCTGCTTTTTGAATCTGTGCAGATTACAAATTTTTTGCTTCACGACGACATACATATGTGCAGGGCTTGCATGATAGCAACCATTTCTGCTGTATAAACGCTCGCCCACTTTGGCAATGTTAAATTACATAATTTCCTCGTTTACAACTACAGAGCATCCGGTTCCTTCGCTTGTTTTCGATCCATCAGTATATAACAATTGATAGCTGTTGTATTCATTTACGAATTCCTTAAAGCCTTCTAATAACATTATCGTTGGTGTTCTCTTTTGGTAGTGAGTCAGTGTTTCAATTACCAGCGACTTAGTTTGCTGCCAAGGAGGTACTTCCTGTATTCGTGCGTGGAAGGTGTTTGGAACCTTCAGTTTCAGTCTGTTTAGTTTTTCGTGGTATCTGGTTGTTGCTGGTCTAGTAATTGTAGGACGTTTGTTATATATAGAATCTGTGGAGCACTTAAAAATAATGTCATATACAGGGTGATCTGGTTGTGTGTGTATTTGTGCCCCGTAACACAACAGGAGGTTAGTCGTCCTAAGCGATAAAAGTTGAAATCCTGCCTCAAACCTTATTGAGTTGTGTGGACTGGTTCTGAATGCTCCAATTGCTAATCGTATACTCTGGCATTGTATTGCTTCCAGTCGATCCAGCAAAGATTTACGTGCTAAGAAGTATACTATTGCGCCGTAGTCAACTTTTGACAGTATCATCAATCTATACACTCTTAATAAAGTTTTCCACTGACTTCCTCAAGTTATACTAGATAAGACTTTAACGATGTTTAGCACTCGTTTGCATTTTGCCAGCAAGTCGTTTATGTGATCTTTCCAGGATAGCCTTTCATCCAAAACAACTCCTAAGAATTTTATTTTTCTATTTCGGGAAATGATGGTGTGTTCTAGTTTTAGGGGAGTTTTCATATTACATGAACGTAGACGACAAAAATGGACGTGAACCGTTTTAGACGTGGAGAACCTGAAACCAATCGATTTAGCAACTTTAGATATCTTATTAACTGCTTTTTGGAGTTTTTGGGTTAGGTCTCCATTTTTTGGTGTAGCGTAAAATAAGCAGAGGTCATCAACGTACAGTATCGCTTTTACGCCTGTGTCAGTTATGAGTAACATGTTAACGGCTATCAAAAATAGTGTAACACTTATAGAGGAACCCTGTGGGATTCCATTGGATACTGAGCCTATGGACGATTCAACTTCTCCGATTCGTACCTGTATTTGTCGATTACGCAAAAATCGTAGACAAAGTGTGCTAGATTCCCTCTCATGCATAGTTTTTAAAATATTGTATCTCCATGTACAATCGTAGGCCTTTTCAATATCAAAAAAGATTGCCGACGAATGGTGCCTATGGGCGAAAGCTGTTTGGACATGGTCTTCTAATATGACAACATTGTCGAGTGCACTTCGACGTTTTCTAAATCCAAATTTATGTGGAGACAACATTCACTGGGATATGTTCCGTAGCGCCATAATAAATTATATAACAGAAGCAGTGATTCTAAAGCTTGTTCTGGCATGTTTCTGATCATTTGGTACGTTACACCGTAGTGACCAGGGGATGAAATTTTGCACAATGACAACGCACTTTTAAGTTCTTTCATAGAAAATTCCGAGTTGTAGGGAAGATCTTCATTTGTTTGAAACGATAAGGGACTTTCTAGCGAAGATTTACCCTTTTGGAATTCTAGATTACAATTTTTGTCACTGCTAATTTCCTGGAAATATTCCATAAAAGCTTCTGCAATGTCCACTCTGTTTGATATTATTTTTCCCTTGTACTGTAGCTGTGCTGGTATCGAATAAGTGCTATGTCTAGCAATTCTTTTTCATTAAGTACATCTGTCTCATTAAGATAATTTGAACTTGTTGAAAGTACTTAATTATACAAATTACAAGAATTTGGTCATCTTTCAATATTTCTTGACAGCTATTTACAGGGTATGTTCTTTTGTTTAATGACTATGACTATGTGATAAGCAAGCAATAATGGAACAAAAGACAGGAAATTATTAATCTCGTATGTTTATTGAAATTTACTTAATGATAAGAATCTTCTTGACCAGTTTCAAACGTTAGGCATAGATACCTGAGGTAATTAAATAGTAAAAATAACATAAACGACAACTACTTTAATTTTGTCTTGAAGTTTGTGAAATGGTATATATACAACCAACAAATGACACAAATTGATTATATTTATTGAAAACTACACAGTTCACATTTCTTATTTACCCCAATAAATGTAATAAATTGAAAGCAATCATAAAAAGTTAAAATTTTATTAGAACTGATAGCATTAATGAAACAAAATTTTATAAATTTATTTCGTACTATGGTTAAAGGTAAGAGAATTTCAAACTGGTGAACAATTTAAATAGTAAAATATCATAAAAGATAGCTATTCAAATTTAATTTTTATTTTAAAAGTTGCAAAATTGTATGTAAGAAAATTTAAATTGCCGGAAAGTAGTAAACAAAGACAACAAATGATTAATTTCTAACATTTATTAAAATTTACTTAATACTTTAATTTAGTTAATGATAAGAGAGCTTTACGGGTCTATTCCAAATGTTAGTTATACATTAATGAGTCATTTACATAGTAAAAAGAATGTAAACGATAGGTGTTTACATTTAACTTAATCTTGAAGTTTAATATTTATTGAAAACCACCTGAAATTCATATTTTTTTATTTCTCCAATGATCATACTAAAATGAAAGCAAGTCATGATAAAAAAAGTTTTATTAAAACTGATAACAGTAATGAAACAAAAGAAAAGAAATTAATCGCCTTCAATATTTATTTAATACTATCGCTAACGATAAGAGAATTTCAAGTCTTAGGTATAGATTATTAAACAAATTAAAAAGTGAAATAATGTAAAAGATAACTATTCAAATTCACTGTAACATTATATGGATGCAAATTAAAAAAGTGATACACAAAAAACAGGAAATCATTAATTTCTAAGATTTATTGAAACTTACCTAATAATTTTGTTGGTGGTAAGATAGTTTTGCCGCCATTAAATTAGTTAGCGTATTTAAATTTAATTTTATTAAAGTCCTCAAATTGTATGCATGCAAATTACAATTACCGAAAATTGAAAAAAATTTAAAAATTAGGTTTATTACAATTTCAATAGTCAATAAGTTATAATACAATGTAAAGGTTTTGTTAAAACTGGTAACACAGGTAGAATAAACGAAATTAATAGTCTCTGACTGATTGAAATCTTGATATTTTACTGGATTATAAACGTGTTTTGTTGATCAACATCAAATTTTAGATGTCCCCAAATAAACTAATTAAATAGTAATAGTAAAAACAGCGTTCCGTACTAAAATATAATGTTTTTAGTACTTTTAATCGTAAAGGAAGTTGTCACATTTAATAAAATAACGCATTTATTTCCTCTCGTCTAAACTTTTGTCACAAAGGATGTAATTTAAAAATTTTAAGCATTTTTTCAAACGAAAGATATCTCCAGTAATAAATGAATACAAAGGGTCGTAAAAGGGGAGACTTGAAATAAACAACTGGTTGACCTTCTAACGTACGTGGTTTTAAGTGTATGGTGCGACAACGTAAATGGTGTTACTAAGACCATTCTCTTATACTTTCCCATGGAAGCGCCGCCTTCAGCTCTACAGCATCAACTAAAATCGCAATTTTATAGATATACGTTCGTTGTAGCAAAACGAACTAGCACCAATAAAAGGTGCCACAACGTATATACTGGTGCCATAACGAACGTATACACTACAAAATGGTGCCACTAGGAAGGTTTACATATATATGTATATATATATATATATATATATATATATATATATATATATATATATATATATATATATATATATATATATATATATATATATATATATATATACAAACCTGATGACGGAAGCCGAGTCCGCTTCCGAAACGTCGCGCTCAAAAAGCAAAAACTGTGGAAATAGGCCGATCAACTCGACTAATATAAAACCAGAGTTACAAAACACTTATTATGCAGGATTAGAAACTCTGTAAGCCACTTTGCTTACAATAATTAAAATTGTTTATTTTAATTTGCCTCCAACTAACTCAATCGTGTCTATTTTAACAAGACGGGGGTGGTTCGTAAATACAGGGTATATAGGCTTAACACGGTTCACCTTGAATAATTAGAGTAAAATGGTATAAACGTATATTCTCCTATTGTTACATTGCTAAGTAAGAAAAAAGGAACTAAAATAAGTCATTCCTAAAATTAATAATAACTCTATGAACAAAATAAAAAAGGGTGAAATATGTCCACTTCCCTTGGACCACCCTCTCTGGAAGAACGCCCTTCGACTGCAGGTGGTCGGCTCACTGGGTCCTGAAACGTTTCTGTGAAAATAGAAATGATTACGGTTCAAGTGAAGGCGTATTATGCAACAATACGGACAAAAATGACTCTAAAATTATTTAGAAAAACATAAAGTCGGTCCTGACTAAAAAAGACCAGGAGCCATAGGCGCAGCGCTGGAATGCTATCTGCCTTACCTAAGGGAGTACAGGTCAAAGTCCGCGCTGGCGTTTCGAGTAGGTCAGTTCCCCAGAAAATTAATAAGTTAAAGTAACATTGGTGCGCATCACTAGTCTTATTCTCGATTTGTCTTTCAGATCGAGTGCATCCAGTACTTGGAATTCCTCACAAAGGATAGGTTGATATTTATACGTTTCCGAATGCAACTTGTTCATGCGCGATTGATTACTTATTACAACGAATTCTCAATCCTCTAAATAATCAGGATTTATTAATTTAGAACGTATTTACATAAAGCTTATTTATAAGAAAGCGTCTATTACTTTTAAACACGTACAAATGAACGAAATTTGCTCTAATTATTAAATACAGGGAATACTGAATTTATTACGGACTTATTCACTTTTAATTTATTATTTATCTGCGAAGTAAATCGTACATCATTTAAACAATTTTTCACCTTATTATATACGTTGTTTATTTCGCATTTAATTTAAATACAAAAAAGGGGTTGCATATTCGTCACAGACCTATTGTTAATTGTTAAGAACTATTTAAACTAAGGTGGTTGATTTACGCGATTTTTAGTACGGCGTAATCGAAATTAAACAATTATGTAATTGTTTTGGATTGAAATGATGTTTTGTTATGTACAGGATTATTCTTTAGATTAAAAAGGTATAACCTTATACCGTTAAACAGACTTGCAGGAGATCGTTAGGAACTATGCAGTATTCAATCAGTCTGTAGCGTTTTTAACTGCGGTTGGTGTAATTTAACAAGCGCTTCCCGGTTAGGATGCGGAAGTAGCTTCTGATATTAACGTTAGCGGTTGCGAGTACCTCTGGGTCTTTTTTGGTATTTCTTTTTGTAAGGTGTGTTAGTATAATGGTGTATGCTGGTTGTTTAAATGCAGAGACGCCTTATAGAATCTGGGACTAACCCGTACTATACTTGTTAGACGCATCTCCAGGAGGGTGGCACAATTAGAGCGATTACCCTTCTTGCCACCGGAATAAATGGAAGATAACTGCTGGGCATTAGAGCCCGTCGTGGCACCGTTCTGGTTTGTATGGTTGTAGAAGATGACTTCGGGCGTTTACAGCCCGTCGTGACACCTTCTGAGGTGTGTATATGTTTGTAGAAGGTGACGCCAGGCTACATAGCCCGTCGTGGCACCTTCTGATGTGTATACTGGAAATGTGAGATAACTTCCGGGCTCTATAGCCCGTCGTTTATCTGGGTGTCTGGTATAATGTTTTTATGCTCAACTCACGTACTTTCAATCTCCGAATACAACGGCCAGGTGATCGGTTAGCTGGAGTGGGTTCTCAGGCGGCGGCGAGTATCGCGACAGTTCAGAATGCACGTAAGTGACTATCGACAATTCCGCTGCGTACGCGACGAAACTAAGTACGGCAGGCTCGCGCGGTCTGGATATTATTATTTCCGGTAGAGCTTCGCTGCTTTTAAAGAGAATCCGCGGCGGGTGGATCGGGCTTCTGTACAGGGATTCTCAAGTCGCGATTGGCGGAGATTACTCTGACGTAAAAACATTCGATGCTTTTTTTTTAATCTACGTCGGAGGGGATAAAAGAATTATTTGTTGTGCAATCTTGTGTAATTTTACGTTAGTTGATTTAACACGGGATAATTAACAAATAATTAATTAGAAAAATTTTGGTAAAGGCTGCTGGGCCTTTACAGCTCGGTACGGCCCCGAAGCCAAACAACTTTTCAAAAAGCTTGAAACACCGATGAAGAAGCTAGCACTAGAGGAGAACAACCTAACCTTCATCAAAACTCCGATACACAGCCGAAAAATATCACTAATCGTAAAGAGAGCTAGAGAAGCGTTAGTCAAAGAATGAATCAGATATCACCGTTGCAGAAAATACCAGCTCGAACACCAATCCAACAAGATCAGAGATCGAAATCGAGTGAACGAACAAGACTTTGATAGGATAAATACGGCTACCAGAAGTAAATATTCACAGACCAAGGCAATGCACTAGGAAATTCAGCAGAAGAAACTAGAAAAGCTAATGAAGGACAAGAAAGAACCAACGAACATCAATCGCAAAAACACTGTCATAAACATCTCTAAACGAGAACGAAATGAAGATTCTGGGCAACGGCTTGTACTATGCGAACACCGAGGTATATTCCAAAAGTAGATGTAATAACCGCAATTGAAGAAACAGCTATGAAATTAGATCCTGAAGATGCTGAAGAATATATAAGTAAGGTTAGGTTAGTGTTAGATTCATCTAAGCGAGCTAAACCTAACCTCTCTAACCTAGAAAGTAGAGCGGTAATTTCCCTTAAGAATGACCCAACGACCAAAATTCTCTCGGCAGACAAAGGAAACGCGACTGTGGTAATGGATATGAACACTTACGCAGTAAGATCCAAAAACTACTGGACAGGGGCAAGTACAAACAAATACCAAAATAACAGTTGTATGGAGTTACCTTATGTTTTCAGATCACTAAGAAACCGTACAGGATACCTGCATCCCGTTCTCACTTTCCTCGGTCGGCCGCCACCAGTTAAAATCCCTTAACCCCAACATTTTGCTGCATTAGGTGAAGGCTGGATACAATCGCCGTCAGCACAGCTCTACGTAATTTCCTTAGATCATTCACATTATAACCAAAATTCACGTTCGTTAACCAACCCCCTTCAAATTACCAAGTCTCTTTAACAAAACTGATTTTTCCCCTAGGTAGTTCTAGTTCACCGGGAAACCAAAATTACTACAATAAAGTAAAGTAATTTTAAATACAAAGAAGCAATTTCCAATGACGTCCTTTCAATTCAAGCTAAACTGTAAATTAGCGATTACTTAAAAATTAGGTTACTCACTATTTACTAAAAATATTAAACTGCCTACTATAATTCTCTTACTATATCAAGCTCGTCATTACCAATGCTTCCCAAACATAATCGATTATACCTAAATTTTCAATACTCTAATAAAACAAAGAATATCCTCCTACAATTTCTATACACGGGGACACTAGACCTCTTTCTTACCTTAAGCCCAGTTGTTTATAGTCCTTTCCCCACTAGGTCTATCTAACTATTGTTACTGTGTTGTCCACAACACTGGTAAAGCACGCACGTGCGTACGCACACACGCACACACGCACATACGCACCCACGCACACACGCACACAGGCACAGACACAGACACACACACACACACACCCACCCACCCACCCACCCACCCACCCACCCACCCACCCACCCAACCACCCACCATGTATTATTCACATTTTTAACGGTTTTAGTTTATATTTTGTGTATTTATGTAGGACGTATGGGTCCTTTCCTTTTAGTTGTAACTTTACTTTAACTGAAATTTATAAGAGTGTAAGATTTAATGAATAAATGAGACGAAAGGGATAAGAGATAATAACATTTACTTGTAACTACGGGTAATAGTTTACCTTTATTCATTTACGTATTCATTAGTATGATAAATTAGATAAAAGTGTGTAATTGAACTAATTTGGTTCAAACGTGAAACCAAATTGATAAAACGATACTTTTCTTGATAGTAGTAGTTAATATTTGTTCATTTTATTTGATTTAAAAATCTGTTAAAGATGCACTTAAGTTATGAATATACGCTATCTAGTTCTAGTAGTAAGAGGAATCAATGTACGTTTTCATTCAAGATCCTCCAATAACAATGATTTCCGAGTGTAAAAGCTTAAATCATTCATTTTGTGGTTTGTTTTAACTTAGTCCTAATATTTTCTTAATGCACTTTTATTTGTTTCTGTCTTTAGCATGACATGCTTAGACCGACATATTTATCTGTTATGAATCAACTTAGAAATAAAAACTTTATTTGATAGTAGTCCGTAAAAATACTATCACCTTAACTTGCAGAGATTGTGTAGATGAACCCTACTTTATAAAATGAAAAAATAAAATTGTATACTGAAAAGAGCATCACCTACATTTCTACGAATTAGAATATGGAAAGTGACTGGTCTCAGAAGTTTAAACTTTGACCAGAGCTTCTCGAGTCCTGTACTGAGCGGTCAATTTCCTTTGACAGTAGAGCTTTTCTAACTAGGACAGATTGATATCAGGAGTAACAAACATTAATAAATAAGTAAATCACACTAGTTAAGGATATGAACTTGCGGTTAAGTTCGACCGACTCGATTACAATCAAAATAAATGAAATTGTGGTAAATAAAATGTGCGAATTCGAAGAGGTATAGTGAAATTAATTGTGTGTACTTGGAGTACAACTATAAATTATCAAAAAATACAAGTACTAAGTAAACTCTAACGGTTAAAATATTACCTAAACTAGCAAACCATAAACCAATCAATAGAATAACATTTTTGTACCAATTTAAAATCAGTGCGATTTACAACGCATAGAGAGCTTGAAAATCTTTATTTTGCCTGTATTCTAAATTGTCCTGTTTTTAGGGTTACCGCAACTTCTATTGTTTCTTTTGTAGATGATTCGTGAACGCTAAATTTAAAAGTGGCTTTGTTCATGTCAGCTTATTAAACAAACATTTGAGTTTATTTACATTGGCTTTGACAATAATTGTTTAACAGTACAACATACTTACATTTAGTAAAACTGTATTTTTGAGCACTGAGCTAGGTGGGTACTATTAGATTTATAATACGCACATTCCTAGACAGATTTTTGGGCAGTAATATATTGTGGCGCCCAACATGGAGCCTTCATTCAACCAAAACCTAAGAGTGCTACACATATGCGCTTATACAACTACTTCAAAATCTTTGAATCGTTGACGTTTGTTCAAGGTACTGAAACTCACATAATATACGATATGTACACCCCATACAATTTCGATGTATCAAAATAAAGCAGGGAAGGAAAAGTAAATATCTACAATTGAATTGCGTGTTTCATGACGTCATATAATTTTAATAATGAACTCATTTTCTGTATGCAATGTAATTAGGTCCTTGAATGGCAGTGATTGAAAATCATCCTTCCTTAACCGAAACTGTCAATGTAAACAACTCAAAAAACACTATACTACTAAATAAACATGTTCTTAAGGTTAAATCTCAACCATAAAATTTAAATCACGCATTTGATTTGTAGACTACTAATAAGCTTTAATTTTATCTATATCCACTCGAAAATCCAGCAAAGGTTAACAAAAGAATATTCCTCAGTACTCACACAACTGTTTTGCGTTACAGCGTTGAGATGCATGAACAATCAGATAGATATAGGAAAGAAAATAACCCCCGTGATCTTCACCTTTGCAGAGCCCTCGAATGTTTGTCTGGTGTGTTAGACTACGCTCGGTTGTATAGGGACCTTATTTTTTCTAGGGAGGTACTTCTAATTTGTATTTTAAAATGTTAGAAGACTTCTACCGATCCAGATGGGCGAATCTGATGCCTCATCAGTATATGACCAGATCCCACACATCCCTTCGTTTGATTGAATTGTTCCCAAATTGAGTCATTTCCTTACGAGGCAATATGTGGTGGCCTTCCTGCTTGCCCGGTCTAAACCTTGGGGATACCTCAAGGTAGTGGTGTATAAACATCGTGCTTAAGTCCTTAATGTACTTATGGACGCTATTCCTAAGAAAATTGTTCAATATTGATCGATAGCTTTAGGGAACGAGTCCACCTGTGCAACTTCCATTTGGGTGATATTTGCAAAACGTAACTTAACTTTCACGCCATTCCCTTGCGGAATAGGCAAAACAATTCTTGCCTCTTATTTATTTTTCATTCACAATCTTTCTCATGATTTTCTATCTCCACATACCTCCCTAGCTTCCGCAAGATTCATACATTGTCTCTGACATGCCCTTTTATTTTTAAAACTCCTTATCTTTCTTTCCTTTATCATACATTCTACTACATTCAGCCAAGTTTTACGAGACCTAGCAGGCACGATCTTTCCTCTAACCTCGCCCACATATAGTTGCTTCGTTAATCTTGCGTTATTCATTCTCTCAATGTGACCAAACCAACGTAATGTACTACTTTGATATCTATCCATTATCGTCTTTTCTTCGCCACACTCCGTCATTATGCATTCATTCTTTATCTTGTCCCTTCTCGTTTTACCACATGCGCTTCTCAGAAATCTCATACCCACGGCATTTATTTTCCTTTCGTGCTTTTTTTGACATACCCATGTCTCACTTCTATACAGTACTGATGGGGCAAACACGCCATTATAGATTCGCAGCTAGGCTCACGTTTTCGTTTCTTATTATCGTCCACATACTTCCAATCACTTTCCTTCCAGCATTGACCCTTCGTCCAATCTCGCCATCCATTGTACCATCTGCAGTAAACATTCTACCCAGATATACCAGCACGTCCACTTGCTCTACAATTTCATCTTGCAGAGTAAATACTCTACTCTCCTTTCCACCTTCCCGATTAAACACCACAATCTTAGTTTTGTTCAAAACTTGATTAAAAAATACTAAATTGTAACTTTTCCAAAATGTAAAACTTATTTCCTGCATGTCAAAAAAATTTCCCTAATTAATTAGGCAAACATTTTTTGTTTTATTAAACCTGTTACTATTTTATCTGCCATTTGTGTTCTTTAAAGTCGTGTCACAATACGACGTATTCACTAGTTGGCCACATTCGTACTCTGCTTTCGATTTTGAGCAGTGTGATAGTACTAATTTATTTCAGAACTGATCCCATTCTAGTTCTAATTAAGCATAAAAGAAGTTTAAAGGTATTTAAATAATGCTAATGACCATTCTTTCTAAGATGCCTGCACCTGGGTACTTGACCCTCGCCTCTATTCCTTCTGCCTTCCTACCATGATTACTTTCATTATTATTTAGCAAAAATCCATATTTACTATCTATTCGTAATCTAATATTCTATACAAATATGGAATTATCACTTATTCCGTTTACTAATTATCTTCAATCAGAACTTTGGCAGAATTACCTTCAAGATCAAATTCACGCAACTCGAATGCGAGCTGAAAGGTAACTAGAGGTCTTTGGTTTTAAACTCTTTTAAATTCGAATTTGGGAAGTCAAAACTGGACGAAAATCAACCAAGGATGACGGAAAAATCAATTCGTTTAAGGAAAATGTCCAAATGTATGTGAAAAGCAAATGTTTTTCCTGTTATGGTCGTTAATGTCATGGCTACATCTGCTCAAGCAATAATTGTCAAAGTCAAATCCATCCAAACTTATTATTATTGAAGCTTGAAACCGGGCCAATGTCGATTTCCTTGAGTAAAGTGTACTGCCACGTAACAAATGTGCCCTAACGTGCTACTAGTCTTGCAATCAGATTAATTAAATGTGGGCGCCACCTTATTTGAAAGTGGGGTTAACCATACATGATTATAAGGCGTGAACACTGATCAAATAGGTAAAGTAAGTTAACCTACCTTGTGTTAATCCCTCTGGTAACATATCTGTCAAACCCCTAGATTATACCTGAAACTGAATACTCCGAAACACCAGAAAAATTCACATGAAATTATGTGAGCTGGTATAATTACTACTTATTAACTCAATTGTAAGTCGTATTTTTACACAATAATTTTAAATATGTAGTATGTATCTATTGGTTTCAAATAAAACTGAAATTTTAATTGTTCAGTAAATACATATTTTTTTCCAAATGCCGAAGCTGAAACCGTAGGCAATATTCATAAAGTGTAAGATTTACACGACTTCGGATACTAACAATTTATCCGTTGATAAACGCATTCTAAGCAGACAGTAAAAAAAAGTACACACACACACACACACACACACACACACACACACACACACAAAATAGTTTTAATCAAATAAATAATAAAATTTCACCAATAATGAGTTATCTCGCACTATACTCATGTACCATAACTACTCAAGGGCCCGCCTTAGCATAACATCTGTCAGATCCAACCATGAGATTCTTCTGTACTGTTCTTCCTTCCTCCAGGTCCAATTTACTGCTAGACCACCTTCCAGATGGTGGCAAGCTTCATGGAACCTCTTTCTTTCCTTCTAGTTTGACCAAACTCTCGTAACAAGTTCCTAGCAAAACAATCACTCTTTCTGTTACTAATACCGCCCAGATCCTGTACTTCAAACACGATAAACTGACCCAATATTATTGAAAATCGTGTCTCTCTTAATAGTACCAGTGCTCTTTACTGGAGATCCCTTCAAAGCTATGTAAATCCGTATAACACTTAATTAAAAACGGGCTGCGCCAATCTAGGAAACATTATCTCCCAGTTGAAAATACTACACTAACGGAGTGGTTCATTTTGTCACACAAAATTGCAATTCAGAGACGCCTGCGTTTAACTCACAGTAGTTACAAATTGGTTGAACCTTACTTAAATTTCAATAATTCACCAGTCCCTCTCGAGCCCACCACATTCGCTAAAAATTCAAAAAGCTACCGTGTCAACGTTCGATATTCAACACATAACCTCATGTGCATTTTAATCTAATCTATCCTAATTTATTCGATAACGAATCATTTAATTATACATATAGAGACTAAAGTCACACTCCATATACATCATAACCGTGTGTAAGTATCCTCTATGCCGCCACAAAAATACAATGCTAACACTATTCCCACATCTTTACACCAGTGAACCTCAAACTTCAAAGTATTAATTTTTTGAAACATAATCTGTATAACGGCATCTTCAACTCTTGGCGACACTACTGATAAACAATTTCTAGGGAACGCCAGATTTTATGTGTCGTAATAATTTAACCAGGTTTTCGCATTAAAAAATTCCCAAGCTTATGAAGATATAAACTTAATTTAAAATTTGAGTAAGCTATTTTAGCAGTATATTTCGACTTAAACGCTAAATAGTCTTTCCGATTACGTGTCATTGCAGAAATAACAAAAGTCGTAGTTATTATGACGGCAAGCGACATCCGACGTAACTGAAAGAATTCAAAATATGTTTAAACCGGGGACATTTTCATCTGGAAGCAACATGATTGGTTAAAATTTATATTTAGGTATTTTCAATTAATCATTACGATTAATTTCATGTTTGCATCTTTAGAGTTGTTACGAGACAACTGGTAAGTTACTCGACGGAATGGTCGTGGGTCGGACACTGAAACCCTCACGGCGTGTATGGTAATATGTATGTACCGGGTTTATCGTAATATGGGTAGTAAAGTAAAAAAAGGAAAAGGTCACGTATTTCATTCCCTCCTCAATGGGGAGGGCGGGCTGCTCGAGCTTTTCAAGCTCCTTCAACCACAATCATACATTCCCAGCATACATACGTACATGTCGTATACATGCATGGTGGGATTAATGATGGGTGTGGTCAGGAGTTAGGGTTCCGAGGGGGAAATACTACCCCAGCATTTGCCTAAGTAGCCGCACATGATGTACATATACACAGTGACCACCCGCTAAATGTGTATGAGGAAAAACTCCTGAATATATAAGGTAGACGGTAACAGTAACCGAACCCATTACCTCCCGAATGCTAAGCAGGTCGTGTCACCACTATGATACTAACTAGGTATGGGTAGTAAAGTAAATAAACACGTCCTGAGCTCTGATTAATTATGCCTGGTTATTCGAAATATATTCAGGCTGTACCCGTACACGCAAATAAGAACGTCAACTTTTTCATAAAAATATCTCTATTAAATAAAATTGTAAAGCAGTCGTACAGTTATTCATAGCATTACCAAACAAACTGAACCTAAAGATTTCAGTTACATACGTGTAAAACCAGCAATAATAAAATTTTCTAAATGAATTACATCAATACCTGGATTTGCCTTTAATATTCTCAAGAGTGCTACTGAAAATTTAAGGTGGATTTTGCTTCTCTTACTAAATGTGAAATATTATCATATACAATACCTCAAGTGGCGGATGAATTGCCGAACATTTTTGCCAAAGTGTATGAGTGTTTATTGCTTCGATATAAATTGGTCTAGTGCGTTAGCACAAGACCAATTTTGAAGCAATAAATGAGTGGTATTTAAAAGACTATTCAACGAACAAAATTGACAAGTCATGAATTAATGAATTAGTTTAGAACAAGTTGCAGGTTATATAGTGGTTTCGATGGTAGTCGGAGTCTGCATTACTTTGACGAACAAAATAAACGTCAAGGTTTGTCAATTTGACATTTTACCGTAAGAGAAAAAAATTGTCGGGAATATTCCGCTACCGGAATTGTCGCACAATTGTGCTCTGATTGGTCCAAATATAAAAAAAATACTCAAGTGATTGACAGTTGACATGGAGAGGGTGAGTTGAATAGTCTAAAATATTTTATGACAAAATACTTTTTAATTTCATTTTGTTTTATTTTCCTAAATAGTGGACTTTATTTTTAGATTTCATTGCCCGCTGCAAATGATTTGCAGTAATACTATCAAATTTGGCTAAAACTTCAATAAGTGTTACAAAATTTCCATTATTATTAGAAAATAAATTGTCGGATTTACCTCTCGATGGAAGAAAGTGTTTGCACAAACATTTTATTACTTCTATTATACGTTCACTACGCCAATGTTGTTTTTCTAATTCATATAATTTTTCATTTTGACTGTCAATTGTTGCGCTTTTACAAGCTCAAAAAAAAAGGCGCGTAAAGAACGTTTGGGATTGCTGTAGGTTTTCTACGAAGAATTACGGCTCTTTAAATCCATACCAGATGTGATTGTTAAAACTCGTAGAATTGTGGAGTGAGCTTGAACCGCAAATACCGCCCCTTTGTCTTGAACTCAACGAGTAAACATTTTTACAATGACAATCAATTATAGAAAACTAATAAAATAACAATTTTAACTGGATCGAATCAGCATTCCAAAGCAAAAAAAAAGCAAATAAATAAACAAATAAACAATAACTATCTATAAGTTTTAATCGAAATTCTGAATTAAATACGGTTTGTTTTAGCAAATAAATAAAACGCATTTTAGTAGTTAAATGAAAGAAAGATCAAGTCGTTAGGGAAAACCCAGTTTCTGTAAAATTTTAAATCCGACAGTAAATGAAATTAAGTCAATAAATAAAGCAATTCAGTTTTTAATAGCAAATTAAACATACTAAATTGAATGATCCTCATAGTTTTAATTTAAATAATTAGTATCCCTCACTTCTTTGCAATATTCATTTAAACAAGAAATGTAGTTATTTAAGGAAAATTTAGTTTTACTAAAAGCCCACATTATCGATTGAAGTACAATACCGTCTTTTATTCTCAAATAATAAAACAAGAAACCAGGTAAAGGCAAAGGGAAAGCAGGTAGGCGCGTCACCAGCAATTGTAAATTGAAAATTTTAATAATAATATTTAAAATAGTAAATAGCATATTATATGAATCGAGTAAACGGAATAGAGTTGCATAGTTTCAAGTTAAATAATTAACATACTTCACTTCCTTTGCAATATTCGTTTAATAAATAAGAAATTTAAAGAAGTTACTCTAAAAGTTTACTTTTTTTCGATTGAATTCAAATACCTTCAATTTACTTGCAAAACAATAAAACAAGAAAGCAGGTAAATTGCAAATTTTTTTGTAATAAAAATTTAAACATAAAAGATTATTGTACTTTTAAGTTAAAAAGTAGCTTTATTTCAGTGCTTTCAGTTAAATACATGTTAATAAATGTTAAATGACAACTTCTAGATCAATCAAATAAGGGTAAGCGTTTGAACAGGTTTTTATACCCAGCGGTTCGAATTAATAATAAACGAATATAATGATAATCTAACCAGTAAAAGGCTCTTTAGTTGAAATAGGCGCGAAATAACATTTAGGATCGCTACAGTATGTACGAAAAATATGGCTCTATTAAACCCGTGTGATTGTTAAAACTTTAACTTAAAAAAAGTATAAAGCAAACGTAAACCTTTTGTCTAAGGAGTGGACCCGAACAGGTATACATTGTTGCAATAACGATGAATGCATAGAGAACTAATAAAATATTTATTTAAGTAACACGGCCCGCGACAATAAAACTGATTTGATAAATAAATATTAAATGACATTGAAATAACTATAACTCGAAAAGCTACAAAAAAAATAAATAAATAAATAAATAAACAAATAAATAAAAAATAAATAAATAAATAAATAATTGAATCATTTGGTCGCTAATAAATACCAGCAAGTCCGGTGAGGGGCGCGGAACCAGGAATCGCGTATAGAGCAGTATGGTTGAAACGCGTTATGTGATCGAAGGGCAGGTAAGAAAGAAACAAAAAAAAATGTACAGGTATGTGTACATTTTGAGATTCATACAGTAAGTATACGATCTATTATTTATATCTATCTTTTATGTCGTGACAGTAGACATAACTGTCCGGTAGTAGGACGATACCGTTAGTAGGGAATGCTACATCGTCCGGGGCACGATTTGGCCAGTAACCGGTCTGCTCGCTATGATATTACTCAAGAAAACAATACAATTGCCTCGGATCGACCTGGCTACAAGGGGCGGTCAAGGTTGAAACAGACAGGCCCCGTTGCTGACGACTGTGCAAGGAATGAATGGCGAGTCGGTACGTGGAATGTTAGAGGTATGCATGGTAAAGAATTTGAAATTGCGAATGTAATGTACGAAAGACACTTTGATATTCTGTGTGTATCGGAGACAAAGCGCAAAGGAAAGGATGCTGTGGAGATGGAGGATGGCAGCCTGGCACTATGGTCAGGAGTTGAGACGAAAGTGCATGGTGCAAAAGGAGTTGGGGTGATCATAAGTGAAAGAGCGAAAAGATGTGTTAAACAGTACGAATTAGTATCTCCCCGGGTAATATGGGTTAGAATGAAAGTGGAGTTTCGAAGAATTTTTCTTATTGCATGCTATGCACCGGTGAATGGAGAAAGAGACCAGGAGCGTGAGAACTTCTGGAATGAAGTAGAGAACGTGTTGAACGTATGTAAGCCAAACAAAAGAGTGATTATATTGGGGGATATGAACGGATGGGTGGGTGTACAGAGAGAACATAGTGAACGCGTTCTAGGAAAGTTCGGAGACCAAAGAACCAATGAGAACGGTGAACACCTGCTGAACATCTGTGTGGAGAAAAGCCTGTTTGTATCCAATACGTGGTTTAAACATAAAAATGTGCATATGTATACATGGCAAAGAGGTGAATCTAAAAGTATGATAGACTTGATAGTGTATGATGAACGGCTTAGAAACCTAGTGAAAGACACAAAAGTAATGCGCGGAGCGGAGTGTGGATCGGACCACTTTTTGGTTGTATCGAGAGTGTATTTAGGGCAAAAGTGGGTGTGGAGAAGGAAAGCAAACGTAGTGCGAACGTCCAGAATTAGGGTTGACAAACTAGTGGATAATGGTGCGAGAATGAAATACGTAGATGCTGTGAATAAAGAGTTGAATGTGAATGAAACAGTGTGGAACGAACAAATAAAAGACACTGACGTTGAAAGTGCATGCATAAGCTTGAAAAACTGTTGTCGATTGTGCCGTGCGAATATGTGGAAGAGTGATTGTAGGTACACAGAAAAAATGTGCTTGGTGGAATGAGTCGGTAAAAAAGGCAGTAAGTAAGAAAAAAGATGCGTACATGGCAATGATTGCTGCAAAAATTGAGATTGAGAAGAAACGATTGTATGAGGTGTACAGATTAAGAAACAAAGAAGCGAAGGAGGCAGTGAGAATAAGTAAAGAGGAAGTGATGGCTGTAGAAGGAGAGAAAATACAGAATGATTTTGAGGGAAACAAAAAACTCTTCTGGAAATGGGTCAAAAATACAAAACGTGGCCCAAAACAGAACGCTGCAGGAGTGATGAATGATAGAAACGAAATAGTATGGGACGATTGTGAAGTGAGGAAATGCTGGCAAGAATATTTCGGAAAGCTGTACAGTAGTGAGGAAAGTAAGACTGAAGAGTTAAATAAGGAGAATATAGAAGAAATGATGAACGAAACTGAGAAGGATATTGGAATAAATGAGGTAGAGAAAACGGTAGGAAGGTTGAAAAACGGCAAGGGAGCAGGCGTAGATGAAATCACTGGTGAAATGCTCAAGTATGGTGGTGCAAAGCTTATACGAAGATTGCGTGAATTATTCAATGTATGCCTTATGTGTGGAAAAGTGCCGAGTGATTGGAAGAGCGCGATCATTGTACCATTTTATAAGGGTAAGGGGAACAAGAGTGATTGTAAGAACTACAGAGGAATAAGCTTGCTTAGCGTACCTGGTAAAGTATTTGGAAGAATACTGATTGATAGAGTACGAGAAACTACACAATCTAAGATGTGGGATGTGCAAGGTGGCTTCATGCCAGGGAGAGGATGTGTCGATCAGATGGTTGCTCTCCAGCAGGTGATCGAAAAGTGTTTAAAGGTAAAAAGGAAGTTGTACTGTGCGTTTGTAGATCTGGAGAAAGCATGTGGCAGAGTGAATAGAGAAAAGATGTGGGAAATATTAAATGAATATGGCGTAAATAAAGGTCTAATAAATGGAATAAGGGCAGTATACAACGGTAGTCGGGCATGTGTTAGGGTGAGAGGAGGTGTGAGTGAATACTTTAATATTGAGCAAGGAGTGCGAAAAGGCTGTGTGATGTCACCGTGGTTGTTCAATATATACATGGATAAATGTCTTAGACAAGCATGTAACGATACAAATGGTGTAATGGTTGGTGACGTAAATGTATGACTCCTGGTGTATGCAGATGACACAGTCTTATTAAGTGACAGTGCGGATGAGCTGCAAACCGCTCTGAGGAAGTTTGATACAGTCTGTGAGAGCATGGACCTAACGGTAAACGTGAACAAAACTAAGATTGTGGTGTTCAATCGGGAAGGTGGAAAGGAGAGTAGAGTATTTACTCTGCAAGATGAAATTGTGGAGCAAGTGGACGAGCTGGTATATCTCGGTAGAATGTTTACTGCAGATGGTACAATTGAGAGCGAGATTGGACGAAGGGTCAATGCTGGAAGGAAAGTGATTGGAAGTATGTGGACGATAATGAGAAATGAAAGCATGAGTCTAGCTGCGAAACGAGCAATCTATAATGGCGTATTCGTCCCGTCAGTACTGTATGGAAGTGATACATGGATATGTCAAAAAAAGCACGAAAGAAAAATAAATGCCGTGGGTATGAGATTTCTGAGAAGCGCATGTGGTAAAACGAGACGGGACAAGATAAAAAATTAATGCATAATGAGGGAGTGTGGTGAGGAAAAGACTATGATGGATAGATATAAAAGTTGTACATTACGTTGGTTTGGTCACATTGAGAGAATGAACAACGCAAGATTAACGAAACAAATATATGTGGGTGAGGTTAGGGGAAAGGCCGGGCCTGGTAGGCCGCGTAAAACTTGGCTGAATGTAGTAGAATCTATGATAAAAGAAAGAAAGAAAAGGAGTTTTAAAAACAAAAGGGAATGTCAGAGACTATGTATGAATCTTGCAGAAGCTAGGGAGGTATGCGGAGATAGGAAAGCATGGAGAAAGATTGTGAATGAAAAATAAATAAGAGGCAGGGATTGTTTTGCCTACCCCGCAAGGGAATGGCGTGAAGGTTAAGTAAGTAAGTAAGTAATCCACTGAAATTTCTTAATACTGTCCATTTGTTTCTCTTAATCTCTCATTCTTAATCTTTAATCGCCTTTCGTTTTCTGTCTTGATTTCCAGAAAGCTTTTTACTACCCACCATCTTTTATCCTTTGAATTAATAAAATAAAAATAGCAAAAATTAGAAATAAATTGTTTTGAATACTATTACAAAAGATCATTTGTTTTTTAAATTTTAAACTTCTTTTTTAATGATAAAGTTAAGTGACTAACCACACATATATAATTACATATGGTGTATTAAAACAAATTGTACTGATTCGTGGACTTTTTAAAGATAAATAAATTAATTATTATTTCTATGTTTATATTTATTTTTAAGTTAAAAATTGTATTAAACTGAATATGTATATGTTAATTTCATATTGAACAAACATGAATTGCTTACATAACGGTTCATTGCTACTCATAAATAAATATTATAAAGAAAGTAAATTTCAACTTGCCAAATTATATATTGCACTAGAAAAATATGTACAACAATAACACCCCTATGGCACCATGTTCTATCACTTTTATAAAAAAGAAAATAGTATTTGAAAAAACACTTTTTTGTTAACAAACTAAATCAAAGAACTGTTCCTTTCAAAATCTTGAGGAGAATGAAGTAAGTGTAAAATAAGCATCTTGCACTAAAATATTAACTAACTATTTAAATGCAGAAACATGAACAAAGTTTATTGAACATAATTTAAATGCCCTAATGAATACATATTTTTGCAATTTCTGGGTAAATTTAGGCACCTGTTTTGGATAAAACGAAAAACTCCAGATGAAATGTGAAGATACTAAGTATTTGTGTATATTTTGCATTTTTCAAAATTTCATTTTTAAAGTAGGCGGTGTGGATTATAAACCTATCATAAAATGATCCTGAATGGTTACACACTTGTTTATTGTGATATGCCGGAAGTACATAAACCACTAACCCTCGAAATCTGACTTGACTATTGACTAATTCCTAGAAAAATCTCTATGTATTAAAAATCTTAAAATGTGCTAGTAATTTTTGGCGCCCCAAACGACAATCGGCCAGAAGCCAATGCTTACTTCGCTTACCGCATAGGACCTCTAAGGTTAATCGATTTCGCTCTTAAAAGTATGGATTTCTACTATATCACGTAAACAAACGCATGTCGCAATACCATTCTGGTGCTTAATTTTGTCTTAATTGTTCTCTCATATACGTACGTATAAAGAGAAAGCTACGTAATGAGTTTACTTTTTTTTACATTTCTCGACGTTTTGTGGCGTAAACAATACGAAAAACACATTTTTAGAAAATAAAATCTCGTGTCTGATTGTATGTCTGTGTGTGACTGTGCACTATATCTTTTGAAGCATTAAAGCGATCGATAAAAAACATATTTTTAGAAAAAAAATTTCGTGTCTGTTTGTGTCTGTGCGGTATATCTTATGAACCATCAAAGCTATCGATATGAAATTAGATACAATAATTATTTGACATAAAATCTAGGTCAAGTTTGTTAATGAGCAAAATCCAACCAGTGGAGGCGAGGGATTGGAAAATTAAAAAAATTCATTGCTTCAAATTTTAAAAAGTTACATAATTAAGAAAAACAAACTAATACTTTTTTATATAATTTCAAAATAAAAAAATATATAACAACCAGTGGGTACAAAACTGTACATTTTTTAATTTATTATTTAGGGCATTAGGGGTTTTTAAGATCGCTATGTATAAATCATTTATCAAAATTAAAAAATTCAAAATGGCGGATTATCGTGTTTATTTAATTTAGCAACCGATTTTTTTGAAAGTCAGGTATTGGTAATTTTTAAGATCGCCAAGTTTAATTCATTTGTCAAAATTCAAAATGGCGGATTATCGTGTTTAAAATCCGATATAACTAAAATTGAGGTATTGTGGGCCAATGATCAATTTTTCAACTTTGTTAATTTGTAAAACATTATCTAAATAAAAAAAAATTTAAAACTGCCAGTGGCACACCGTTTTTAGGGTGCAAGTTTTCCGTGAAAGTCGGGTATTAGGGGTTTTTACGATCGCTAAGAATATTATCATTTGTCAAAATTTAAAAATTCAAAATGGCGGATAAAAAAATGGGGAATTGTCGTGTTTAAAAACCGATATGACTTCAAATTCAGGTATTGTGAGCTTTGAAGTTATTTATTTACATATATGAGAAAGCATTATGGCAGATAATTTAGCAGCGGTTTTTATATACCAACGCAAATTAACAGCTTGTAGTATAACTGTAACCTCAAGCGAATCTTATCTTATATAGAATAAGTTTATTCTTAATATATTTTTTCTGTAAAATTTGTCGGTTCTTTTAAGGTATCCCGCTAATTATTAACGGTGTAAATTATAATAAATTCCACTAAGTATCATAACTTTATCTTTATTTACTCATTGTAAATTTTAATTTTGGGTTTGAAACATAAAAATGATAGACTTGCTTGTATTAAAAGTTATTAAATATTAACAATTTTAATTTAAAGCAGAAACTTGTATTATTTGCAATTTTTAAATGAACGTGTTTTTCTATTCTATTTATTTAGAAGTAATTACACTTTATTTAGGAAAAATGAGAAGTATAAATATATAAGGTTTTCAAAAATAGAATGCAAAGAATGTTTGGGCTGATACTTGTAAATAAACGTGCTACATGATTTAAAAGGTTTATTAAGTGTGATTCCTTGATTCAAGATTTGCATTTCCGTCTATTTTTGGAATTAAAATTACTGTTTATTAAGTATACAGTTTAGTCTTAGAAGTTAATTAACCCATTTATATTTACATGTAATCTTTTCCTTTATAATCTAATGATAAGAAAGTACATATGTATATTCATAACTGAATATTTAAATTTACGTTGTTTCAGTTACCTGTGACTTTATGTACACTTGGAGTTGGTGCTACATTTGGAGAATCGATCTTACAAGACCTTCCAAGGGATAGTACTGTTGTTACTCAGACTACATGTGAACTTCTTCGAGTTGAGCAACAAGATTTTAGGCTGATATGGGAGGTAATTTTCTCTAATTTTTTTGTATATTCTACATTTTGACGTGAATTTGAATTGTATAAGCCACCTCTACCTTTTTAAATTTATAAATTGGAATCTTCTATTCAGACTTAAAGGTCAGTTGCAATAGTAACCATGAAAAAGTTGGATATTGTTGTTTTTGGTAAAGTTGTTTTTAAGTGTGTTTGTTTAGCAATCAACACTGTTATTAAGTATAAATAGAAAGATCGTTGGAAAAAGTTGATTACATACAATAATCTTATCAGATAACAGTAAAAACCTAAATACCATCTTATAACGAAGAGTAAATTATACGTCTATCATGTATCTACAGACTTATACTTCACCTATACTAAACAATTAAATGTCAATGTTATTTTTAATTCCAACCTAATGCCAATGTTTATTTTCTACGAACATTTACGATTTATTTTTATATGCTTTTATAGACATTTTTATAAAATGTGGATTTTTTGTGGTTTCCAGAAAAATAAGGAGTTAATGAACGATTTGGTCGCAAATTGCAAGTTAAAAAATGGTGAGTACATTATTTATATTGTTGCTGAAGCAGTATCATACGTTTTTCTCATAGAAAAAGCCATGTTTACTAAAATTAATCTTTCTCTTGTCACGATTTATCGATGCTAGAAAAATTTTACCTTAATATCGATTTATGTTGAGTTAGTTCCTGCTTTTCGTTGTTTTTGTTAAGTTAGTTTGAGTAAAACTAATAATTAACCTTTACGTCGTTGAATTAAGATTGAATTGAATTAAAATACCACACTAATAAATGATAACGGATAAATCTAAAAATAGAGATAAAAGTAACGAAATGATTCAGATTCAGCTATCCTATGATTTAAGTGGTTGTATTATTGACTTTTTTCTAATAAAATAACAAGTATGTTGTATTTACCATTTCTAAATCAAAATAAACAAAATTTCCACTTGCGCGTCTAACGATTAACATTTGTATTCAAGAATAATAAAATATTAATACTTTAAGCACTATTACCTTGAGGCCATACGATTTGTATTCAGGATTAATATAAGAATATATCGAAAAATAAATTAAAGAAAGTCTTTCGACCCTAGGTGTAGTGTGTTATAGTGGCTTAAAATATCTGCACAACCTTTTTGTACAAATATTACAAAATCAGTAGCTTTTATCACCACACCCTGTATAATATTACACTTTTGGATTCCTCTTTAAATGTGCGTTACATTGATATTAGGTTTATTGAATTACTGATAAGGGTTTTGAGGTTAGAGCCTTTAGTAAAGAATAACGTATTTATATTCTAACTTAATACCATGCAGGATGTTCCATAATTTAAGCCCAATGATAATATTTTCAAACAAGCTGTAGCGTCCCCCAGATCCTATCTTGAAAAGTGTAATTTGAACTTATTTGCAATAATGCACAAAACAATCGCTAAGTGATTTATCTTGACTTTACTGACAATAATGTTACTTTTACTCAAATTAATTGCTAGCCTTACATGGGCTTTCCTGACAATAATTAAAAGATTAGAATTTATTTACAAGTCTGATATTCAATTACTCACACACCTCAAATCTGATCAAACGAAGTGGCCGTCTAGTGATAGGTACGCTGTGCTATTTGAATTAGATAGGCCGGGTGAGGTAAGTGTTGCAAGGTAAACAATAAAACTACTCAATCTAAAATTAACGAGATGTGCGCAATGATAGTTCAGCCCGTTAATATACCATTGTGGGAAAGAACCACTAATAAAATCCATTTTATTCATAAATAAGTAATTGCACAAGTACATTAATAAATCAAATAACACACAAAAACAACACAATGAAAGGGTTAAATATATAACCAAACACTATTAAATCAGGTTAAAGTGCGTACAAAATTATAACATTAAGAGCAAAACAAATAAAAAGCAATTTAGTTACACATAAACACAATAATTAAAAAAATCACGCTCACAACTGTGTCAAAAATAAATTAGAATAAAAATCGTAATACCAAACATGTGGCCCTTTAAAACCAATCATGCCCGTCTCTAAGTAAATAAGCACATAAACCAATAAAGCAAATTACGGTACATATAAAATAAAACAACAGTAAAATTACACAGTTGATAATAAGGTAAAGACAAGGACAAGATAAAATAGACAAGGAATTTACACGTACACAATTGTTTAGTGACTACTAAAGCACAAAATACATAAGTGAAATTACAATAAATTACATATAAAGAGAAATTAGTTCGCAGACAAACAATTCCACTTAACAAACTGACACAAAAAACTCATTAAAGCAAATCCTTACAAGGGTAAGTTGTAAATACATCATAACATCGTGACCGATATATAAGTTGGCGTGCGTTAGAAAAATACAGCGCCCCTTCCTCAGATTACACATGCATCTATACAACAATAAAAACAATAAAAAGAAAATCCGAGGCGTTTAAAGGTTATTTGGACCCGGGAGTGCGTACCCACTGGGCAATTGCCTTTTATAATTAATAACCCAGCGGTATCATGTACCTGTTCACTAGCCCACCTGTACACAAATATAAATATAAACAACAAACAAGAATGCTGATTCACACAAACACAAGGGTGAGGGAGCCCTGTACTGCCTTTTATTTTATCAGATTTCGGCTTAATGAGCCCGCGTACCTTTGCAAGGTTATGCTCGATTTTTAATGCGTTGTATACGCTGTAAAAATATTTGCTGCCAGCCTTAATTTATATAAAGTACCACTTACCACTTACTTATATTCCTTTAATTGATCACAAACACAAGTCGTTAACATACTCGGTTTAACTTCAAAAAGGGTGACTGTTATCTATAGATTAATATTTGAAAACCACATTAAAACTAACACCCTAAAGAACAGATAAATTAGCGTTGGCTAATCCAAAAGAAAATGTACACGCAAGAATTATTTTAAAGACAAACTGTTTACAATGAAGGTATTTAATTAACCCTATCGATTTGGCTCCGTCGACACTCTAACCCTAACTACCTTTCCTCCGATTTCAATACTAACTACCTTTACTCCCGG
The DNA here is from genome assembly GCA_036346205.1 of Vesta saturnalis. Lineage (NCBI taxonomy): Eukaryota > Metazoa > Arthropoda > Insecta > Coleoptera > Lampyridae > Vesta > Vesta saturnalis. The sequence continues at coordinate 1,692,073 of JARFJB010002032.1, forward strand.
AATCAACCCCCATTTTTCAAAAGTAATAAAAAAACAACAATGATTGTTGGAACAGTTTCATATTAATTATTGAACGACATCTTACTTTTAAAAATATGCATTCGTATTTAACAAGTGCTACCTTTAGGTCTCAAGTTTTCACGTACCAAACAAAGGCGTCCTTGGTTGCAGTGTGTACTGATGTAATTAATTACTAACTAGTGACATTTTTACATTAAGAATGTGCGCATAAGAACCTCAAATGATTCGTTACGCCCCTTCAATAAAGTCAGTTCGAGCGAACATCTGTTTCTGTCCTAGCATGTGTTTCTTTTTCAACCCTTACTCAAATATCAGTTACGTAAAATACAGAAAACAAAATATTCAGAAAACATTATCAAATTACGACTTGATATATAAGAAATATATCAAATCCCGTTAACCCTTCTATCACGGTAACAATTGAGTTTTAAACCTGTTTATTATGATAGTAAAATTTTCGCGGTACGCTACCTACGAAGCATAACTCAATTTTTTTAAATGGTACAACCCAATGCTTTTGAACAATGAATGAAGAGAAAAAATTATCAAATAAGATGCTCAAAATGTCTCCCATTGTGTGATAAGACATTCTAACACCTTGTAGCATTTCTGGGCTAATATTGCGAAAAGATAGACCTATTGTTTCCATCATGCCTTGTCTCGTTGTTACAACCTGTCGTCCATCCCCACGGGGTCAAGTTAGGGGATCTTGTTGGCCAACTAATTTTTTAGCTAAACATTCTTGAAGGTGTTGTCTAACTTGAAGACTAGAATGAGCTTGAGCTCCATCGTGATGTATCTACATAGCTTTTTATATGTTCTGGAAGGTGTCGAATTAAACGTGGTAGATGTTGGCGAAGAAATGGCAAAAATATACGCCCTGTCAAACCGCCTTCAAAAAAATATGGGCCAATAACGTAATCATATATTATTCTACTCCATACATTCAAAGTCCATTTATGTTGTATTTATTTTATGTATGATACACAAAACCACTTCTGTGGAATGTACTCTCGTCAGTAAATAATGCATATTTTAATAATTCACGATTTTCTCTAATTTTATTTTCAACCCATTCGCAGAAAATCACTCTTCTTACATAATCATCTTCGATCAATTCATGATGCAGTTGGACGTGGTACGGGTGTACCATATTAGTATTTAAACAGAATATTTTTCTATATTTAAACTTTTACTAATTTCTGTAACACTAAGGATTTTCTACTACCGATAAGGTAACCGCAAGCTGATTTTCTTCGATTAGAGCTTTGTTTCTGGTCTTTTTTTGTACTTCCGGTTCGTTCAAATCTTTCTTTCAAATTTTCAAGGAACCTTTTATCGTTTTGTTTTCTATTTGTAAATTTTTGAGCGTATAATCGAGTTGCAAGAAGCATTTTCTATCACTTTCACCAACATAATATACGATAAAGGGTAATTCTTGTAAAGGATAATTTGTGATTAAAACAAATTATGACGATGATAATTAAAAAATACAATTAGGTGCAAGGCAATATTATAAATGTACTATAACAAATGCAACAAACATTAACAATGTTCACAGCCACCTATTTTGATTAAAGCCATTACAAAAATTTTGATATAACACAAGTTTCTACAAATTTTTCGACAGTGTTCAGAATAACTCAAAGGGTAGAGAATTTAAATCCGAATCGAGTTCCCACAAAAAATGGGACCATTATACTTAACAAAATTGAGTTATGCTTGTTTGAAAATATGATAATTCGGCTTGTATTATGGAACACCCTGTGTGGTATTGAGTTTTAAGTTACAATTTAAATACGTTATACTTTACTAAAGACTCTAACCTCAAAACCCTTATTAATAAGTCACGATTTTTTAGACCACCGTGTATATTTTAAAATATTTTCTTAAGGTACCCCAGTTTGCCTCATTATCTAATAGTTAAGTCATTTTTGTGACAATTTGACATAACACCACCACAGAAACACGGAGTACTAAATGGTATATATAAACACAAATACGCACATAATAAACATTATATGTATAATAGGCTCGCACATTTTATAATTAGAAATTGTTAACAAATTACGAGGTCTTAAATCATTTACAAATTTCAGATATGTATATTTATAGGATGTTTAAGGCAAAAATTGCAAAGTGCGAAAGACACATGTGAAATTGCAAAAAAATGAGATGTTTAAATGTTTCACAAATTTCTGCCAAAGAGAATTTCAATTATTTTATGCAATTAATTACACATCAGAAAAATTACGGGCAGATAATTTGCGCTGTGGCCAAAAGTTAAACAACAAAACAATTAATAGCACTATTGTTTCAAGTATGATTCCACAATCCTCCATATAAATATTTATTTTTCAACTTTTTCAAGCTCAATACATATATCACTATCAAGAGAAAATATTTATACAGGATGGGCATAGTGCGTGGGTGGAAGATTGTGGATTTATTAAGGAATATTTCTAAAGTTTGTTGATGAGATGTGGTGGGGTTTATACAAGGCAATTTATATCCAAGTTGAATTTTTTAAATGGAACCCCCTGTACATTATTGCATATTTGGAATCCTTGGTCAATTCTAGTGCGACTTTATGTATCACACATAGTACCTAAAACTAATTGCGGCTAAACGATCGTTTTAGGTATCACGTATGATACATAAAGTCGCATAAGAATTGATCAGGGAATAATATAAAGGGGGTTCCATTTAAAAAAACTTAACTTTGATATAAATCGCCCTGTATAAACTTCGCGACTCAAATTCCTTAATAAACCCACATTCTTCCACCCACGCACTATTGGCCCACCCTGTTTAAGTGAAATAACAAGTTGTGGTAACAAATTATTAAGGTAAAAGAGCAAAGTTGACCTTATAATTCTATATTTAAAACACCTATTAAAGGTGAGTCTATAAGATTAATCAGTCGTTGATTACAAGTATTTTTTGTTTATGTTTATAAATTTTCAATGTTTCCAAAACATGTAATTAGTATTTTTCATTACAAATATCTGCTGTGGAACAACACACTAACTTAGAATCTAAAAAGTTGGAAGTAAAACGAATTATGCAATATTTATTATGATACCTTATAATAAAACCGGCAACATTGTAAAAATAACAACAATAATTTATGTCAAATGTACGCTACTGACAATAGTGTACATTAAAAAAATTGCCTTTTCCTAGATTACAATGGAGTAGAGATAAACAAAGATAGAACAGACACTTGAATCTGAATAACAAAAGCAATGCTCCCACTCTAAAATTGTATAATTCAACTTGGACTAGTTAAGTGTACAACATCAATTTAACAATATTAGTAGATGCATTACTAACAATCCGATTTAACAGTGATATCATTTTACATTATTAGTATGGTAATGAGATTTTACTGGCGAGAGGCGTCAGGTGAATCTTAATATCCTAAGGCCAGTTAAACCGTTACCCGTATAATGTACAATGTTTTACTTATTAATTTGTAAATTACATTTAATGTGCCATGGCAACTGACTGCTAATTGTCAAATTGCTGTCACACATACACAAACGCATGCACGGTTGCACGCACTCACGCACACACTTACCCACTGAAGCACCTACATACACGCGCTTACGTACGCCCGCGCCCACACTCAAGATTTTACCAAATTGTAATAAATGTGTAATATTAGTTACATTCCTCGCCACTAATCAGTCACTAAAAATTTCAATGATTAAAACGCCAGGCAACCTATGTATTAATTACATTTTACACTAATAATCAATAAAGAAAGTATTCGGTCATAAAAATAAACGAAAAATGATCCTGACAGGATCGCCATGTGGTATCCTGAAAGCATGACGTTCCTTTCGTTTATATTTAAGGGTTTGAGTTGAAATTATTACACCGAAGAAGTTACTTAACCACATTTATAATTTAATGTGAGGAGCTACTACTCTCATCCCAATTCACGTTACATCAAACTTCTTCTTACAACATTACATTGAAGATTGCCTTACAATGTAATTGCCCTGTCTTGTATCAATAGTTATTTTGCAAGCTTGCTTTTACACTATTGCGTATTATTACCAGGGAAGTCTGCAAAGTTTCTTCACTCTAATTCATCTAACACATCATTACACTACAGTAGCGTTAGCACAAATATCAGATGAAGAAAATTTTTATTGAAAAACAAATAAGTTAGTGAACCGTATTTAAAAGGTGCAAATAAAACCTTTGGATAAATGATTGGCAATGAAAGTTTTAATCGTAAAGAAGTAATCTAACGAAACACTCAAAAGGGCGCTATTTTATAAGTATATAATTTACTATTGTTTACAGATAATTGATCGATTTAGAGTAAGTTTGTGTAACATTTGCTAGGAGTCAATTTTCATATATGATGAACATACACACAGTGGCACAGTAGAACAGAGACTTTACTTCAACATCCAACATACTACGCCCACTGAGGGCTGGGTGTACGAGCATCGGTAACTTGATGGAAAACCGGAAGCGCTTTAATAAACAAAAAGGATTCAATCAAATATATTCAATGCTATGGTGGATATACATACTTATTTGGTAAAGCATTTACTTAAAGATCCAGGAAAAACACAACAAAGACCTAGACATGCCCAAGGATACAAGACACAACATTCTGCCTGTTTTTAATTACAAGATTTCAAGACCTACCTAAACACATATTTTCTTCTTGTCTGTTAAAGTTATTTGAATGTTTATGCACCACCTTATCAAAAAATATGTGTAATTAAATCTCTAGCGGACTAAGCTAAACGAACTCGGGATTCTCCATTTTTGGAGATGAATTTAACCATTTAAGGGTATCTCTACAAACGAATAGTTATTGCTTCAAAGACATTACTAATGTAATTAAACCTCCTTGGTGAATCCGTAAAGAAAAACTATTGCTTAATGTAAGTACTGCTGTTCTTTCCTTTCATAACTAAAAAAATATTTTTTTTGACTTACAAAAAGATTAAAGAACGACAAATTCAATGTCAGCTTACGGAGTGTATAAGTTTTCTTTTTCTTGCGTAAACGTATACGTTGGAAGCACAATATGTAAGAACATATCAGATTTTGTTCTTGCACCAACCAGAAGGATGTGTAGTTACCGAACTTAAGAATCTGTTTAATAATCCGAAATTTTATCATAGCAAACTCACTATTATGATCGCGTACAGCTGAAAGCCATTAAGATGTATAAACATCCAAATAATTTCCAAAAAAATAGAAAAAAACAGAATGGTATATGTCTTAATTTTAGTTTTAACTTGTGGTACGTCTCGGTTTTTACTGTTTTTTCTATACCTTGAAGTAAATGTCTTACCAACTACATATATAATCATCGCAGCATTATCAAGATTTAATATACTTACTCAAAATTAAATAATTAAATATTGCAGTAACAACAAATGTTTACTACACTTTTAATTGATATGACTACGTTTTTAGGTCTTAATTCTTTTTTGCCATTTTCACATGAAGTTTTTCGCAACTTTATACTTATATTGCAATGTGGTCAATTCACACTGTAATCTGTATTTATGGGTAAATCGTTAAGTACTAAATAGTACTATCTTAAATAACTGCAGAAACGAAGATAAAGGTCCCTTCGGTAGATAACTAACTCAACTTCACAATCATGAAAACCGAAAAAAGTATGTCTGACATAATGAATGAATCGTCACTCTCAAGATTTTAAAACACAACAGCTTGTTAGTGGATGCATCAGTGCCAAATAGATGCATAAATAGACTATAGTATCGAATTCTGGAATGTACTTGAATACAACGGTAATAGATATGCTTCTTTTGCATTAATAAATATGTGAAGCGATCTTTTGTCCATTAAACATAATTAATTTAATTGCTACACGAACGAGCTATCGTGAAGCGGCTGTAAAATCTAAAATGTGGTATAACAAATACAGTAATTGAATTACCATAAAATATCTCGCTAAATGCGTACTTTACCACACAACTCTAAATCCTACACAAGGAACTGTAAATAAACGTTAAATAATGATTCATTTGCTTGCTCCTTAATGCATGTTGATTTATTCGCATAAAAATAAAACACAAAGGCGTGAATTTGTATTAGCTACACATCCTTGTGATAAAAATGACGTCAATAATAAATTTATATTATGTAAAATACCAAATTTATTTAATATTTAATTAATTCAGCAATTTTAACCATTAATTTGTATAAATATAAAGTTTATGCGAGTCTATTAAGTAAGGAGACGAAGACGGAGACGAGGACGGAGACGGAGACGGAGACGGAGACGGAGACGGAGACGGAGACGGAGACGGAGACGGAGACGGAGACGGAGACGGAGACGGAGAGACGGAGACGGAGACGGAGACGGAGACGGAGACGAGAGACGGAGACGGAGACGGAGACGGAGACGGAGACGGAGACGGAGACGGAGACGGAGACGGAGACGGAGACGAAGTAAGAGAATAATATTCGCTCTTATGAGCAACTCGGAAAAAGTAATTTTAAGATATACATCAGTCGTTCATCATCAGCTGAATCTTTCTTACTTACTGTCTACCCTTTCTACAGGGGAAATCATTTTATATATGAAAACATCTGACTCCTAATTGCTACATTTTTGCGCGCTTCGACGCTTCGTTCTGAACTAGAAGTTTTATGCACCATGCACAAACGTTTATTGTGTCTATTTGAAGATTTCATGCATTCCTTAGGCTTTTAACAGTTTACAATAATATTGACTAACCACCTTAAAATTTTGTAATCCTATTTGCGTATCATATTATATATTTAACTAAGAGCTGTTTACAAATTCATCCTTCAACTTTTTGTATAAAGATTCCATTTCACAATATGAATGTAACTTTATAACTTATTTAGTAAATGAGTCAACGTACTATTGAAACAAGAAGCCATATTTTATACATCTTGCACAAACAACTTTGAAATTCAAAGAAGAATATACATTATACGATAATTTTTCATGCTAACCGGGATACGGAGACACACAGATACACAGACACACAGACAAACAGACACGCGGTCACACGGACACGCGGACAAGCGGACACGTGGACACGCGGACACGCGGGCACGCGGACACGCGAACACGCGGACACGCGAACACGCGGGCACGCGGACACGTGGACACAGTACACGCGGACACGTGGACACAGTACACGCGAACACACGGACACACGGACACACGGACACACGGACACACGGACACACAGACACACAGACACACAGACACACAGACACACAGACACACAGACACACAGACACACAGACACACAGACACACATACACACAGACACACAGACACACAGACGCACAGACGCACAGACGCACAGACGCACAGACGCACAGGCACACGATCACACGAACACACGGACACACGGACACACGGACACACGGACACACGGACACACGGACACACGGACACACGGACACACGGACACACGGACACACGGGCACACGGACACACAGACACATAGGCGGCATGCCAAAAACGATCAGAATGACCCCTTTACTATACTATAATTGAAAGCACGAAGAATAGTGTTGCTAACGGCAAACGTTCCACTTTTCTTCCCAATTGTGATTAAACAATATGTTACTTTTCCATGAACTACACGAAAAAATAAATGTTTTCCATATGGAATCGTACATTTTCTTCCAGAACTTCTAGTAACTCTAAGCTTGTTTCCGACATTTTCCCATATACTTTAATTTAGTAATTACCCAATAGCTTGGCAAATTTACAAAAGACGTTAAACTGGCACGCAGTATGATAAATTTTTGAAAAGTGTTTTAGAATAGATAGTTATAATTTTAAAGTAGTATAACAGCTATTTCATTCAAAATTAGAAATTATAAAATTTCTTTTTGTGTAACTAGTGTTATATCTTGGTACCTTCATGCAAAATTGCGCTTTATACACAAAATGAAACTGGTTGCATGATTAGCTATTAATGATTAAAATATTCGTCATTTCTTTAGATGACCTCAAAAAATGTTTAAACTTATTTATTGGCCTTTTTATGTTTTGTTCGATTTTGTTATCTCAAGCTCTCTGAAGCGTTTATAAATTAGAGTTCGAGCAGATGTTGACTGAAGGTTTGTAAGCATGGTTTAAATCGTTAATTGAGCTTGATTTACGCGCTGTTACATTTTGAAAAAGAACGATAGAGGAAGCTCACATATACAAAAGACTTACTGTATTAAGCATATTAAACATTTATCACTTTGAGTGCATATCAAATATTTTTATTTTCGTCTGTTCAAAAGTTAAAATGTTTTCACTTTTATTTTTGTTTTTTACGTGTTATGTACCTCAACATTTCAGCTTATTATGCTGCTGAATGGCGGTCATATTTATTTTATTCTGGAGTATATTTTTGTTTGATATTCGCTTTGTTGTCTGTGCTTAATTTTGAGCTATTTAATCTCGTAAATTAACAACTCTAGATATATATGTTTTAACCTCTTGTTTTGCAACTAATTTATTTCAGAAACAAGTGTTTTCAGAGATAATAAATTAGTAATTGTTATCATTAAACTAAGTTTGTACGTAAACTACAGCGTTTTACGAATGTTGCGTTACTCGGGTTTTATCAAACACAAATGTTGTGGGATTAAGTTTATGGTGCTCCCGTTTACAACTAACTACATTTATGTAGGTCACTGATCAATTCTTCTACCTGTTACATATAAATAATACTACGTGAGCATGATCATTGACCTCATCGTTTGGCAAGAGGGTGTGTGAAGCATGACTAATATTTTGAACCCTGACCGATGATAGAAAGCAACCCTTGTGACTGATTAAATGCGTCATAGGATATTTTTATTCCTAACGGTATCCAGTTAATATGAAGCTTTTGTTTCGATATAACGTTACAAAATCTGCTTAAAAATGTATTTATTTTGTTATAGTTGATGTTCGTATTACTTGAATCTTAATACACATTTTAATTTTACTTTACTCCATTAGGTTTTGGACCCGGTGTCAACAGCAAATCACCGATGCATCGTCCAAAATCACCACCAACCCGAAGGTCTTTATCTCCAGACCAACCAAATTCTGCAGAACCGATTACTGATGCACCTAGTGCTGTTATGGGTAGAATAGGGTGGACTTTGCGAACTCTTCTTCTTAGTAAGTATATGTGCGTTTACATACAAACCTAATTTTATAATTATAGGTCAGAATACTTGCCTAAAAGATAGGAAGGTCTCGGGTAAACTTGTAAGAAAATGCGCTCCCGGTACAGAATTAGTTGATTGGATATTATCCTTATCGCCTATAATTCATACTAGAGCTCAAGGAGCGGGAATGTGGCAAGCACTTCTAGAGGAAGGAGTTATTTCACACGGTATGTAATAATAATTAAAAGCGTCTAACTGATATTCATTTAATACAGTCTCAAAGGAGCAAGGGTTTAAGGATAAGTGTTTTTTATACCGATTTTGGCAAGATGAAGAAGGCGCAGGGACTCTCCCAACTATGGAGGATGTAAATACGGCCGAAGAGCAAATACACGAATCGCTTGCAACGCTCATACAACGGGGTCCGGATGCTGTTTTAAGAATGATTTTAAGGAAGCCGTAAGTAACTGAGTATTGATCAACATTGTGGATAACACTTATTACAGAAGCCACGAAAGAACAACTGACGATTTAGAAACTATTTATGAAGAATTGCTTCATATTCGAGCGCTCTCTCACTTGTCCAACTCAATAAAAAGGGAACTAGCTTCAGCCGTTGTATTTGAAGCTCATCCAAAAGCGGGGTCGGTTTGTGAGTACACAACTGAATAAAATATAGACGATAATAATTAATTTTATTTGATAGTGTTCCATCAGGGTGATGAAGGACGGTCGTGGTATGTTATTCTACGCGGCTCGGTCGATGTAGTTATTCATGGGAAAGGCACAGTCACCACTTTACAAGAGGGTGACGATTTTGGAAAATTAGCTCTCATAAACGATGCACCTAGGTACAACATTACTTTGTCCAAGCATGTAGTGTTATTTATCTATTTTAGGGCTGCTACGATTGTGTTACGCGAAAATAACTGCCATTTTCTTCGTGTTGATAAAGATAATTTTAATAGAACTTTACGCGACGTTGAAGCTAATACTGTTAGATTAAAAGAGCACGGAAAGGACGTGCTAATCCTAGAAAAAATTTCACCTCAACAAAAGCAGGCGTTTTCACATTTTAAGTATGTTTAATTCAAATTTTTCACTTTTTTCTACTTCTATTTGTAGATACACCGTAATGGCTGGAACTCCGCAAAAAATGTTAGAACACTTGCTTGAAACACGATTGGATGGCCGTGGAAGTTTTGGAGGTGGCGATAATTTTATTTTAACATCGGCTCAAGATCCATTTTTAGATGATTTTCTATTAACACACGTAGTTTTTATGCCGACTCATCATTTAGTTGACGAATTAGCTAATCAATATCCTTTTACATACTTTTTGTGACAAGAATTTAAGAAATATTTGCTTAACTGTTTTGTTTACTTATAGATTAGATTCACCAAGTCAAGATCGCGAGTTTGTATTAGCATGCAAACGGCGCGTTGTGCAATTTGTGTATAGATGGGTTACGACTATTCGACAACCCGTTTTCGATGATGAATCTGCTGTTGAATTTTTAGAAGATCTTGCAAGTGAAGTGGAGAATGATTGTATACAGTTAAGTGCGTTACAAGAAGAAGCCTCTCTGATGCATCATGTCATGACTCAATTTAGAAGGTAAGATTATATTCTGTTCGCTTGCATATTGAGTGTGAGTATTACGGTTACTCTAAGCCTACCAGAAATACAAGAATTTCGTAAAACAAATTTCTTAACGTATTAGCACCTCCGCCGTGCAATGAGTGAAGTGAAACTAATAATAGCCACATTGAATACTTTCACATATTAATTTTTTATTTATTAGTGTGTGAAAAAATACAAAGGAAAGTATGTGTAGGCGATTCTAAATATCATGTATCGCGTGGGTTTGGGGTTACAAATTTTCCTTGATGACAAACAAAGAAGAAAATTCAGGTTTTACCACTCACTTTTCGTAAATGTCAGTGGAAAGTCAGTATTTATTGTTTAAAGTTACTATTTTGGGAAAACACTGTGATACAATTGGATAAAAGGAAATAGCGTAGTCCAAAGTAGCTACACATTTCTATATACTTCTACAGTTTATCTTTTAAATGATTGCAAGTGCGGTGTTGCTAAGGAACCGAGACACCATCCACCCAAAGACAATGATAATGATTTCAACGTAATTGCAGCAGTAGTGGAAAATCCTCAACTCAGTTCGAGACAAATTTCAAATATGACTGGCGTACACCACTCTACAGTACTAAGAACTCTGAAGAAGCATTCCTATAGACCTTATAAATTCCAGTGGTATCAAGAGTTGCGACGAGGGGTTATGGAGATCTTCGTAGTCGTTTCTCGTATGAAATGATGGAAAGGTATAACAGACATAGTGAGTTTCTACAGAATGGCCTATTCACAGATGAATGCATTTTTACCCTACACAACCAACCTAACATTCAAAATTGTAGAGTACGGTCCACCAGAAATCCACATGGCTTGTTCCAAATAAAAACCCAATACGTGTGGGCGGGTATTCTTGGGCATCATAGCGACCCGTTTTTTGTTAACGGAATACTCCCAAGTGCACGGTTTTTGGAACTGCTGATGAACGACATAGGGCCTGCAGTCAATGACATGATTCGTGGAAACCGAGAAACTTGGTTTCAAATGGATGGCTCCCCCGTGCATAATAGCAGACTTGTGTTTGACTATTTGATGGACACTATTAATGGGAATGGTATTAGTACGCGTACTGTTGAATGGCCTGCAAGATCTCCTTTTTGCCCCCAATGATTTTTTTCATTGGGCTCATTTAAAATCGAAGATTTAAAAAGGAGAAAACATCGGAACAATAGTAAAGTTAAAAAAATCGCATTGAATTGGGGTGTGCAGCAATTACACGTAATACGCTAGCTAACGTGATACGTAACATTTATAACGTGATACGTAACATTTATCACCGACTGGGACAGCGGATGGCGATTTATTCGAAAATCTTTTGTAGTGAATAAATTGATGTAATGCTAGCCTTATTTTCATTGTCAAGGCTTTGGTGATATTTGTCAAATTATGACAATTTTTATCTTACAATTGTACAAGTGATATAAACTTGAAAATAATATCATTCGCTTCAGAATTTTTTTTTATCTTCAGGATGCATTTTGAATTTTGGAAATCGATGTTAATTAACTGAACTTATCGGATTTTACCATTGAAAACATTATGCTACGTGAGGCGACGCACCACCCTGTATATATATATATATATATATATATATATATATATATATATATATATATATATATATATATATATATATAATGGAAGAAAAAGGCTTTATAACTCACAAAATGTATTATAATTAATTTACTGGACCGGTTTCGGGACTACAAACTTCCCATCGTCAGCAGCCACTAATTATCTAAAATATATTACATAAAAGTTCATTGGATAATCAATTAAAATTATAAAATAACACACATCTACGTCCCTGAAGTTAAAATTAACAAATCCATAAAAAAAAATGTTCTCTTAACACCTTAATTATTAAAATCCTATTATGTAAATAAACCCAACAACTAACTGCTAAATTTAGAGTAAAATCCTTAAACTAATGCACACAGCGGTAAGGTATATAAATCTTATGGAAACAGTGTCGCTATACTATAATAGAACCAGTTAATATCACTATTAGACTAGAATAGTTCACAATATACTAAAATAAGGTAGATTATCTGAAAAATACTTTTAATCAACTGTCATTATCAAAATTAAGTTGGGAATTTAAGGTATTATTTTTATTATTACGTAATATTTCTAAAATCTCCAGACTGTTTAAAACTAAACTTTTTCCGCATGCATAAAAGTTTTTAGATAAATCAAAATTATGCTGTGTATCTAAAATATGTTTTGCGAACAATGATATATCCGAGTTTTTCTTAATGTGTCTGAGATGTTCAGATTGCCTAGTTTTGAAGTTTCTAAAGGTACACCCAACATAAGATGCTTGACAGTCACACTTAATTTGGTAAATACCAGACTTTAATAAAGGGTCTACTTTATCTTTGTTGTTAATGAGATGTTTCCCAATATTATTATTAGTTTTAAACGATGTATTTAAACCGTACTTTTTTAGGACATTACGAATTCTATAAACGAATGGAGATATAAAGGTAAGTGAACCACATTCGTTTGTAATCTACCTTATTTTCTGTAGTAGGATATATTAGCTTTAAATTAGTTTTATAACTAATTCTACTGACTAACCTATCTATAACGTGAGGTGAAAAATTATGTTTCCAACCAATATATTTTATGGTGTTTAATTCTTCTTTGAACGCCGATATATCTAAAGGAATACTACATGCTCTTTGTACCATACTACTATAGGTCGCTAGTTTAAGAGAATGAGGATGATTAGACAATTGGTCAATCACTACTCCAGTGTATGTAGGTTTCCTATATATATTAAAGTTACGTAGATTATTGGATCTAGTAATTTTTAAGTCCAAGAAGTTGATAGTTTGGTGTGTTTCTTCAATTTCAAGTGTGAATTTTGTATTAGTGTGTACATTATTAATATCGTCAAAAAAATTATTAAGTTCTTCTATAAAACCAGACCAAAGGCATAGGCAATCATCAATGTATCTAAAGTAGTATACCAGTATACCAATTTACTGTTTCCATAAGATATTATATATATTAACGTTGTGTGCATTAGTTTAAGGATTTTACTCTAAATTTAGCAGTTAGTTGTTGAGTTTATGTACATATTAGGATTTTAATAATGAAGGTGTTAAGAGAAAATTTTTTTATGGATTTGTTAATTTTAACTTTAGTGACGTTGGAGATAATTTTAATTGATTACCCAATGAACTTTTATGTAATATATATTTTAGATAATTAGTGACTGCTGATGATGGAAGTTTGTAGTCCCGAAACCGGTCCAGTAAATTAATTATAATACATTTTGTGATTTATAAAGTCTTTTTCTTCCATAATATTTATTCAATAAACTCACATATGGGTTCTATTGATACTTTATATATATATATATATATATATATATATATATATATATATATATATATATATATATATATAGGGTGTTCCAAATTTTTTTGTAGCAGGACTTTAATAGTCGATAGAGCTTTCAAAATTAAGACAAAAAGTTCATATAAACATAGGTTGCCAAAAGCTTAGTTTTGGGGATACAGGGTTTCAAAGTTTTAATTTTTTTTCAGTTCTTTTAATTTATCTTCAAAACTATTTAAAATAATAAATGCAAATTTAGTACACATATTACAGTTCTTAAACTCAATATTAAGAGTAGTTTAACGTTTATCAATATCTATAGGGTAGCACATTTTCTGGGGTGGTACATCCTTTATCCCCCGATCTTTTTCATGCAACGCCTCTAACTCTTAAAAACCAAATACTTAGATTGCCCATTTGATTTAGGAACTTTTTTGTCTTCTGCTTTTTTTTTCGAAAAATGCATAATTTTTAGCTGTAATCCATGAACAGCTTCCAAATGGTAAGTAAAGAACGTCTGATGCTCCCGCAAAAAAAATAGTGTGCCATGAAAAGAACAATAAAAAAAAAGAATCAAATTATGTCAATTCTTACGTTTTTTGTCTCTTAATAAAAAGTAGTACTCCAGTGATTTTTTCCTAATTTTGCAGTTGAATTAAATAAAGGAAAATAAAAGTAAAACAACAAAATAAATATTAAAAAATTACGTATTTATTGGAAAAAATTGGAAAGAATTTCTATTTAAGATTTTAACAAGAACGAAACGAACGAAATAAATAAATTAAACAAATAAACTTAACCTATACCAAACAAAAACGCTATCGTAATAATAAATAAATTTAAAGAAACTGTTCAAAATGTGAACCATTTTGTTGAATACATAATTCACACCGACGAATAATTGCACGTGGAATATTAACTAAAAATTGTCTTATTTCATTACACACATCCCTAATCCTATTAATGAGTTCATATCTTGTTGTCACAGCAGTTGCATACACCCTTTCTTTTAAATACCCCCACTCAAAAAAATCTAAGGGATTTAGGTCTGGAGACCTTGGCGGCCAGGGAACTGGGCCTGCACGACTGATCCATCTTCCAGGATAATGGTTGTCCAGCCAGTTTCTAACGATTCTGCTATAATGAGCTGGACAACCATCAAGCTGGAACCAAGCCGTTCTTCGTAAATTTAAGGGAATATGTTCCCACGTATTCCCATGTTCATTCTATAATAATTCAAAGACAGCCGCAGCATTCATCCGAGGTGGTAAAGAGTAGGGCCCAAAAGGTGATTATTGTAAATACCTATCCAGACGTTCACACTAAATTCTTGTTGGAAATGTGCCCAAACGTGCTGGTTGTGAAAATTTACCACATCACGGCGAGTGAAGCAGGATTCATCGGTCCATAAAACATTATTTAAAAAACCTGGATTATTATTATTTTCAGCAAGAATCCATCGACAATACGCAACTCTACGTTCTGCATCCCCTGGTTGTAGTCCTTGAACAGGTTGTAGATGGTAAGGATATCGGTGATCCCGTCTTAATGTTCGGTGAATAGTAGTATTTGAGACTCCACCTAAAGCTAGGGATACTCTTCTAATGCTAGTTGTGGGATCTCTGTCGAATTCACACAAAATTCGTCGTGCAATATTTCTTTGCTGCCTATGATTATTATTTTGTCGACCATGCACATTATTTAACCCCTGACTTATAATTTGTTGGTGAACTCTTACAAATACTGAAGGATGCGGAGCTCTTCTAAAAGGAAATCTTCGCCTATATTCACGGGCTGCTGCTGCTGAACTTCCATTTACAAAGCCATAAATAAAATGAATATCCGCTATTTCTTGATTAGAAAACAAAAAATGGCATTTTAAAAGATCACTTTTGCAATAAAAATTAACACAATAAAATATGTAAATAAATTACATTCTTTCTTATGCACAAGTCGTATTTAAAATAAAACGTGAGATTTGACATAATTTGATTCTTTTTTTCTTGTTCTTTTCATGGCACAGTATTTTTTGCGGGAGCATCAGACGTTCTTTACTTACCATTTGGAAGCTGTTCATGAATTACAGCTAATTTATCTCAAAAACTTTGCATTTTTCGAAAAAAAAGCAGAAGACAAAAAAGTTCCTAAATCAAATGGGCAATCTTTTTGGTTTTTAAGAGTTAGAGGCGTCGCATGAGAAAGTTCGGGGGGAATAAAGGGTATACCATCCCAGAAAATGTACTACCCTGTAGATATTGCTAAACGTTAAACTACTCTTAATATTGAGTTTAAGGAGTGTAATATGTGTACTAAATTTGGATTTATTATTTTAAATAGTTTTGAAGATAAATTAGAAGAACTGGAAAAAAATTAAAACTTTGAAACCCTGTATCTCCAAAACTAAGCGTATGGCAACCTACGTTTATATGACCTTTTTGTCTTAATTTTGAACGCTCTATCGACTATTAAAGTCCTGCTACAAAAATGGAACACCCTGTATATATATATATATATATATATATATATATATATATATATATATATATATACAGGGTGTCCACAAACTCTTTTCACAAAAGAAAACTGCAGATTCTATAGCTGATTTTATATGGATTTAACGTAAATTACCTTAATACAAAAATACTTCTTAAGAGAGCTGGAGCTCTTGGAAGATGGCGCCCTAACATCGGTTTATTTCAAATATCTTCAAAATGATTTCCCTTTAAATGATAGCGTTCTGTACATTTATTTAGTGGAATATGCCCAATCGTATGACGTATGATTTTTTAGTTGTACTCAAAATTTCGCAATTTTAACATAAAATTTAAAAAAAATTCGATTTTTTCATAAAAGAACCATATTCTTGTCTGAAGTCGCTACGACGCACCGTTTTCGATATAAATCGATTTGAACTTTTCATATGTTAATCATACTATTATAAAATTAACTAACGAATTCATTTACAACTATGAAAGATGGCTATGGAAAATAAAATAATAATTGCGTTATTGTTTAGTTACATTACCGTAAATACAAGAAGTTGAATATCGTTAGAATGGTTTCGTTTAGTAACGAAGAATATGCCGATACGTATTTAGTGTACGGCGAAAAAAATATCTTAACTTTCTACAACTACATTCTACTTTCTACATGATGGTTGTCCGGCTCACTATAGCAGAACTGTTCGTACCAATTTCTGAATAAACTGATTATTGATTTTTTTAAAGAATTTTTTCATTGCATTTATCAGAAAAAACTCGTTAAGAGATAACTAACGTTTCAGTGTGGCTGTAAGCCACCATCTATTTTTAATTACTTCGATCGCATTTTTTGTGTTCGTTAAAATTAAATTATGCTAGACCAATAATATTATAATATGCAAGCCTTAACTTGAAGTGAAAGTTCGTATAGACTATTTGCATTTTAAGACCGTTATTCTGCTACATTTATTAATAAAAAGAAATTGGAGTATAATCTTTTAACAACACATTGTTTATTACACTATGAGATAAATAAAGATTTAATATCTCCATATAAGTATGTATATTTGTTATGAAAATGAAAAAATATTGCTCGTTTTAGTTAACGATAAAAAATTTCAGATACCAGGAAGACAGAAAAGCAAATTCCAGTCAGAAATGGAAATTGCCACCTTGCGGACAACCGATTGGATTGTTCAGTGGAAACAAGGAATCAAGAACGATTATAATGCCACAAGATGATAGTAAGTTTGAGAAGCTTTGTCTAGTGCTTTGTACATTCATATCTTTGTACAGTAATTTTCAGGGTATATTGTGCAGATCACACGTATTGCACGTTACGTTTGTCTGTTGATTCAACGGCAGAGACAATTAAATTATGTGCAGCAGATAAGCTGAAACTACGACCAAACGATGAATTGCTCCTTGTAGAGGTAAAGTCGAACGGCGAAAGGGTTACTTTCAAAGACAACGATATTAGCATACCTACTGCTCTTAGCTTAAATGGAAGGATATTTGTATCTCCAAAGGACCACTTAGATGCATTGGTAATATTTTATTACATAGAGACTAGCGTACTTTAGAATTGAGATATTTCGAGAGTTTCTAAATGAAAATACTTTAAAACTTTCTATAAAATTTAAGCTATAATTAAAGAGACATTTATATTTCAGACTTGCTTATCCGAACAGGAAGAAGCTACTCAAGGAATTGATGCAGATTTAGAATTATTTAGTACTAAGGAATTAGCTTACTATATGACCCTGTTTGACTGGGATCTCTTTTGGTAGGTGTAAATTGATCAGGTCTATACATTTTTTAATGAATTTGTATTATTTTAGGTGTGTTCATGAATACGAACTTTTGTATCATACATTTGGTCGTCATCACTTTGGACAGATTACTGCAAACTTAGATGTATTTCTTCGTAGATTTAACGAATTACAATTTTGGGTTGTTACCGAAATTTGTATGACTGCAAGCCTAAGTAAACGAGTTGCGGTTTTGCGGAAATTTATTAAACTTGCTGCATAGTAAGTAAACTTGGTAACCTTGTTTGTGAAGAATAGATCAAACAATTTTTAACTTTCCCACCTATTTTTTATTGCGTACACGTTAAATACGTTAGAGAACATAAATACGGGATAGATCATTATATTATATTATAGTATATTCTATGCCAAAAGACAAGAGTACAACTTTTAATCTTGCAGGTGAAAGTTATTTCCCGAGCGTGTCAACGAGAGCAACAATCATTCAAGAGATTAAAATGTACTTTAGTCTTATGGTTTATGAATTATTTTTGCACCACAGGTGAAAAAACTTGAAATTTTATAAAAAAAAGGGAACTTTATAAACGACGTTTATTTTGGAATAACAAGTACTAATATTCACACTAATTGAACGTTTAATGTCAAATTATGCATTTGCACGCATGATATTGAATACTACATTTTAATTGAAACAAAATTTATAATTTTATTCAAGGATTGAATAACTATAAATATAACATACAATAATGACTACAAAAAAACTTTATTGAAGAAGAATTGTGTGCATACATTATATCCGGAGTATTGAGGAAATGGCACCACAATTGCCACCGTCGCACCACTTTCTGTAAGTTCTTCAACAGAATTTGCTAACTCATTATTATTATTATTATTATTATTATTATTATTATTATTATTATTATTATTATTATTATAAATAAATAACATAATTAATTTACAATAGTCTGGATTTGGTCATACATCTGTCACACATTTTGACTGCAACATTGCTGCAACTTACAGAAAGAAGGCGCCTAACTTGTGCATGCGCACTCATTATTAACCTCAATAATTTGATCACAGTTCCTTAATTGATTTATGTATAGTGGTATAGCTAAATTCAAAGGGGCTTACTGCAGAGGTTAGTTGACTGTCTTTGAGTTGTATAGAGGCTGTGACCTGTATGATAACGTTTAAAAAATAATTCTCATTATTGGTTGTATTTTATATTTATTTATATCTATAGTCGCGCTTTTCTTACTTTTGGGACTAAAAAAATTGTTATCCCAAGGGACTTTAGTACATATAATCGGAGAGTATACGTTTTAATCCCTGCGGTGCAAAAATAATATAATAAGATATAATTATTAATTGTTACAATTTTCTAGTTGCAAAGAGTACCAAAATTTGAATGCATTCTGCGCCATCGTAATGGGTTTAAGTAATATGGCAATATCAAGACTGTCTTTAACATGGGAAAAATTACCATCGAAGTTTCGTAAGCTTTATACAGAATTCGAATCTTTAATTGATCCAAGTCGTAATCATAGATCGTATAGAGTTAGTGTAAGCAAATTACAACCTCCAATAGTTCCGTTTATGCCATTACTACTGAAAGATATGACTTTTACTCATGAAGGAAATAAAACAAGTTTAGATGGTTTGGTTAATTTTGAAAAAATGCATATGCTTGCTCAGACATTGAGGACTATCCGTTTTTGCAGAAGCCGACATTTGGGTAAGATTTATTGGTCTAATTAGGTATGCGTAAAATGTTCTACTATCACATCAATTTGGAATTGAATGTATTTTGTTCTAATTACGAAACAAGTAAATACTTGTAAAACTGGATATGTACCGTAAGCAATCACTTATTCTAAAAGGACCTAAGCTCAAATTTGTTATAGGAATCTGATACTCATTCTTATAAAGAAAACTCAGACTTTATTGAATAAGGTTAATTTAAAGGACAGTTAATTCATGATTTGTACGCATTTCTCTAATGTAATTAAGTTATTAACGTTTTCAGGTAGGTCACCAGGTCATTCAGTACCATCTACTTTAGTGCACTAGGGGTGTGAAGATATCCGGATCTTTTTTGAATAGCGTGATTTAAGCTTGTGTATAGTTAGGCTCTAATCATGCGCTATCTTGCGCCGTTGAAATTAAATTTTGCGCCCCAATAGGAAATAAGTTGCAGCAAGAATTCTACAAGTATAACTAACGGAGCCGACAACTTTTGGATAAATCATTTTTCTTACTCCGTAATTAGGCGCCAATTAGGTGCTATTTTGCGAGTTAACATAACATTTTTCGCTCTTATGGGGAAGAAGTTATTGTAAAATTACACTGACACGGCTAACTTCACAGCCGTGAACTTCTGCATAAATCAATTTTTTTTCTTATGCAGTATTTAGGCGTCACCAGTAAAATAAAATTTTGCACAGGGAATAAATTGTTCTAAAAATTACATGGACAAGGCTGACTTCATAACCTTATGAAACAGTAATCTTTGTTTTGCATGATAATTAGGCACCCAGTATGTGTTGTTTAGCGCCCTTAACAGCATAAACCAATTTTTCCTTATGCAGTAATTAGGCGCTAATTATGCGCCATTTTGCAAATGAATTATTGCAAAAATCACATCGGCACGGTTAACTTCATATCCTTAGGAATAAATGAATCTTTTCTTACGCCATAATTAGGCACCCATTATGCGCCGCTAAAATAAAATTTTGCGTCCCTGTAAGAAATAAGTTATTGCAAAAATTACATCTGCACGGTTAACTTCATAGCATTGGGAATAAATTAATCTTTTCTTGCACTATAATTAGGCACTATAATTAGGCGCAAGTTATGCGCTCTTATAGGAACTAAGTTATTTTGAAGTACGTTGGTACGGCTAACTTGTCAGTCGTGAGCTTCCTCATTAATCAGTTTTTTCTTATGCAGTAATTAGGCATCAATTATGCGCCGTTTTGGGCCACTAAAGTAAAATTTTACGTCGTCATGGGAAATAACTTATTGCGAAGATTAGATTGGCACGGTTAACTTTACGGCCTTAATCTTAATTTCTTGTGCCATAATTAGGCACCCATTATGTGACTCTAAAATTAAATTTTGGGCCAAGTTATTGTAGAAATTACATCAGCACGGGTATAAATCAATTTTTCTTATGCAGTAACTAGGCGCTAATTCTGCACTGTTTTGCGTCGCTAAAATATTTTGCTCTCCCATAACAAATAAGTTATTGCACAAATTACTTTGACAGGACTAATTTCATATCCTTATAAGCAAATGAATCTTGTCTTGCACGATAATTAGGCACATATGATGCCTTTTATTGTAAAAATTACATCGATACGGTTAACTCCATAACGACACTATTTGGAATAAATATTCTTATGCAATAATTAGGCGTCTATCATACGCTGTTTGCGCCGTTTAATTTGAATTTTGTGCTTCTATAGGAAATAAGTTATTGTAAAAATTACATCGATACGGTTAACTTTACAACATCGAATTCTGAATGGATCATTTTTTCCTCATGCAGTAGTACATACACTGTTTGTGCACTAAAGTTTAACGTTATCGATGTAATCCTTGCAATAAAGGGGCGCAAAATGTAGCTTCAACGTCGCTAAACGTCGTATAATGGATGCCTAATGATGGCGCATGAAAATAATTATATATATTTTATTTATCGGCGCAAAACAACGCATAATTGATGCCTAGTTGCTGCATAAGTGATTTGTACCAAAGTTTACGGTTTGAAGTTAGCCGCACCGTACAATACCTTGTTTCTATAGAGACCCAAAATTTAACCTTAACGGCGCAAAACAGTGCATAATGGGTGTCTAATTATCGCGCAAGAAAAGACTACTTTATTTCTAAGGCCATGAAGTTAACCTTGTCGATGTAATTTTTACAATGTTATTTTAATGGCGCATAATTGACGCCTAATTACTGCATGAGAAAAAATTTATTTGTGCGGAAGGTCACATCAGTGAAGTTAGCCGTGTGAATGTAATTTTGCATTTACTTCTTTCCTATAAGGGCGCAATATTTTATTTTAAAGGCGCAAAATGGCGCCTATTTGGCGCCTAATTACTGAATAAAAAAGAATGATTTATTCAAAAGGTTGCAGCTCCGTGAAGTTAGCCGTGTTTATGGAACTTATTTCCTATAAGGGCGAAACATTTAATTTTAACGGAGCAAAATAGCGTAGAAACAGCGTCACAAGTTTAAATTACATTGTTCAAAAAAGATCCGGCTATGTTCACACCTTAGTAAACTCAGCCACACTTTAAAAAGGCGCTGTACAAAGGAATCTTCAAGGCCTAATGTAAATATTACAATTGCGTCGGTATAAGTCTTTCAAAGTAACTCTAAAGGATTTCACTTGAGTGATTTAAATAAAGTGTAAGCTCTACTCAGCAAACAAGATAGTTCGAGAGAGGATACTGGCGCTATGGTAGCTTGTAAGGCACAATCCGAAAAAATATTTGGGCACTTAATTTAAATGTGCATTGTTATACATAATTGTATTGAGTGCTGCATAACTAGTGTAACTAATATTTTCTTGACAAAATCACAAAGGGAAGGTGAACCAAGAATTTGATACAAATAACTTTATTAAACTTAAAAACCTAAACATTCATATAAAATATTTAGTAACAATATAAATAACTTTACTGAAACAGTTTTAAATATTTTAATTTAAGATCTACCAATCTTTTTGATTAAAATGTAATTACATTTCTATAGTTTATCGAATGAACTGATGAGTTATTTGTTTGACAAAGTTTACCAACACAATTTAATTGTTAAAATCAAAATAAACTGAATACATATTTAAACAATCGAAACAAAATCATATAAAAAGCAAAACGTTAAAAATATCAAGGCAAAATTATTTTATTTTCTTAATCTTCAACTTCCGAACTTGTGTCATCTTCCGACAAATCAGTATTCATTACAAATTTGTCTAAATACGTGATTGGTTTTTTATTGTATAACATCTTTCATAATGTTTCGAGCCTCAGAATGTATAGTTTTCTTCATAGTTTCAGCCATAATAGGGATAACCTTAAAACATAAACATTACATTTTTATCAAAATTCTTGTACATACCTTTATTTCACAAATAAAACAACCAAAAAAGTTTTCAAAAAAACTGATTTTAACAAACAAGAGTAACACAATAAAAGGATTAAGTAATAAAACGCACGCAGAAAATGTCAGCTGTAAACTCATTTACTTTTAACTGAGAATGTACCACCTTACAATTCACAAATATGATTCGACAAATAATTTGCCGCGTCAAAAATTTCAAATACATTATTTGACCTGACATATTTTCCAAGTATCCGAGTTTGTTGAGTGGAGCGGTAAATATATGTTAACGTAAAAGAAAATTCCAAAGCCGCCCACTTCTATAAAAATATCGATAATACAGCTTCAGCATTTTCAATCACAATTATTTAATTTTTACATTTATTTCGCTTTACATTAAAAAACTGTACAAAGAAAATTTATGTAAAATTAAATTTTCTTTAAAAAATACGTCTACACCTTTCCTTATATTAATCGTTATTTATATAATGAAAAAATTTGAACTGAGACTTAAATTCTACCTTAGTAACTTTTTTGCCGCTAAATTACGCATCATATCAAAAAATAGCACAGAACATAATTAATCGATACGTTTAAGGTCTATATCTAGGTATTTTTATATCCTTGGAACATGCAGCTGTTTTATGACTATTTGATAAAAACCAAAAACTGCATACATCCACCCAGACATACATACCCACAGACACACACACAGAGAGATCCAGACATGATGGCCGATCTTGACGAAACTTGGCCAAAAGTTGTAAAATGCCCACCAAGTATATCGGTGATGCAAAACACTGAAACGTCATAGCTTAACTAAGTGGATAAAATCATTTCTGAAGCTTGTTCCTTTCTCGGATCGTATGATACTACAGATGAAAATTAATAATACTAGAAAGATAAATATTATCCAGATTTATGCTCCAACAAATAACCCAGAAAGTGAGGAAGTTGAATGATTGTATGGTAGTTCAGAAAAATAATGAAAATTACTCACAGTAATTTACACAAATAAGCAAAGGAAATGCAAAAACATTTCTGGGCGGCTATGGTCCGCAAGTACATGATGATAGAGGAAGCAGACATACATATTTCTACCAACAGAAGGATATGATTGTCACACTTCCCAACAGAACATTACATAGTGAATACCAACCCAAATCGGAGCAGAATAGTAAGTTATTAAATGCAACCTGACAAATATAGGTTCAGGAACTGCGTAAACCGTCAGTGGTGGCAAAATTTAAACTACATCTAAAAAAATTATCAAAAGTAACTGTAAAAAGAAGAGAAAAAATACATATACGCAGTTATTAAATGAAAGTGACATAAGGAATAAAAGTAGAGAATGAAGTTAATAACAGTTTAAAGACGGTAATAGAATAGATGGAAATGACAAAGAATCTCGATAAATCAAAGATGGAATTAAAAAGTCCTACACAGAAACACTTAATAAAAAATAATACTAAAGAAAAGAAAGATCTGGATGTCTTCCGAAGGTTTCGGAATCTAGAAGAAGGTGTAAAGGTCAAAAATGAATATATAAAAAGACCATTCCAGCAAAAGAAAAATGGTACTTAAATAGATGCAACAAATTGAAGAAGTACAAAGAAAACCTAATCATTTAACCTGTACAAAGAAATAAAACATAGAACGAAAATTAAAAAAAAGCACAAACTCATTTGTTAGACGATGATAACACAATAGTAGCCGACGTGAAACCAAATCTAACACTATAGAAAAATTACATTGTTAAACATACTAATGAGAAAAATGGGTCTGAAATAAAAGAAGAGGAAACCCTGGACCCAATCAAGAATTTGAAAACAGTTAGGACATCGAAACTACACAATTTACTAATTGAGATCTACAATACAAAGAAATCAAAATTTATAGCCGAAATCTAAGCTTGTGAAATGATCCATACAATCAATATTATTATACGGTATGAAATCCTAGACTATGAATATATACTTTAAAAAAACAATCGAAGCATTTCAAATCTGGATATTAAGATGAATAATGAAGATATTTTGGAAGAAAAAAAAGCAAAAGTCAACATCTTTCATTCCCTGCTCAAGAGGAATGGCGGGCTGCTTGAGCTTTCCAAGGTCCTTCAGCCACAGTCATCGATTAGCATACATACATTAAGTAGGTATTCATGGAGGGTGCCGCCCGGCTAGGATCGAAAGGAACGGAGTTACGGTTCTGAGGAAAGGAGAAGTTACTACCCCATCATACGCCTAAATAGCCGAACGTGATGTACGAATACGCAGTTATCATGCCGCAATACGTGTTTGCGGAAAACCTCCTGAAAAAATATCATACAGGGTAAACGGTAACAGAAATAGAACCCATTATCTCCCGAATCGTGTTACCACTGACTTAACACCTCGGTCTATCTTTGAAGGAGAAATTTGTCAATGAAAAGAGATGAATAGATTTGGAAGTTGACAAGCACTGACAAAAAATATTAAAGAAACAAACTTTGGTAATTCGGTTATTTGATTGTTTCAAGTTGCATAAATTAGTTATTCAAGGTAAAATTCAAGGAAAAAGCAGCATGGAAAGAAGGAAACTGTCGTGGTTGAGGCACCTAACAAAATGGTACAAGTGCACCGGGACGGTTACTTAAAGCAGTAGCAATTATCCTGAAGATTGCCAAAAGCCTAAAGACGGACTATGAAGAAAAGAGAAATATCACTAATAATTTATTTGGCGTACTGATATTTATTTATATACTACACTAAATAACATTTATATGGAACTGTCTTATAATGGAAATAAAATCATGAAACAGTCTGGAACAATCAACCAACGTCCATGTCATCAATACTATGTGATATCCCGTGAAGCACGTTAGAGTGATTTCCATTTAAAGATGTGTCTCGCGACAATATCACGGCTCCAGTCACGAAGACCAAGCGTTTAATCTCTATAGCCGCTATACACTCATCCATGAATAGTGAACAGTCAACGATCACCAGAGGTCACTGTAAAGATACCCCGGTGCTTAGATTACAGGCCATGGTCACTTCGATATTTCCGAGTCTCATTTTCAGAAAACTTCGTATGGCTGTCCTGATCTGGCTAATCACATGCAATCTTAGGGACACTAGATGTGTAATGCTCAAGATCACTGGACGTATTCTTAGTGACGACGTAATACAGAAATTGACCTTTATTTTTAAAGAAACATGTACTGGTAATCTCCCAGTCACGTGGTCCTGTTAATTGCTTCTACCATTTCATCAGATTGTGCTTAACAATGCCAATTCAAAGTTTCGACCATAATCGGTGTAAAATTATATCGGAATATGAAGTCCAAAAAACAACCTCTGTACAGACATCCTCTTGGTTTCTAAGTGCACACTATTGTGTCTATTTACTAAAATAACCTATTGTCACTATTGTGTATTTATTTTTATCGAAGTTTTTGAGAAGAGCTCCACTGTAACTGTAAATGTTCTTTCAAAAGGCGTATCCACATTGTACTGTCAGATGTACGTCTGCTTTGCAATCGGCTCTTCATCTTATGCACTTATTATACCAGTAATTTACATTCTTCTTGCAATGGACCCAGTAAAGCCTTTCCTGTGACTTGTAACGCTCAGATGAACCCTAGACGAACATTCATGTGTTATTGAAAGATTTCTGGAATTATCTTTTCGGCATCACCATCCCCTTTCTCACGTCTGTACTCTCATGATTCCCAACGATGTTCTTTAGAAGGCCATCTTGAGCCTTCCAGTTGCGACTAATATACATTAACAGTCGAGCTGTACCATAATACTTCTTCCCAGATGAGTTCGCTATTCCTATCTTGCAGAGTTATTTAAACAACGATGATCAATGATTTTAGTACGTCGTTATGATGATAATTTCGTTCTGATCGATACTCCATCATGAAGTGCCCTTTTAACTTTTTCATTCACCTGATAACTTAAACTAGCACAGCACCAAGCCCATCTTTTTATAGCTCAGCATAAATGCAGGTTCCACAATATTGCCAAATCCCTCTGCAAACCAACAATGGTAGGTGCAGAGAAATTTTACTATCAAATACGTCTCCTAAAATAGATCTCTAAGGATCAACTTCTCAAAAGTTACTGGACCAAAGGGCATCCTTTGAACTGCTATGAACCTGAGTTTAGACTAAGATAAGTATTTTGGCGATGTTGAAGCTCCAACCCAACATATTTTCTGAGTTGAAAACCACTTTTCCCTTCGTAGTCACTCTTTTCAGCTGCCTATAGCCTACATATAATTTTGCAGGCCATTGTTTCTTCGTTGCTAATAACACTTGCGAAGTCCATGAATACTAGACGTTCCAGTTACCCCTTATTAAGTGTTATCTTCAATCATTTTCGCAATTTTACCCCTTTTGACGAATAGTAATCTTCTAAGGTTGCTCTTGAATCTTGAAATCAAATATTCTGTATTACTAATACTAGTAATTTGGATTAGAGCTACACGTTTCGACAAGTAATATTGTTATCAGGAGTTAAAAACAATTTGATTGGTAAGAACCATAAATAATGGAGAATGAATAGTATACATTGACATAACCGTAAAACTCTAATAATAAATGTAGAAATGAAGGACAAAAGTAAAAATATAAAGAAAAAATCACCTGTAGTCTTTCCTACCACCAACACATTACCACCGAGCTAAAGACACTGACAATATAATTGCTGACAACTTGGATTAAATTTCTGAAGGATCAAGTGAACGGACAAACAGCAAATAATAAATTGTAAATCTCTCTTGTCACCACGGAACTACAATAAATTGTTGAAAGCAAAACATTTAAATACGGCAACACCAGTAGGAAATTGGCAAACATAATGATAAATACAAAAGGTAAAGTTGATAAAATTTAACGGGAATTAAGAGAATGAATTTAAAACGCTAGTAGCTTAAAGTAAAACAATGTAACCACCATTTGGAATATTAAGTAGAACTCCTGTTTGTGGTTGCCACTCGTCGCTGAAGGCTTTGAAGTTAAACATCAGTAATAACAATTAACGCTCCGACATCAAGTCGCAGATAAAACTAAATGAAGAAGTTTAAGTGGTACGTGTGGTATAATTTAACAGCAAGACTAAATCAACTTTTGCCTGACGCGGGTATGAAACACAGCAGTTTTTCTGAATCATTCAGTCTTAACAGTACAAACGACTGCTATAGCAGCCAGCACATCCGGTTAATTCGAGATTGAACATAGAAGGGCAGTTAAGCATATCCTTTATCAGATATTAATCTCTCAGGCCCTACTACATAATCTTGTTTAAAATAACAAGTCTAACAAGATAGATCGTAATAAAGAAAGCGTATAACGACGCTAAGTCCAAACTTTGCGGGTACTTATTTTTTGATTTAAAATTCACCATGGAACACCTTATGTTATAGAACATTCATATTTAGAGGCAGAAGGATCTGTGAAGTGTATATTACAAAAAAGGTCAAAAAGGCATAAGGAAACAAGATGTCAGCAGAGTCAAAAATACACTGGTGTGCACAAATAGAGGCTGAGAAAAGGGGTCGGAAAAGATGCACGAAAACAAGTTGGAGGCATACAGACAAATCTAGTCTTAATGGAAAATTGTAAAAATAGGGGATGGACCGAAAAACATATTGTAGGGGTTGAAAGAGCTACAAAAAAATAGCTCATAAAAGTATGGTCATTAAAAACCGGTTAAATGAAAAGACCCAGTGTAATAAAAATATATGGTGTGCAACACCGTACGGCCTTCCAACCAACAAAATGAAAATTAAAAGAAAAGAAATAATTCTAATAACATTTTTTAGGATAATTATGCAACCTTATAATTTTTACCTTCCAAGAAGGTTATGCAATCGACTTTTTTTCACTATCACTAAATCGACTTATTAGCTCATTTTACAACTTTTGGCGAAGTTTCGCCAAGATCGGTCATGATGTCTGGATGTGACAGTGTGTGCATGGGTGCGCGCGTGCGTGCCTGCGCGTGTGCGTGTGTGTGTGTATGTGTGTGGGTGGGTGGGTGTGTGGTTGTGTGAGTGTGTGGGAGTGTGGGTGCGTGGGGGTGTGGGTGTATGCGTGTGTGCGAGTGTGCGAGTGTGCGTGTGTGCGTGTTTGTGCGTGTGTTTGTGCGAGTGTTTGTGCGTGTGTTTGTGTATGTGTGCGTGTGTGCGTGTGTGCGTGTGTTCGTGTGTGCGTGTGTTCGTGTGTGCGTGTGCGCGTGTGCGCGTGTGCGTGTGTGCGTGTGCATGTGTGCGAGTGTGTGTGTGTGTATGCGCGTGTGCGTGTGTGTGTGTGTGTGCGTGTGTGCGTGTGCGTGCGTGTGTGCGTGTGAGTGTGTGTGTGCGTACGTGCGTGCGTGTGCGTGTGCGTGTGTGTGCGTGTGAGTATGAGTATGAGTGTGGGTGTGAGTGTGCGTGTGAGTGTGCGTGTGCGTGTGCGTATGCGTGTGCGTGTGCGTGTGCGTGTGCGTGTGCGTGTGCGTGTGCGTGTGTATGTGTGTGTGTGTGTGCGTGTGCGTGCGTGCGTGTGCGTGCGTGCGCGTGCGTGCGTGTGCGTGCGTGCGCGTGCGTGAGTGTGAGTGTGAGTGTGAGTGCGAGTGTGAGTGTGAGTGTGAGTGTGAGTGTGAGTGTGAGTGAGTGTGAGTGTGAGTGAGTGTGAGTGTGAGTGTGAGTGTGAGTGTGAGTGTGAGTGTGAATGTGAGTGTGAGTATGAGTGTGCGTGTGCTTGTGCGTGTGCGTGTGCGTGTGCGAGTACGTGTGCATGAGCGCGTGCGCGTGTGTGTGGTGTGGATGTATATTAGTATCCACGACAACTCCATAGAACGAAAACACCTACTTACTTACAATTTTGTATTTAAGCTTGTTTTCATTTGGCTTGGAGATTATTAGATTTTGAGAGAAATCTAGCGGCGGAAAGGGTGGGGTTTAGGAGTAGTTTTTGGTTTTTATCAAATATTTCTAGAACAGCTGCATATTTCAAAGATATAACAATAACCAGATATATACCTTAAACGTATGGATTAATTATGTGCTATGCAATTTTTTGATACGACGTGTAATTTACCAGCAAAAAAAGTTCTAAGGCAGAATTTAAGCGTTAGTTCAAATTTTTTCAATATCTGAATAACGATTAATTTTATAAGAAAAGGTGCAGACATATTTTTAAAGAAAATTTTTTTCTACATAACTTTTGTTTATAAAGTTTCTTAGTATAACGCAAGGTAAGTTTTAAAATTAATTAAATATCAATGAAAATGGTTAAACTGTATTATTGATATCTTAGTAGAAGCTTTTGGATTTTTTTTTAAATTGACAAGTATCTATGTTTATTAATCTCTATCTGACATGAAGTTTTAAACGTTATTCTGACATAGATTACTGTTTTTGTTGTTACAATGTTGCCTGTTTACGTTATGAACGTGTAAAAGAGGTTGCATAGTTACCCTAAATCATAATTTAATTTATTAATTAATTAATTTAATTATTAAGATTATTTCATTTCTTTTAATTTCCATTTTATAGGTTGGATGGTCGTATGGTGTTCCACGCCAGATATTTTTAGAATAACTATGCAACACGTTCATAACGAAAGCAGGCAACATTGTAAAAAGGAAAACAAGAATCTATGTCAGAATGACGTTTAAAACTTCATGTCAGATAGAGATTAATAGACATTAATACATGTTAACTTAAAAAAAAAGTTTCAAAGCCGCCTGCTTCTATGTCAACAATACAGTTTTCATTCATATTTAATTAATTTTTAGACTTACCTTGCGTTATACTAAGAAATTTTATGAAGGAAAGTTACGTAAAATTCAATTTTCTTTAAAGAATATGGCTACACTTTTTCTTATAAAATTAATCCTTATTCAGATATTGAAAAAATTTGAACTAACACTTCAATTCTACCTTAGAAATTTGTTTGCCGCTAAATTACGTCTCGTATCAAAAAATTGCATGGAATATAATTAATCGATATGTTTAAGATCGATATCTAGGTATTCTTATGTCTTTGAAATGTGCAGCTGTTTTAGAAATATTTGATAAAAACCCAACACTCTCTTATTAACCCCCGTCGCTGGATTTCTGCCAAAATCTAATCAACTCCAAGCGAATTGAAAACAAGCTTGAATACAGGTGCGTAGGTATTTTCGATCTGGAGTTAGCGTGGATACTAACATACATCCACACAGACACACACACGCACGCAGACACAGACACACGCACACACGCACACACGCACACACGCACACACGCACACACGCACACACGCACACACGACACGCACACACGCACACACGCACACACGCACACACGCACACACGCATACACGCACACACGCACACACGCACACACTCACACACTCACACACGCATACACGCACATGCGCGAGCGCAAACACACAGACGGTGTGCCAAAAATGGATTCACGGACCCTAAATACGCGAGGTTCCGTCAAAATCGCGAGGTCGAATTTTTTCATGTTCGCGGTACTTTTGCCTTTAGTAAATTGCTCCAAACTATTCTAATAGTATACATTTTACTTATTTTTAACCACCTAAAGTCACTATTGCAAGAATTTTAGGAATATTACAGTTTGTTATATTAATAAAAACAGTTCATACTAACTAGAAGGATATAGTTTATAAGTTATTGCTTACGGTACAATCTTTGCATTAGTACTAGAAAAGTTTATTAAAAAAATTTATTTCAGTACTGGATCCGCCATCCCCTAAAAGTGAGGGAGAAGTAAAATCTTATATTTCCTGTTTACGCGTGATAGACAATCAACGGATATTGACAGGAATGTCTCAAAAATTGGAGCCAAGACGTTCTTAGTGTGATCACATTTACTGAAATCTTATTAGTGACCAATTTTTAATACTTGCTTGTCTAGAAATAAGTAGCACAATAATTTTGGATTCATGTACAGCTTATGTCCATTTGAATATTTATGTCTCAAATATTGAGCAATAACGGACAAGGCAAAATTTTTTGTAAATATTTTAGAAGCACCAAAATTTTTTTTGTAGAAAGTTAAATTGACGATAGGAATCAAAAAATCTCCTATACACCACACTTTTCTATTACATAACATTATCTCGAATATCTATTGTGATAATAAATATAGTAAGCTTATTTTAAATTGTATTCGCTCTAACTTTAATGTTGATTTATAAACCATTTTGAGCAATAACATTGTAAATAATTATGATTAAAGTAAAATCGTGAATTATAATTTAATTATGTATTTCCATTTAAATTTTAACCTAATAGAAACATTATTAAGTCAATGTCCCCTCTCACATTACCTGTTGTACAATACACTCTTCATGTGTGGATTCGGATGACAATCAGGATTGTTCTGTATTGAAAAATGTAATAAATGTATACTACAGAGCAATCGTACCTTGTAGTGAGTTCTTTATTATTTTTAAGTTGTAAATGTAGTTAGGATGTCTTAAGACAATTTTCCCACTTTAATTTTAACGTTTTAATATTAAAAAAATTATTACAATAGTACAAATAAGTCTTTGCACATTATACAAACACTTTTACCTACCTTTTTACTCTATCAGTGCACAATATTTGCATGATGATAGTTTACTAAGTATTTACACAATTTCAATCTTTTCTATACTAGTGCCGATTTGCGTGTGTGTGTTTCAGCGTATTTAAGGCTTCACGCCCCAAATGCCCCAATGTTGTCTATTCTTTTATTAGTGTACATCTAATTTGAATTTTGTGTCAATTCTGCTGGACGGGATTGCACCAAAGCCTCAGGAAGGCTCATTTCATTTTAATGCTTTTATTATTCAAAATTTGCTTATGTGAATCGGTACTACAACATATAAACATTACATTTTCTTGTTTTTTAATTAAAATTTAAAATTTTGTCAACTAGTTGACATGAATGTAAGGTAACACTCCAATATAAGTCTTATTATACATTATTAATTGAATTTTTACAAAAATTTGATATACCAGTATAAATTGTATTAAACTAAGTCAACCAATTTTTACAATAATTATTCTCAGCTCTCAAAAGTTAATTATGTTTAAGTATATGTTATGTTAAAAATTGTATTTTTAATAGCTATATGTAAGTAATTTGGATTATATATCAATACTTATTCACAGTTCTTTTTATTAATTTGTAATTGTTATTTTGCCATTCTCAAAATGGATTATTGGACACTCGGCATTCACTCTTAATTATTAAGGTCTTTCTGCGTATGTCCACTAGTTCAGTAATTCAATTATATTGAATTTTTGTATGTAGGGGAGGGTAGGGTAAAATGGCCACTCTAAGGTTTGGCGCATTTTTAAGGCACCTTAAAATTCATGAATGTTATTGAACTGGGTGTCTATAGTTACGCTGCATGCTTAGGAACCGATTACTAATAGCTTTTTTGTTGATTTTAAACTTAAAATTTACTATGGATTTTTTTGTCAAAAATTACATAGCCTGGCCACTTTACCCGCAGAGTTATAAAACACATAAACATTGCTCGTCTATACGTATTTAATGAATTGACACATTACTATGGTTTTGACATTATTATTGTAGTGTTTTGACAGTTACTCTTTACAATATTCACACTGGAAGTTGTCGTCTTCTTCCTCGCATCCGGCGCATTCTTCGTGGGCCCAGTTCAAACAACTGGAGCACTGTATCCATCCTTCATTGTCCTTGGATTTTAAATAAGCTTCACCGCAGTAAAAGCAAAGTTCGTCGTTTTCTTGATCACTTCCTTCTTTATTTTCATCAAAAAACAGCTGCCTCTTTGTGTCATCTGACTTTTTGGCTGTAGTTTTTATCTTAGGATTGGATTTCTTTGTTTTTGCTGATGGTTTGAGCGTCTTTTTCTCCAGCCTCATCCTTTTTTTGGTTAATTTATCTTCCTTTTCCTTCGGATCGTTTATTAAAGCGTTTTTAAAGGGGCTAGATGTTATTACAGCAATTTTGCCTCCTTTCCTGTTTAGGTTTTTAGACTTTACAAATATTTTTTTTTGGTAGAGGGTGGATATCTTTTGGGGTAACAGCAAATGAACTTTTCACTTCTACATTTTTTGCCAATACCAAATTTTCCTTGCTGGTTCCAGGAACTGCCAACATATCTTCGCCCAAAGCATAATTTGGTCGAGAAACTGTGTACTCTTCAGTGTGTGGGTTCATTGGTTAAACAACTGGGTTCTCTTCCCCTGGAGGGCTCACTGGTCGAGCAGCTAAATTCTCTTCCGTCTGAGGGTCCTTCGGAATGTTTGAAACATCCGCCGCAGCGAAGTCAGCATCTGAAAATACATCGCGGTCCAGGGGAACGATTCCACATTTGCGGAATCCATTGATGGCTGTAGTAGGAACAGCTGCGCGCAAAAATGCCTCACCAAGAAGTTTGCTTATTTGGTATTGCGTTATGGCACGCCCAGGGTTGTTTCGGAGGAACTTCTCACAAGCTTGAACGTAATAGGCTTTAAAGGGCGCCATAAAAGAAACGTCCAGTGGTTGAAGCTTATGGCTGCAATGAGGAGGCAGACATACTACTGTTGTAAAACTGTACCAAGCCTTTTCAATGAAGAGCAGGTTCTTGGTATGCGTCGAGTGGCCATCCAAAATTAAAAGGACTGGATCTTCTTCTGAAGGTTTGGTATGATTAAAAAAATGGTCAAACCATTTCAAAAATAAATCCGTTTGCATACAACCACTGGGAGTGCAAGCAAACTCAGTACCAGGAGGAGCCCCATCTGTAAGCTCTGCCTTCATCTTCTGTCTGGGGAAAATTACAAATGGAGGAATAAAAGTTCCTCCAGCAGACATGCAGACTTCACGTGTTGAGAGTAAGCCTCTCTCTGTAGACGTGATAGCGCCTACTTGCCTTCGCCCTTTCAAAGAAAACAGTTTTGAACTGCGATGTTGAACTGTGAGAATGCCAGTCTCATCACAATTAAATATTCTATGAGCTGGGTGGGAGTGTTTCTCTTGGACTTCAGTTAAAATGTTGAAAAATTTGTCAACATTGACTTTATTAAACCCTTGTGCTCTTGCATTCGATGTAGCCTCTGGCTTTCTTAGAGATATATTGGGATGTCTTCACCTGAAACCAACTACCCAATCCTTACCAGCAATCATTTTTTCTTTACAAAATGGATGTGGAATGTTGTTTTTTTCAGCTAGAGAATAGGCTAAGTGTTGTAAGTCTTTAACACATATGCCATAAAATCGCTTCTCCATATCAAATATATGCTCACACAATTCCATTTCTTGTTCGTCAGTAAATACTTTTCTGTACTTACCGAGAATCTTTTTGTCATCAACTGCATCTTGATTTTTATTCAACACTCTTCGTTTAAGGGTGTTCCTCGGGACGTTAAACTGTTTTGCTGCTGTAGAAAACGCCATTTTGTCTTTCCGTACTGCATCCATCGCAATTTTCATCGCCTCAGCATCCCATGATTGCTGTTGAAATTTTCTTACGTATTTGGATGGCATCTTAATGGCCTGGAACAAAGAAGGTAAATGTAAAATATGTCTCTTAAAGTGCAAGTTTATATTTATTTGACACCTTTTTGCACATAAAACCATGTTAAACGCAATCGTCCCTCGTTCTCAAGAGTTGTAAGTCATTGATCACAAATATTTTGCATTGGCGGGCAAAGTGGCCACATTGCCCGCCTTCTCTAGTGGCCACTTTGCCCGATATGACGCCATTACAAAACATGTCGTTTAACGACAGATGCGCATGACATACAATTTGCAACCACGTGCTGTTTTAAAGTTTATGTAACGGTGATTAAGATGCACTCTAGCAAATATCGATAACTCTACTGCTTACTTAGCTATAACCAATAATGTAAACCACTTAGGTACCTAAAATCAGGTAGTCGAAAAATCCACCTCCAACTGAAAGTTGAGTTTCGTTACGCTTCTCAGTCACAGACAACATTATCGGCATCTAGGATGAGTGTTTCACCTCAGTCCCGCGTGGCTGCAGCACTCTGCAGCAGAGCAATCGCAGATGGTCACTTTACCCGCCATGGCCACTTTACCCACCCTTCCCCTACTAATCGGAATTCAAAAAGTATGAAATTATAGCGTCAAAGTCAATCCTGTAGGTGTAAAGATGGACGGGTACTTTTGCGCCCCACGGAGCCGCGAACCTTTCTTATTCAGTAATTAGGCACCATTTTGCTGGGTTAAAATACAATTTTGCGCCCTTATAGAAAATAAGTTATTGTAAAATTACATTGACACGGCTGACTTCACACCAGTGAACTTCTTCACAAATCAATCTTTTCTTGTGCCGTAATAAAGCGCCAATTATGCGCTACTTTGCGCCGCTAAAATAATAGTTTTGCACCCTTATAGGGAAGAAACTATTGTAAAATTACATTGACACCGCCGTGAAGTTTTCCATAAATCAATTTGTGCTGATGCAGTAATTAATTAAATTAATCTTTTTTTATTGGTAGTATTTAAGCACCCACTATACACCGTTTTACGCTGTTACGGTTAAATTTTGTACCCCTATAAGAAACAAGTTATTGTAAAAATTACGCCAACAAAGCTTCATGGTCTAATGAAAAATTAAGTTTTTGCTGCACAATAACGAGGCACCTATTGTGGGCTCCAGGGATATCATATTGCAATTCTTAGAAATCTAAAAATAAAATCAGTTCGTGGAAACAAGGATAATGACAGGTTGTTTATGCCAAAAAAAATAGGTCAAGGTTAAATGGTTCTTGCATTGTCTAAATTAAGTCAAAGTCAAATAGTTGTCTAAACTAAAAGTATGTCAAGGTGAGTATTTGACAAGTTGAAAGGATGTGTTCTTTAGTAGATTAGGGGCAGCTGGGAAAACAACGAACATAACATTTTGTTTTTAATAGTAATGCTACAACCCCACGATATGAAAATTACGTTTGCTTTAACTAAACTTATTTCTTAAACAGTGTTAAGTCGTAGTGTAATTGTGAGCAAGTAAACCCGTTATGTAAGTATAATGCAAGCAGCAATAAAATCATTTCTGGAACGATCAAAACTCAGCAGTAGTTGCAGTAACAATGTGAATAAAAATTTAACACTGTTGGTGCTGTCGAAGTGGTGATGCTATAGTAGCAAAGAGTATTATAATATACTCTTTGCTAGTAGTAGTAATAAAAATTAATAGGAATAAGATGAAGGATATTCTTCTTCTAACATTGACTGGCCATCATTTCAAGAGTAATATTGATTTATCAGGAGTGTATAAACAAGCAGCCAAAGAATACTTAACCCATCGTGTTTATTATAAACTCATATTACTCATCCTGCAAAACATGTAGAAATTGGATACAGTACACACGTCAACCTTGCACCAGTAATGCGTATAGGGTGTGGCAACTGCGATCAAAGCAATAACGTGATGTTAAACATGATGGAATGGAATGAACTTCTAGAATAGCAGTCATATGTAGAATTACAATTTTTCCGATCTCAAGTAACTGAAAATCATATTGATTGGTAAATATAAAGGAAGAAGAACATATAATCTATGATCAACATTATGAATTTATATCTACCAATCTCGGTCTTTATTACAATTTGGAATTGATTATGACAGAATTTTGAAAACTGATTGTGAGAATTACTGCTCAGCTGTTCATGCACATGCCATGCCCATAGTGTAGAGGAACTATTCAATTTAAAGGATATAATAAACTATTGATTGGAATTTCTTGAATCATACAATCTAGCGTCTAGGATGTTGTACGTAAAACGTATTTTTAGATCGCAATAGTGAACCAGTGGCGTACGCTGTGGAGTACATGAAATCAAATGTTCTTGTTTATCTTGGAAACGAGCCGTCAAATCACAAAATCGCAAGTAAATCAGGCCGGCTCTTTACATTAGCACTATCCATCACTAGAATTTTGACCTACTGGTTCTTCTTCGTTTAAAAAAAACGGCTACCTTGGCCAGGTTTGAACCCGCGCCGTTCGGGTGAAAGGCAAGCACTCTAACCATTCCACCACCGAGGCAGCTTATTGTAGTTAAAAATAATTGTATCTTGCTTATAAATTTTATGCAATGCACGTGTTAAATGTGTTTCATGCATGTAAATTGCAATTGTAAATAAAGGTACAGTGGCGAGCAAAAAAAAACTGGGACAATTCAACTGACATTGACCTTAGTTCGTCTGTCACTTGATTTAGTTAGGACATCCAGTTCGTGTTGTATCGCTTCCCTCCATTTCTGTGAATTTCCTCCAGAGACTGCCAATGGCTCCTCGAGAACGGAAAAGTAACTTGTTTCATAATCATTGAACCATGAAGGTTTTTAATCACTCTTCCTCTCTTATCAACCATTTCTTGAGTTTCTTCTTTTTCACTTATTTCCAGGCTCTGTTTTGTAATGTCTACGCTGTCAATATTATCACGAGTATGATAGTGTTGGTCATTTTCTAAACGCCCACTGATACTTTCCTCATCGTTCGCTTCTTCTGTTTGATTATCATTCACATTGCCTTCCATGTGATTTGTGTCAATACTTCTCTCTTAATCTCCGCCAAAGTTTTCGCTTTCATCTAGGCTAAAAGATATTTGTGGCTTTTTCACGGTATTTTTTTCTTTTTCAGCCAAAAGTATCACGTCTCTATAAATTTCGAATTTGTTACTGTGGGGAAAGTACACTCTGTATCCTTTAACTTCATCCCCCAACCCAACTAAAATTCCTTTCTTACATTTTGAATCTAGCGTAAGTCTCTTTTTTTGGAACATGTTTGCTTACTTTTGTTCCAAATTCTTTTAAAAAAGTTATATTAAATTCTTTACCTTTCCACACTCTGTATGGTGTTTGATCGGTGTTTTTACTTTCCACAACCCTGTTTAAAGTAAAAACAGCAGCACTGACTGCTTCTGCGCAGAACTGTTGTCCTGGGTTCTTACTATGAATTTTGCTGGGGAGTGTATGTGCAGGTTTTATGCCATACTTTAAAAATAAACCATGTTAACTCTTATTCAAGAATTCTAGGCCATTATCAGTCCTGAAAATTTTTAGTCTGTAGTTTGAGTAATCGTCTTTAAGAAGTAAAAAATAATTTGCTCCGCCTATGGATTGCCTTTCAAATGGCCCTTCTATGTCACAATTAGCTAACTGCCCTATGTATTCTGCGTTAGACTTACTATTAGGAAAATGTAAACAGTGTTGCTTGCCGTCTGAACACTGTTTACAAAAAGCTGTTGGTTTTTCCTCGTGAACAATATTGTTTCGTTTAGGAGCTACTTGTTCAAAATTAATGTGGGCTAATTTTACGTTCCATCAAACTAAAGTTTCAGCAACATTACAGTGTGAAACTCATTTTAAAAAACTTACATTGTCTCTGGGCTATAGCACATACTTTTCCTTTTTGGTCCCTAATCTTGCAAATATCCTTGTCAGAATGCATGGTGAATCCTTTATCCAGAATTTTTCCTACTGAAAATAGGTTAATTTTAAAATCCGGAATAAATAGTACATTGTTCAGTTTTTTTAACCACTTTTCACCATTCCACGCGTCAAGTTCAACTTTACCGATACCCGAAACGTTTATAATCGACCCGTCGCCCATCTCTTCTAGTTTACTAACAGGCGTGTTTATTGAAACGAACTGTTTCATATCAAAACACATGTGGTCGCTTGCGCCACTATCTAAACACTAATCTTCAGCTTCAGAATTACCTAGTAGAGCAATGGGACTGTCCGGTTTTAAGTCATTAATGAACGCATTTGATGGCTCGGTATCCCTTGAAGTTGCAGCGGTTTGGTTTTTGCGTTTTTTAAAGTAACATTGAGAAATGATGTGATCTTTTTTCTTACAATAATGACACATCTTTGTATTGGTTAAATTCGTTGTGTTTCCTTCACTTTCGGGACAATTACTTCTAATATGGCCAAACTTATTACATCCGTAACATTTTACACCTTGTGCTTGACCTTTTTTGACCACCAGCGCACTTGCACTCGCTGTTTGCTTGGATCTTTCTTCTTCTATCAATAACCGAGACGTTAATTCTTTCAGGGATTGCTTATCTGAGGGCGTCGATTCCCATGCTCTAGTGCTCTGGTAATGTCATCAATATTTTTGTAATAACCATTCTGTTTCTAATTTCCTCCCCTAACTGCTTGAGGATATTCTTATTTCCTCTATTTGGGAAATAAATGCAGCTATGCTCACTTCTTTGAAAACCAAGCTAAAAAACGCTGTTACAAAAGATGTACACTAACCTGTGATTGCTGTTCGTAAATGGACATAAGTTTCTCCCATTTTTCACAAGCACTGTTACAAGACAAAATGTGTGTCAGGGGTTTCTCATCCATCCCAATTAGAATAATTTCTTGAGCTTTTGCGTCTTTTGTTAACCAGTCCCCATCGTTTGTAGCTGACGTGGTCGTTGTACCAGTGACTACGTCAAAGAATCCTTTAGATTTTAAAATTATCTGAGTCTGGAATTTCCAAGTGACCGAATTGTCACCAATGAATTTAAAAGTACTGTTAGCGTGTGCCTGATTCATTTCAAACCGTTTTTAAACGTTTTAAATACGAAGAACACGGCTTTACCACTTTTTAAAGACAAATAACAATATGTCTGGGCCGATAATCTGTGTAAGGTTGTGTTGTAGTGGTAGTAACACAACTGGATTAGTTTTAACTACAACTTTAATAGTATATAATGACATAAAAAAATATGTTATATTGTTACATAGATACTTAACTACATGTACATAGTTACGTAGTGATTAACATACCACATAAGTGTATATTAAATAAACAACAAAACATAGAAAATAGCTTCATTGCTGTTTACAGTTGGATTGGAATATACAGGATTTTCAAAGTTAAGTCTGCACTATTGCTAACTTTCTTGTTAATAGAGCTACGAAGTCGGTTAAATTAGCAAAGTAGTGTGTTTTTTTACGCTGATTACGATGGTGGAAAAAGAAAAACAATTGAAAGTCGCATTCTCGAAAAATCGACGAAAACATACTTTTTTTCTAATGGAACACCCTGTATACAATATTCCCAGTCGATAGAGAATTAAATTCTGAGCAAAAGTGGTCATATGGATTTCTATCTTACTGTAAAAAATAAGGGAGATTTTGGCGATTTTTTAATTTCATCATGTAGGCTATGATTCGAAAGTAATCCTTTATTTTATGAATTTGAACACGCTCTAAATTTTTTAATTGACAGGTCTTAAATTAAATGCTGGAAAAGGTCTCCTCTTTGTTCCATACATTTTTCTACGTGCTTATAGACACGTCTTATGGCCTTCAAAATAGTTCTAGCATCAATACTGTTAATAATATGAATAATCGTTAGTTGGAGTTCGATATTTGTATAACGTCTTTTATACAATTCATTTTTTAAATATTCCTACAAGTAAAAGCCCAAAGGGGTTATGTACGGATACCGAGGAGGCCAGCGAATAAGATCATTCGTAGCTAATCTTCTATTACCAAAAATTTCTGAATGAAAAATAAACAATCACTTTTGAATCAAGCGTATTTGATGAAATTCAAAAATCGGCAAAATCTCCCTTAATTTTTACTGTAGGATAGAAATGCATATGACAACTTTTGCTCAGAATTTAATTCTCTGTCGACTGAGAATATTGTATACAGGGTGTTACAGTAGAAAAAAAGTATGTTTTAGTCGATTTTTCGAGAATGCGATTTTCAATCGTTTTTCTTTTCCCACCATCATAATCAGCGTAAAAATATACACTACTTTGGTAATTCAACCGACTTCGTAGCTCCATTAATAAGAAAGTTAGCAATAGTGCAGACAACTTTGAAAACCCTGTATATTAACGATAATTATTCCACGGTTTAACAAATTTATTTAAAAATTGCCTGCGACTGCGCAATTGTAATTGTCATAAACTACATTTTGTAACGGTTTTCACAGTGTCTTGTGCCGTTCTTGTGTTCGTTTGAATATTTTAAACATAGAATATTTATTTGCATGTTTTGAGTTTGACTGTTTTTTAAAGTTTTAATATTTTTATTTATCACCGTTTTCATTTGTAAGTTACATAAGAATTTGTATTTCCTTAACGATCTTGAAATCGTCGTTTATAAACTGTTGTAGTAACTTGTGTATGAAATGTTTAATATTGTTAATTCATTATTTTTTTAGGTTCTACAAACTTAGAAGTTTGTTTTTAATTGATAAATTGATAATTTGGTAAGTATTTTGCTTATATCGGATTAAAAGTACCTAATCTTTAATGCACTCTGAATTAGAAATGATAAGGTACATATTGTGTTTTTATTTTGATAAGAGGTTGTGATCGAAATTTGCAATTTTTGTTTCAATTGTTAAGGTATTTCCTGGAGGTTCAAGGATGTATTTACAGATAAACTGTTTCAGCACACTTCCCAATGAATTCTGAATTTAAGAGGCTGTCCCTGTATAAAACTCGTAGTTCAACACAACCTTTTTCCACAATGCAAAGAATGGAAGTGACAGAAAAGCGCCGTGACACTAGATTGACATTAATGTTACAAAAACGAAATATTACTGCATACATGTCTCCTATAAACTCACCGTGTCAATCTGAAAAAAAAGTTTCTGTAAAGCAAAGTAAACAGGACAACCAAAAAACTTTATTAATGAAATGGCAAGAAAAAAAACAGAAGCGTTTACAAGAAGAAAAGGCAAAACGGAAACAAGTATTTAAGGTCTATCACATAAATCATTCAGTGAAACCAGACTTGAATGATATTTATAGCAAAATTAAAGGAAAACCGGTTTCACATAAAAGCAAATCACTAAGCAATGACACCAACGAAACTTTTAAAATAGCACCTTCTTCCTCGTACAAATTTAAACCTCCCCGAAATATAAAGCCTATAGACATGAAAACTAGTAACAATAATAAAAAGCCACTGACGAGAAGAAAGTTAGAGTATGTAATAAGTAATTGTTCTACGAAAACTTCTGGTACATCTACAGTTAATAGTACCACTCCTATCAAAAAGACTAGATCATTTTCAAATGAAGAAACTGTATCTACTACTGGTTTACAAAAGCCACTGTCTTTATCTGAAGAATCATCAGATAGTGACGACAAAGAATTTAAAAAGAATAAATGTGATGTAACGCCTACAGTAGAAAGTAAATTTGAGAAAGACAACTACAAAACACCAACAAAGCATAATTTACCCTCGTCTGATGCCAAACCTGCTGTAGAAGAAACAAAACCAGTTACATACATTAGCCCATTTATCACCCTATCACGTGGGAAAGATAATGCTAGGAGAGAGTATATTCGAAGATGTAAGTTTAGATATCAGTAAATGTTAAATAACACATATTTTCAGGTTCAAATGTTCTGGATTTAACATGTGAAAATCCAAACAGTACTCCAAAAGCTGCTGCTGTTTTTTTTTCAAATTTGTTACAAAAGCAGGAGTCACGGCTTAATGATCTTTGTATATCTTGGAAAACATATGAGGTGAGTAGAGAAATAACTGTTTATAACACTGTTAGAAAAATTATATTACATTGTAGTTTACTTAAATGTATTAAACTTTAATATGTTAATATTTAGAATAAACCTGTTCTTTTGTTCCTCATGCTACATTACTCCAAATAGAGCCTCACATTTCTCACAGATGTCCGTATTACATTATAAATGTACTGTTGCATTTTTTTAGGCACTTTGCATACTTGGGTGCTTTATGGTTGTATGTAATTTATGTTCTGTTTTTATAAACTGATTATTTCATTATATTACATTGTGATTTAGCGTATACAGGGAGAGTTTTTGTCTTAATTACTGTAGCAATCATAGAGGGTCAATGTGCTATATGGCGACCACCAGTCAGTTCTCGACCATTTTATCATTTAAACACAAATATTAAGAAAACCAAACCCTATTTTGCGTTCAAATAAAATGAATTTGATTCGGAACATTTCCTCCACTCGTAAACAGATGGTGCGTGGTACGTTAATTGAGCGTCTTTCATACAAAAAATCAGTTGATAATGCGATGTCACAGCAGTAGCATGGTGCTTTGTATTGTGTGCAAAAATATTAAGTGATCTCAAAAGTGAAAATA
Organism: Vesta saturnalis; assembly: GCA_036346205.1. Classification (NCBI taxonomy): domain Eukaryota; kingdom Metazoa; phylum Arthropoda; class Insecta; order Coleoptera; family Lampyridae; genus Vesta; species Vesta saturnalis. The sequence continues at coordinate 1,736,708 of JARFJB010002032.1, forward strand.
GTAAGTAAAGGTTTATAATATTATGTAAATGAAAGCACTAATGTTTTAGATCAATAGGGACGGTTTTTTGGTACATTTTTCAAGAAAAAAATTACCAAAACTATTACGTTTTTTATTAAATAGTAGGTGGTCGCGAACTAAATTCAGTATTTTTGTGGTTCTTAGTTGTCGACCGGACGGTCGAGAATTAAAATTTGGTGACCATCTTCGTTCAGTTAATTTAGGGTTTTTAGAACCGTTTCTATAAACCTTTATTTATTGAATTTAGGCGATAAAATATTTTTTTTTTTCTTTTAGTTTGCGACCATCTTTTTATATTCATAAATTATATAAATATAGTCGCGTATCTTGGTGGTCGAGAACTAGTTTGATCCCAGTTAATTCTCGACCATCAGGCTATCTCGGTGGTCGAGAACTAGTTCATCTTAGGTTAGTTCTCGAACACCAGACTTTTTCATGCATTTAGTTTTAAAAAATGTCAGTTTTAAGCACGTCTAAGTAGGTCCTTTTTTTCAGTGGTGCGTTCTAAGAACAAATCTACTTATGTAAAAAAAAATACGCAAAAAGAAAAATGTTTCAGTTTTCTCCGCAGAAACTAAAAGAGGCTCCTAAAGATATAAAAGAGAATGGAATTAAAATTCGAGAAGCCAGTAGAAAGTATCTGGTACCGAAAACTACTTTAATTGATAGATTATCTGGAAGAAAGCCTGAACACCTCAATAAACCTGGCCCAAATCCCATATTAACCGAAGAAAGGGAAAGGCGCATTCAAGATTGGGTTATAAACCTAGCTAAATGTGGGTTTCCAATTAATAAAGGTATGCTCCTGGAAACAGTTTCAAAAATATCCAAGGAATCTAATGAAGAACTGTTTAAAACTGGTACAACAGGGCAAACTTGGTATTTGGGCTTTTTGAGAAGAAATCCTGAGATATCCTTAAGAGAAGCTGAGAGTATAAACAAGGCTCGGGCAGTGGTCAGTGAGAACACAATTAGAAAATGGTTTTCTGAATTGCGGGAGTTCCTAAAGGAAAATGACCTAATGCATATCTTTAGTGATCCTAGAAGAATTTTTAATGGTGACGAGTCGGGATTTTGTCTGTGTCCAAAATCGGGAAAAGTTTTAGGACCGAGGGGGTATAAAAATTTATACAGCATTAAACATGGCAATGAAAAGGAAAACCTTACGATTCTTATGATGTTTAATGCCAGTGGAATTCTTTCTCCACCTTTAGTATTGTTTCCATATGTCAGACCTCCAAGATCAGTTGTTGAAAATATGCCAAGTGGCTGGGTCTTAGGCAAATCAGAAAAAGGATGGATGAAATCGGATGTTTTTTTTTTGAGTACATTGTAAACGATTTTCATAAATGGACATTAGAAAGCAACATTCCTAAACCATTAATAATTTTTATCGACGGACATAAATCGCATATGACTTTGGCATTAAGCAAATGGTGTGAAGAAAACCATGTTATTTTGTATGCTCTGCCACCAAATTCAACCCGCATGATGTAACCTGCAGATGTAAGTGTATTTAAGCCCATGAAGTCGGACTGGAAAAAAACCGTTTGCAACCGGCAAAACAGACCAGAGAATATTAACGGTTCTGTAACTAAAGTAAATTTTTGCAGTGTATTTAATGAGGTCCTATCCAACACAGAAAATTTTACAGTCAACATAAAAAATGGTTTTAGGAAATGTGGTCTATTTCCATTAGATCCCAATGCCGTGGACTATACAAAATGTGTAAAGGATATTGCAGAAAATCTTAAAACACCAACAATAACAAGACAGAGACGATCAAGTGAAGGCTATATTTCTCAGAGAGATATAAGATCGGCGAGAAAAGTTATTTTAGCAATTCAGAAAAATTTAGATTCATATGGTGTAAGCACGGAGGTTATTTTAAATGAAATTAATTGTCTGCAAGGAACTCTTCAAAAATCCCCACCGTCTAAACAAGGAAGCGTTGATCAAAACATAAACAGGATTCAAGACACATCATCAGAGTTGCCACACGCAGGGTCTTCAAATTACAATAACGATATCATCACACCAATTATGCCTACTGAATTCAGTGATGTTACCATGGATATATTGCCAAATGTAAGTTTAGGTAGTACTTTTACGTCATCTTTTATAAACGACATACAAAATAATGAGGTAATATTTGAATTTTCAGACTTTAATGACAGTGAATTAAATGGCCCTGCTATTACTTCCGATGACAACCTTAATCGCAAAATTGACATTCTCTATAATGCCGTTAATATTAAAACTTATTCTGAGAAAGTTAGTGCTCTAAGTGCCATTACTATTTCACCTGATAATATCGATAGGGAAAATGACATTTCCGATACTGACCTAAAGCTTGATTCAAATGTCATTTCTCTTGCTCCTAATGATGATGTTTCCGATAGCGACCAAAATATTGAAGCTAGTGTTGAGAATATCAATGTTCCAAGTGCCATTATTATCACTTCTAGCAATAATATTATATCTAGTAAGGAAAATGACATCCTAGATAGTAATTTAAACACTGAAACCAATTCTTCGCCAGATAAAGACAATGATCTTAATAATCACTGTAATAAAGATATTATTGATATTGACCAAAATATTGTAGTCAAGTCTAAAATTCTAAAACCAATTACTAATACGTTATTGTTGCAAACAAGTAAACTGACAAATCTTACGAAAGCATTTGAAAATCACTTGGTATATCCTGAACCAATTAGACGAAGTAGTAACACAAACAGACAAAAGACCGCCTCGAAAACCCCTAGTGCAATTTCATCTAGTGAATGGAGAAAATATTACGAGCAAAAGGAAAGTGAGAAAACACAGAAGCAGCTTGAAATAATTAGAAAAAGGAATGAGAGAAATAAGTTAAAGCAAAACAAACCAAAGCGAATTTTAAAAACTAAGAAGAAAAAACAAAATGAAATTACTAAAAGTGCTGAAATCAATAAGATACCATGTGCAAAATGCAATGAAGAACTAAACAGTGATACCGATGATGATGGTAAAAAAAATATTGGATGCGACTTCTGTGATAAATGGTATCACAAAAAGTGTACACAATTTACAAATACTCCTTATAATATTGCTGCATTTCAAGATTATAAATGCGACCAATGCTAGACTTAAGCTTTTATTATTGCTGATAATAGGAAGGTATAAGAATATTATTTATTTTTTGTTACTTTTGAAAAGTTTGTTTTTAACCTATAGGTACCTATTAGGCAAGTATGTTTTCTACCTAAAAAACTATTTTACTGTAATGGGTTACCTGTCTGTAGGAATAAAAAGTATAAGTATAAATTAGTTATAGGTATATCTAGCTTTAATAAACCAAGCATAAGATACCTAGGCGCCTACTTATTAATAGATTTTCTTATTTGTGCCTATTTTATGTTTAGCCTGTTTTTTTAGAAGAAAATGCTATTTTAGTTGAGGTATACTGAAGTTAAAACTGTATTTTTTCATAGTTTTTAAGCTAAATGTTTGTTTTACAATAAATTTTAATAAACTTTGTTATACACTAAATGGGTACGTAACTCCGAACCTGTCAAAAATAGGTGGTCGAGAACTGACATTAAAATGGTAGAAAATTTCGTCGTGTGGTCGAGAACTAGTAAAACTGCACTTTTTTATAATTTGAAGAAAAAAATATATATAAAATGCTCTAAAGACATCATTTTGTAAAAAGCAACTTTTAATAATCCAAAAAATTGAAAAAAAAATCTAAGTAATTACACTTAGGGGTATTTTAATTGTTATGATACTCTAAAGTTGAATTTGCTGTTAACTGGTCGAGAACTAGCGCACTGACCCTATTATAGTCATTTGAGAGTTAAGATTCGCTGATTTTTAAGCCTCATTCCTTGTGCTTAACAATTTTTTTTTGTTTTAATTCACAAAATTGTTTCAACATCTTTAACAATTTTGAAAGTTAGTATTTTACTACTGACGAAGATAACTGTTTGTGTGTTATCGAAACGTTTAGATTGTATAACTTAAATCTAAAAATACACCATAAAATAGGATAAGAATTTCAATGTGTAATAATTGTGAAAGTTTACATTTTCATTTTTGTTTTAATTGATGGCTTACTAGATATTTCAAAAAAGAGAAACCTATGAGCAGAGCTATTACAAGTACTAAGAAAAAATACTCCCAGTAACCAGTATAACCAGCCCTATAAATTATTTTTACTCCAAGTAATAGTAATAAGTACAGAAGTACTTGAAGTAATAAGTAATTTTACTTGAAACTAAAAATTCAAGTACTCAGTACAAAGTAAGTACTCCTTTAAATACTGTCAGTATTTTAATTACTTAGAGTAAATAAATGCACTCGAAGTACTTTAAAACTACTTCCAGTACATACATTTCTTAAATTAGTGTACTTGAAGTACTTTAAAGTAAATGAATGTACTCTAAGTACTATAAAACTAAATGAATAATGTAATATTCAACCAATCTTTATTCTACTGCACTAGCACGAACTTTCAAAGCATTTGAAACTGTAGGTGTAATGTAAACAAAATACATAACAGTTCTATGGGAATGAGAAACTTATTTACAAAAATATTGCAGATCTTAATTGAAATTAAAAATGTTTTTACAATAAAACGGGTTATATTTCAAAAGACATTAGAAACACCATTAACAAGAATATGTAATATGTAACATAATATTAAAAATAAAATCTAATTTCTAAAAATCTAAGGAAAATACAAAATAAAAATCAAACCCGAACCCTGAACTAATGTCACCTATTTGCTATTGTAACAAAATGCAGTACTTTTGAGCAACACAAATTTCTCAACATTCGTGTTGCTTAATGCATGTTGTCTAGGTGCGTTTACTATTTGCGCAAAAGAAAATAATCGTTCTACAATATGAAAATGTAAACTTTCACCATTAACACTCATAATAAAATACTTATCTTTTTTGGGGTTTTTTAATGGTGTACTTTAAATTATACAATCTAAACGTTTCGATAACACTTACAGTTATCTTCGTCAGTAGTAATGTTTGTTAAAAATTGTTAAAGATGTAGTAAACAATTTTGTCAAATTTGAAAAATTAAAACATGTTTTAATTTTATAGTTATCTTCGTCAGTAGTAATTCTGTTAAAAATTGTTTACTACATCTTTAACAATTTTTAACAAACATTACTACTGACGAAGATAACTGTAAGTGTTATCGAAACGTTTAGATTGTATAATTTAAAGTACTCCATTAAAAAACCCCAAAAAAGATAAGTATTTTATTAATCGTTCTACAGGCGCCGAAGAAGGTATGATTGAATTATATTTTACGAATATTTTTGTTATTGTAGGATAATCATCTAACATTTCAATATTAGTTCTAGGATCATTTAAATATTTTATTAGTTCAAATTCATATTGATTTTCTTTTGAAGAAGTAGAAACCGATGTTATTAACGAGGCCAAAGTGTCAGGTTCTTCTTTAAAATCAAAAAAATGGATCTTTGGTATCTTCACCTGTAGGTACCTCAGTTTGATGATTTTCTTCCAACTCGATAGCTGCCTGTAATATCCAGGATTTTTGTACTAAATAATATTTCATGTCCTTTTAAGCCGCTGAACCAGCGCTTTTTAAATTTGGGAATGGTTACTCCAGCCATAGTCGCCATTTTTGATTCCAATGTAAGTAAAATTTTGAAACGCTCTTGTAAAGAATCTAAAATATATTCCAGAGGTTTAGTCAGATGCTTGATTGTCAGAGAGAGTTTAATTTTTTCTAGTAGGTGTTCTGATCTCCTTGGAGGAAATCAAGAGTTTTATGCTATAGGTTTCATTATCCTTACGTATTCCTCCAAAAACAAAATATCGTAGTGGGTAAATGTGGGAATTAACAGTTTGTAACATAGTTCATTTAATTTTTCTTTGCGTAATAGAATTTGGTTTGTGGCATCATATAAAGAGTTTACACCAGGGTAATTTAGTGTGTGACCCAAACAGTTATGAATGATTTCTGCAGATTTTGGTCTCTCAGCCTTTTTCCATAAATTCGAACATTTATTAATAACAGAAGTGTTTTTGTTTGTAATTGAGAATTTTGTAATAAAGAGTTTTTATAGTCTGTTGCAGCTGTTGAATTTAATGTATGTGAACCGCATCTGAGGTGTTTCGATAAAGATGTATGTTCACTACTTGTTTGATTCGGAAAATTCTGTAACATGGGCAAATTGTAAATCCGAAACAATTTCAGTTTCTTCAACTACATTTTCTAAATCCATGTTTAATGCCTCGGTTTCACTTGCAGACACTCGTTCTCTGTTTGTATATGTATCTTCTTTATTTGTACTAACTCCAAATTCTTGAAAACACTTAACAAAGTTCGATCCATTGTCAGTAATCGTGGCTAGAATTTTTCCATCTAAGTCGTAAGTCATATGTCTTATAAATATCATCTAAAATTTCTGTCATACCAATGTGTTCCCTCAAATCGACGACAGGATAATGCTACAGATTTCCTCTCAAACATGTCATTTATCCAGTGACAAGTTACTCCAATGAAACTTCTTCTCTTACAAGACCATATATCTGCTGATGTACACACAAAAGCACATTTTGACAAATCAAGTTTAATGTCTTTGATCATTTTTTGATATATGTCGTCGATTTTCTTTACAGCAGCAAAACGATTCAAAACTTGCACTTGCCTTCCTTCAAACATACTCGTAAATAAATTGCTCAAGCAAAGGAATGAAAATACTGGGGAATATTACAAAAACCCATACTAGTTATTAGGGTATTATGTTAAATGTCACTCATTTAAACCATAAAATTATGACTAAAGGTAATTAAAAAAATCATTTTTAGCAATGAATCATACATTTTACAAATTCTATTAAACTTCTTACTACATTATTAAAATGATTTCTGCCAGGTTGTCTTCTTTCGGGGTACATTTGAAAATAGTCATCACTAGCTCTGGTAGCATTTCTTTCATTTTTGATATAGCACACTGTAATGACGTAACTGGTTTAACCGTTACTGTTAAGTGTATTACTACTAATGAATAATTTTCACTTTGCCCTTTTAGCTCAGTCGGATTTTGTACTTGCAAAATAAGGATCGGGGTTCGTTATTCAGGCTCTCAACACTTTGAACAAAATAGATCAAAAAGGTTATATACATTTATTCCCTATTATCTTTTTATAAAACTAATTCCGTTACTGTAAACTACTTCTAAGATATAAATACAAAATATATTTTCCGGTGGTCCTCCTTTTCCTGGCTGGGTCGGCAAGTACACATACTCCTTCCTGGTTGGTCCCGGGCAGGGGAGTTAGGTGGTCCTCTGGAGTTTCTGCAATGTAACATTAATAGAAGGGTTGGGTTTTGACTTTTAATTTATGTCCTTTGACTGATATCAATTTATATTGTTTAACTGCCGAAATAAAATAAATAATTTTACCTGAATGCGTCCCTGTATAAACTACAGAAGTTGGTAGCAAGATAACCCTGTTATAAATACGTGTGCGATAAAACACCGAGTTCAATGCTCTGCCTTTAAAGAAATAATCGATATTTTAAAGCGGTCGGTTCTCAATTGTATAAGAATAATCTAATTTTATACCTGCTTTTCTTATGAAAATAAACTCATTCACGTTTACATTCAATTTTGCCCTTTTAAATAAATGAAAGCTTTTCTTATGAAAATAGCTTCTATACGGTAGCTGCGGATTATTTGTTTCTTTTCCTATATTAATTATTTTAGTACACAGGTTTCTATTTAAATAAAAATACTTTTGTTATGTTGGCCGATTTTAAAATATAAAACCTTCGTTTTCTATTAAATTGAATCTTTCGCGACTAACAATAATGATTTTAATTATTTAACACGAAATATATTATCGGATAGTTTCTGGTTTACAGGTAACAATCTTATTAATTGCAAACGGTGTAACTTACGTTTTTCGGTGGTGGCGGCGGTGGTTTTATTACAGGCGATAATTTAATACTGACGAACACGTCTAGTTTTTACGGTTACGTTTCTATATTACTGGATTAACGGCGTTAACTAGGTGTTCAGCTTAATCTTCCGACGAAGTTTTAGTTACAGGTACTCTGCGGTTGCGGGTACGTTTGTCCAGGTGTTTTTGTTTTAGTGTTAGTGTAAATTTGTGTAGGTGGATCTCCTTCGTTAGCAATCTGGGCAACCACCCGTTAAACCAAACAAGAGGATCTCCGTCGGTCAATGGAATGTCGGGCAACTACCCTTCAAACTCCACAGCGTAGGTGTGTGTGTGGGTCTCCTTTGTCAGCAATCTGGGCAACCACCCGTTAAACTAAATAAGAGGATCTCCGTCGGTCAATGGAATGTCGGGCAACTCCACAGTGTAGGTGTCTAGTAATGAAATAGTATGTCGGACTTACAACCCTGCATATCCCTATCACCAGATGTATAGTGTTGTATTTATCTCGACTTACGTGCGTTCAACGTTAGATCTCTGCAACACTAACTTCGGTGATGCTATCAAGTCGCGGTGTCGCGTTTTTATAAAGAATTCGCGAGGGTGGTTACGAAACTTTGGTGGTGAGATTCCGTAGGCCAGTATTGGCGGAAGATGCTCTGACGTGTACAAACTTTTAAACGTTTTTGGGATTTATGTCTGGAGGGAGAATGCATGATTAATTATTGTGCAATTTTCTGCAACGTTATGAAATATGTTTAACTTTTACTAAAACTTCTACGAATTTTTATAATTGCTTGCAACTGTGCATTTAGCGAGTCACTTTATCTTAATAAATTCCGTGAATATTATATCAGTACTGGTATTTTACTTAGCAAATAATTAATCATGATAGGAAAATTTTGATAAAGGACGGCGTCTTGCTATTAAACTTTAGGAAACTAATTAATAATAATAAAAATTGGGATATCTGACGGCGTCCCTTTACAACACTAATATATCAAAATTTTCTTCGTAAGAATAATTTAACACCATTTTCAAACAATGTTCATTAAAATGTGAGAAACTATTGTAGTCTTTTGACAGATAACATAATTGTTATACAATAATTGTTTTAAACTCATCAAAGCCTACTACCAGAAATTTACAATAATCGAATTCATTATTTAGCTGTAGTTAATTTTTAAGTGTTTTAATAGGATTTTTCACATTTTTTTAAATATTTTCACTTGAAGTAAATGTATTGTTTGGTGTTTACTTAAATTTAAACTTAATAAAAGAGTTATTTATCTGTCATTGTTTAAGACAAGGTTTGGAAAGGCTTTTGCGATATTGTAATAAATAGTTATCTACGAATAGGTAGCTATTGTTCATAAGAGATTACTTGATGATGCTTTTGATGAGTCAAAACGTCCTATTATGAATTATGAGTTGAAATAAATGTACATTTGCAGAATAAATTGCTTTGGTAGTTTTTTTTTTCAAAAATATTTCATAAAAAAAATAAATATTTGAAAATGTCAAGAATTAGGGTCGAAACGTCGAATTATCATTAAGTGTTATACATCGTTGGATTTAGAATAAAAAAAGGAATCATTTTATACCATTACCTAATTTCCGCCCCATATAAAAAAATAAAGTTGATGATGGTCTTTAATCGACGAATCGTCGGATAAAAAGTGGCAATGGCAAAGTGTAATTTATTTTTTTATATCTGTTCAAATAAAAGAGATGTAGCTAAAAATAAAATTTGGCAATTTTCAGTTTTTTTCGAATTTTGAAACATTAAAAATTTGATTTCAAAATGGCATTTTAGTGGGCTCAAAATTTTCCAAAACTTTCTACATTTAACCGTCTTTCGATGTCTTATAGTTTCCAAGACCAATTTTGGAGACTGTGTGTGTCTATATATATATATATATATATATATATATATATATATATATATATATATATATATATATATATATTTGGTCAATTGTCATGTTTTGATATTAGCAATATCAGAAACCAGGATATTATATTTTGTGTGTAGGTTACTTTTTTAATTTTTTTTTTTTTTATGAACATTTAATTATTATTAATGGAATAACTAACCTCTCCTGCTACTTGCATCCAACATAGGACTGTTTTTAATTTTGATATATTGAATTGAGTATTGTTTCATCTGGAACATTTAATGGATCGTGATCATTTTTTGGTTCAAATTTTGGTGTAGTCTTTGTTATAGTGGGTTTGGTGGCGTCCCTGTTGTTTTATTGGTTTCTTGATGGAAAGTAACTGCTCTTTTTTTTTATGTCGAACAGGCTGCTGATAATCTGAATCGTCATCACCAGAAGTGTGATATGGATCGTCGGCACTGTCAAATCCATTGGTACACTGGCCTTGTGTATTCTAAAATTAAATTAAGCAACTTTGATAGGTACCTGACAGTTGTGTAATCAGTTGAACAAGGAAAAATAAAAATTGAAAAGTATAGGGTGCTCTATTTTAATAAATGGCGATGGCTATCATTTAAATATGTTACCCTGTCCTGTATATTAAATTATTGCTCGAAAATACAGTAAATTAAAAAATTTATGCTATGCAATAGTTTTATTTATTTGACTGTTTGGCTACCGTGTATCAATTTGAAGCAACTTAATAATACCAATATCTATAGATTTTTTGTAGTTAGCTTAGCAAGGGAAATCTAAAAATTAAAAAAACTTAAAATATTCTATTTATATTAAAAATATTTACGATGACTTCATCACTACTGGTCGATCCATTAGTGTGATTGTGTGAGGAAGTCCAATATTTTATCTGCTAATATAGAATAGAAGATGATAAAAAATATTTCGAATAAAAGTTACTCTATTCATTCTTGCTCTTCTCTCTGAAATAATATGAAAAATACATGGTCAGAAAGAAATTTTCAAATTTCTTATTACCCTGTAGAAAAGTATCCATATTGTCATCACATCAAATACCTAGTGTTAAAAAAGTTGAGATATGGACATTCACCATTTTTAACAGTTTTCAAGCTAGAATCATTTAAAATTCAAAAATTGTCAGTTTTAAGTACTTGTATGTTTGTATCTCATCAACCGCTCATATCAGACCCATAATGTGCTAGTTGTTTTTAATCAACTTCTCCAAATAAATTCAAAAATATACAAGGTATGCCATTTAAACAAATCATCCCTAATGCTTCCCTGGTTAATTATTCACCCTGTATATCTCGTATTATTTTAGAGATAAGAGCAAGGATGAATAGATAAGTTTTATTCAAAATATGTTCACTATGTTCTATATTAGCAAAGAAATTGGACTTTCTCACACTAATGTACCACCCTGTATATTCAATACTATGACGTGACTTGAGAAATAAAAAAAACTGTATGTCTTGTTTTGTCTATGGCGGTAGATAATTTCAAAACACAAATTTATAATATGTTCGGTAGTTCAGTTATGGATTTTTAAATTAATTAAAATATTAATAATTTGGCAATATATTCGTTTGATTTAATTGGAAATTCGTAAAAATAAAAATAACTTTAGAAAATTTACTAGAAGGCCCTAATTAGACAGACTCAACTGTATAAAAAATAACTAAAACTGAAAAGTGAAGTAATGGTAATAATAGAATGCCTCTATTTTTTTACGATAATATGCAAATGCAAATGTTTATATAAAATTATCTTACCTTTTATTTAAATCTCCTGAGTATAAAGTATTATAGTATTTAGTACAATTGCCACATTTATCTCATCTGCAGCTGCACAGCCTGCACTCTGCTCTCCACTAATTTAAAAACAAAACAAACGACTAGCTACGTTACCCCTCTTCTCGCATCGACCGTCGACAATAGCTTACAAGATTAGCATGTTTCTCTGATCGCAAATTTGCAACTTTCAAAACTTGTTAAAACATCAAAAAAATATAAACCATGCATAATTTTGGACTATTTAAATGGTATAGGGATGGGAACACTGACGTCAGGCACTAATAAATTTATAATAGATTTAGTATAGATTATCACTGTACTATCACTGTATAAGAAGTATATATGGTAAGGTAATGAGTATAGGTAGTGGTTATGAAAATATCTAAAATGAAATGTTACTTATTACTATCGAAACTACTGGAAGTAGATGAAATTACTTAGAGTAAACTTTTACTTACTACTTATTGAAAGTACTGGAAGTAGATCAAATTACTTAAAGTGCATTTTAAGTACTTCAAGTATTTTTTATGTGCTTCAAGTAAAAGTATCCAGTACATTTTAGACAAAGTACTGGGAGTAAAAGTATTCAGTATCTAGAATTTGAAAGTACTAGAAGTAAACTACTTAAAGTCAAAAAGTACTGGATAATTTACTTACAGTACTTCAAGTAGCTCAACTCTGTCTATAAGCATAAATTAAATGCGTAAGTAAAATGAATGTGTGCGTTGAGGGACTTTGGTTTTGAATGTAGATAGTATTTATTTAAGTAAGTATTTAAAAACTATTGAGTTACATTCCATAAGCCCAAATATTACTTGAAATGATGTTCACTACTTAACTGAACAATTATATTTACTTCACATATGTGAATAAATGCCGACCAGAACTAGCTTAACGTGTGTAGGTATGCAGATATTGAGAACTATTGTGGTGGCTGTTCCATGTACCTAAATTTACAACTTTTGCAGTTTTTAAAATTTGCTCTTTAATTATTTTTTTTAAGAACATTAAAGAGACAATTTTGAAATTAAACTATAACTAGATAAGTTAGATGGTTAAAAAAAGCAAAAGAAAATTTATCATTTTTACCTTCCAACCTACATATGTAGGTATAGAAGGTTAGGCAATCGACTTTTTTCACTATCGACTTATTAGCTCATCTTACAACGTTTGGTCAAGTTTCGCTAAGATCGGCCATGATGTATCTGTGTGTGGATGTATGTTAGTATCCACCCTAACTCCAGAATGAAAACACCTAAAGTGTATTCAAATCAAAGGCGATGTGAGTACAATCACATGCTGTTGATGTGATCGACAGACAGTACAACGAAAACATTGAACACGGCCGTATTAAAAGCTAAATATATTGATCAATATTTAACAAACTATTTGATCTTAAAAATATTCTTACCATTATGATCGTAATTATGATGAACTAGATTCCTCATTATCTCCACATTGAATAACGATATCTCCATTAATAACGAATCTAATGACGTGAAATTGTAATCAATAAACAACAAGTGCTTACCCGTTAACTCCATATATCCATCTCATTGATATTTCATACAAGGTGTTTTAAACTTAGCCGCCAACATGCATAACTTAAATCATTTATAAGTTGCTTACTTTAAATAGAACACCCTGTGTTTTATTACATTTTCCGCTGTATTTTTTTAAGCCAATTCGTTTGGTATCAGTATTCCCTATGCCTAAGTCCAACCACTTTTGAGATATTTCATTATCTTAGTTAAAACATAACAACACTTAATTATTTCAACATTAGTAAAGGGTAGGCCATGATTTCCATTATTTAAGGTGATATTTTGTTATTTTTTCATAAGTTATTAATTCTGAAAAGTAACCAATAGCCTGAAAGGATTATTAACTATGGATATCATTAAAAACGTTGACTAAGTATTTTGTATTAATTTAATTAGATAGCTTACAAACAAAAATAACTAAATGTAATATTAAACAAATAAAGTTTTATAATAAGTGTTCAAAATTAGCACCATCTACTTCTAAATATTTATGAATCCTTTTCGTTAAGTTATGTCTTGTAATTCTGGAAATATGGTCGGGTGTTAGAGAATTAAAAGCAAGTAAGACTCTCTGCATCATATCTTCCTTTGTCGTAACAGGTTTGGAAAATACCTGATTTTTAATGTAACCCCAAATACCAAAATCTAGAAGAGCTAAATCAGTGGAGCGAGTTGGCCAACGAAACGGACCCTGATTGGCAATCCATCTGTCATCAAACATGTCGTAAAGATGCTGATCAACAGGCCCAAAGTTATGAGGAGGTGCTCCATCTTGATACAACTTTTCCAGTTTTTAAAATTTGCTCTTTAATTATTTTTTTTAAGAACATTAAAGAGACAATTTTGAAATTAAACTATAACTAGATAAGTTAGATGGTTAAAAAAAGCAAAAGAAAATTTATCATTTTTACCTTCCAACCTACATATGTAGGTATAGAAGGTTAGGCAATCGACTTTTTTCACTATCGACTTATTAGCTCATCTTACAACGTTTGGTCAAGTTTCGCAAGCTGAAGCCGCCTTTCCATTTCTTAAAGTATGTAACGCCGGTCGTATGGCTTCGTCTAAAATGTGGAAATGTCTTGTACTATTTAAATTTTCATCATAAAATTTTATGGTCTTTTGTTGCACAAAAAACATTAATTCGACCTCGAACTTTTAGTTCTTATTTCTTGAAGTTTCTCTTCGAATTTCGTTATTCGACTGTCGCTAATACTACTTTTTGGTACTTTATCAACGGAACAAGCATATGGAGGTGATATGGACTCGTGTATTTTATCTGACATCTGTCAGTTCCCGAGATATAGCCGATTTTTACTGGACTGTTATTCTGTCTATGCGTGAGAGGTTGCAGGTCTGTATTGTACAGTACGGGTGATAATTTGGACAGTCGGGGCGTCAATAGTTCTTCAGTTTATGGCTGTTGCACAACATTCTTCTATAACATCGGTCCTTTTTTATCCACTCTAAATTAAAGATATGCCCCCCATAATATACTAAATATATGTAAATATATGTTTATTTCAAATAATTATAATTTATGCTACGAGTATTTGATTGTGTGGGACCATTCCTGGGCGGGATGTGGACAGCGGTTGTTCGCTCCAGGGGTTGGTAACGGATTCGGGCACCACCCAAAGGTAAGCTCTTGTTCAGGTGTTATTTGGGGCCTGAACTTGCTCGGTTTCCAACGGCCTGCTCCAGGTGCTACAGTGGAGGAATAATTCAGGGTTTTATCTTGTGGTAGAAGTTGTATCTAAAACAGCGTTAATTTGGACGGAAGTTGACAAAGGTCACAGGTCCCCTTGACAAACAAGATCCTTCACCAATGATTTATGATGAATGAATGATTCTTAATAAATACGAGCTCTATTAATTTATTTGGATTTCAATGTTTAGATAGGAGCGGTGATCAGTAGCAAAGCAACTTTTGCTATTGGTATTACAACAAATTGAATATGTACTTTTAGAGCGAGTATCTATTAACCTTAATTATATTAATAAGTTTAAACTACACTTTACCTCATAGTCATTAACAAAAGCAGCTTCGATCTATGTACTTACAACAGAATGAAAAAGAAAAAGATTTGGCCGTATCACTTGAGTGTATATAGAATACAAAATATTAACAGTAGGGCGGTTGGAAATTCCCAGGTGTCCTATGATGAATCAGCAGCGTCATAAGTTGTTTTAATTAATATTAAATCAATTAATGAATTAATACTTATTTTGACATTCCCAAATTATTGCTCATTAAATAACGGATCGGTTGATATAAAATTTTGCGACTTTCTACTAACAAAAAATACTTATTCTACAGGATGTCTTAATTAATAATTACGGACACTTTTGTCTAGTTATAACTCAAAATTTACCGAAGTCTGTTTCTTCTTGCACATATGTTAGCGGTTGGAATGTATTATTAAAAATAGTTTCTTTTACACAATGGAAACGAGATTACAATTTTCATTGTAGTTGTTTACCTAGTTAGCGCTATAGAAATTATTGCAGGTTATTTTTAATTATTTATATCGAAAGTGTTATTTAACAATGCAATTTTCCAAGAAATAAATCAATTAATTTATAAGAACGGTGTTAATTATTTTATTAATTTGAGACTCATAATTATTGTTTCGGATTTTAAAATCTAGTTTTGAATAATTTGGTGTATTTATCTGTTACTCATACTAGGATAACAGGTTTTGAGTTCAATTTTTTTTCCATTCACAAGATGCAGTTTAATACAAACTAAATTATTATTTATCAAGCTTTAATTTCGGAATAAAAAGAAAATTTGCATTTATAGTTAACGGCAATCTTTTAAATTTTTTTAATTTTTGTTTATCATAAACAATTTTATTTTGAATATCCAAATTTTAACATTATATTTATTTGACATTCATTACGAATCACGGTAATTATTTGTACTACTTAATTACGGTTTTTGTTAGCGGAGTAAAAGAGAGAGAAAAAAGTAATCTTCGCACTATTAGTATTGTTTTTTCCAATGTTATCAGATTGACAGTTCCCGAAATATAGCCGGCGTCCGTTCTTACTTGGCTATACATGTTTTGAGTTATGACGAACTTTTTTTTCTTAATGATATTCATGATTTCAATAAACAAGCTACAGCTAATGTTTGTTTAAACTTTAAAAATAACTGAGCTAGGATAAAATTTATAGATAGTGGTGATTAATACCTTCTAATTCCATAAAGCGGTGTTTAATGCACTTTTAACAAATTTGTTTACGTATCGATGTGTACAAAAGAATGTGTTATTAGGCACTAAGGTATCTGGAATATAGTATATAAAATCGAATAATTACTCTTGGTTTTGTTTTAATTCTTTCAGTTACTGTTATTTCGCCAGGGAGAATGATATAAGCTCTATATATTTTTATGCTTTTATTTCCTATTTATTATTAAATCATAATGTCAAAAATTGAAAGTAATATTTCTGTAGGAGGAAGAAAAACCACCTGAAGAAGCATGTGATATGATACGAACTGCAATAGGTCAAACCGAATTACTATTAAGAAAAAAGTTTTCCAAATTTACAGAATTAATTAATGCTTGTAAAACTCATGACTCACAAAATGTTGTAACCTGTATAGATCTTCACGGGTTCTGGGATATGGTTATGATTCAAGTATGTCTTAATTAAAATCATAACTTTTGTACTTTATTTTATTTTATAGATAAATAATTTAGATAAAAGATTTGAAAATCTACAAAATCTTAAAAGTAATGATTGGATAGAGATTCTTCCTGAACCACCAATAAAAAAACAACCAAAAACGAAAAAAGATCTAAAAAAACGAGGAGGAAAAGAAGGTACAAGTACATTACGAAATTTGATCAAAGGTACATTAAGACGTATAATTTACATTTTCGATCATACTACCAATTTGTTTTGTAGAAGCACGAAAAAAGAAACTTGCATGTGAACCACATTTAGGGGGATCTCCAAAAATAGAGTTGAGAACGGTACATAACCGATTATCTAATATATCCAACACAACACCAAAGACAACGGCAATAATAAATACTCCTATTAAACGTACCAGAAAGGATACCCCTAAAAGCATTCTTAAATCTGCGCAGAAATTATCAAGGTCCGCGAAAAAGTCTGTTTTATTTGCAGATGATAAAGAAAATATGTCACATTCATTTCAAGTAATTGAATTCAGCCCTTTACGTAAGCAAAATTTATACTATATGCTCGCAAAGCACTTTCAGTTTTACACATTAATTTTTTTTTTTTTTAGAGCCTAGGAGGTCGAGCAGATTAGCAGGGAAAATGAGCAAATAAGAACTTTGTTTAAATGTAATTTGTATGCCAATGTAAAAGAAATGTATATATTTATTTGTTTTAATTTTTTGACAATTTGTAGAAAGTGTATTTCTGAAAATGTATCTTATACACAATATAATTATTGACTGATTAAAGCTAGTTCATTTATTTAAAACAGAACTGTTGGAAGGTATCATTTGTCTCTTTTCTGGTAAAAAATTACCATATGGAAGTTAAAACTTTAATAAGTATGGATATTCAATTTTTAACCCCCATCCAAAAAAGAGAAGTGTTATAAGTTTAACGTTTGTATTTGTCTGTGGCCTCATAGCTTCCAAACAGAGTAACTGATTTTTATTTAGTTTTTTTTTGTTTGGAAAGTGAATTGATCTTGAGGGTTCTTAGCTATGAGTCAATAAATTCTGTTCAGCCGTTTGAAGATCAGCTCTTTTCTAGTCGATAAAACGATTTTTAACCCCTGACGAAAAAACAACGGTGTTATAAGTTTAACGTGCGTATCTGTCTGTGGTATCGTAGCATCCAAACGAAGTAACTGATTTGAGTTAGTTTTTTTTTTTGTTTCTTCTTCACGTTCCTCCTTAAGCCCCAGGGACGTCGGAGTATTGTTCAAATTTCATCTATCCATTTCCTACATCCTTTACAGTCTCTTGCTCGATGTTCCATCTGCTGCTTTGTTATTCTCTTTTCTTTTCCCAGCCCTTCCACCTGTTCCAGTCATCCTTTTCTAGGTCTACCTTTCATTCTACTTCCGTATCTTTTAGTCTCCATTTCTTCTTTTCTATTCTGTCATCTCACATTCTTATTACATGGCCGTACCAGCTTAGTTTTGTTTATTTTTGTTTCGATGTCTTCTTGGTTTAGCTCTTTTCTTATGTTTTCGCTTTACCCGTTATTTTCCTAATGTGTTTCATTTCTGCCGCGTTTATTTTACTTCTCTGTTTTTCATTTAATACCTGTGTGTCGCTCGAGTGTATTAACGTTGGCACTGTTATTGCGTTGTATATGTGTACTTTCGTTTTCTATTCTATTTCTGCCTTTCCAAGAACTGTTTTGTTAAATTTTTGTAGCCATTTTTGCCCCTATTTGTGGTTTCTCTATTGATCTTTCTATCCCTCGTTATTACTGTCCCAAGGGATTTGTGTGTAGTCATTTTTTCTATTTCTTCTATTTTACATGTCGGTTTGTTTTTGTTTCCTTCTTCCTGTTGTGATTTTATGCTGCTTATTTTCATGTATTTGTATTTATTTCCAGTCTTACTTTCTCAATCTCATCCACCCACGTGTTTATTAATTTTTACAGTTTTCTTTGATTCTCCGCTACTAATACTACATCATCTGCATATATCATTCACCTGTGTTTTAATTGGTCTTAGATTATTGTATGCGATAGTCGTTAGTAGGTGTTTTGTTCTTTCCTTGGTGTTTTTTATTACTTTATCCATTACGAGTATGAAAAGTAGTGGGCTGATACTATCTCCTTGTTTAATTCCTCTTTCCATTCTCAATTGCGATGATCGTTTACCACTTAGCTGTACTCTTGCCCTAGTATTCTGTTCAATTAGTTTTCTTGGGATGTTGAGTTCTGCCATGATTCCCCACAAGATACTTCTGTCCACTCTATTAAATGCTGCCTAAGGTCTATAAAGGTTATATGCATTTATTCTTTTTCATTTTTCTTGATCATTAGCCTTGGTAGGAAAATATCCACTGTTTGTCTTTTCTGTCCAAATGCTGATTGTTCCTCTTCCTGTTTTCCCCTACTACTGCTCTCAATCTCTTCTCTACTATTCTTGTATACTACTGATGAGAGGCAAATATCTCTATAATTTTGGCATTTTATTCTATTCATATGCATCTCATTATTTTTAGTAGCCCTTATTCTCCTAGACACTATCACCTCTGGGTCTATTCTGTCTGGTCCATGTGGTTTTCCTCCGGATTCTGCCCATTGCCTCCTCTAGTTCGTCCATTTGTTCTTTTTTGTTTCAAAGATGAATTTCAGAGAGTATTCTTGTGATGATTCAATAAAATCTGTTCAACCGTTTGAAGATCATTAGCTCTTTTCTAGTTGATGAAAGTATTTTTTAGGTTTTAGACATTTTGATTTATTTTTTTGTTTGAAAGGTGGCTTGATCGAAAGTGTTCTAAACTGTGATCCAAGAAAATTATTTTACTTTTTGGAGGTGTTTGGGGTTTTTTAAATTTTTAATTTAATGTTATTTACTTTTTAGATGTTTTGATTGTTTTATTTTTTTTGTTTGAAAGGTGACTATCGAGACTGTTCTTAGCTGTGGTCCAAGAAAATTGTTTTAGTTTTTAGAGTTTTTTTTTGTCAGCGGTTTTGTAAATTTTTAATTTAAAATCACATTCATTTCACCTAATTGAATTCAGTGATTTATGTAAGTAAATTTATATTATAGTATACTAGCAAAACATTTTCAGTATGTAGATATTACATTAATTTTCTTTGTTTTTTTTAGAGCCTAGGAGGACTAACAGATTAGCAGGTAAAATGAGTAAATAAGAATTTTCTTTAAATGTAATTTATATGCCAACATAAAAGAAATTATATATTTGTTATAATTTTTAACAATTTTTCTGAAAATATATCATGCAAAATATAATTGAGGGCCTTAGAATAAAAGGGGCATAAGCATCGAGTAACTAATACAAAGAAGTTGAACGCCAATGTTAAACTATGAAATCATAGAATTTGCCTGAGACGGAGGTTGCCCTCTGCTAGTGGGACTATTAAGCTCTCTCTTGGTAGTGCACGACAGATTTAAAAGAATTCTTATTTGGAAGCTTACATTGTTGTTAAACCAATGTCGTCGTTTCTGTTTGACTGCAAGTAAAGTGCTAACATGTCAAACTTTTCTTCATTTGAATAGAGAATACCGGCCATTTTCAACAGGCTTTTACAATTTGTGTGTCACGTTTATGATTTTAATGACAGAAAAGCGTACTACTTATGAAAACACTACTTTGAATTATTTAACGTCAAAGTCAGAGCCACCTTATATGGAAAAAATAAAACCCAATTTTACAGACAAATATATCATGTCCTAATAATAATAATAAATAAGACCTAACTTTAAAAAGTGTGATATTTCGATGACACTCTAATCTTTTATGCACTTGTGAGACATCACTAAACTGGAAATATTGCACTCTTTCCAAAAATCGAAAAATCCAATATGGCGGCCATAAGAAAAATGAAAGTTGAAGCAGATTGTGGGATAACAAAAGACGATTGTGACATGTCATACACGCCATCTTATTCGTCTTAAAAAATTTGTTCGAATAATCTCACATTGTGACAGCTGTCAAATTAACCATTTCGGATTTACTGGCGAAAAACGAAATCCGCCATTTTCGGTTTTTCGCCGATATTTTCAAAACCAATTGACCGATCGTAAATCTGAAACCGGATATCGAATGCTCTAAGCTTCCTCTAAAACTTTTCCCATTTAACCTTTGCCGTAAGTATAACACCGGCAGGCAAATCAGAGCTCGTAGGATTAGAAATGTAGAAAACATAATGTAATTGCTCTTGTTACTGCTAATTCATATATTAGTGTGACAAATTTCTAAAACTTAGGTGTGGCCGTAGGATCTGTACACAATATTTTAAAAGACCATAGCACCCATATCATATAGTTATTGCATCAGGCGCTATATAAAGCTGATTGTAACTACAGACTGAATTACTGCCATTGGATGCTGAGCATGCTAGAAGAAACACAACAATTTATATCACAAATATTATGGACAGATGAAGCAACGTTTTAAAATTGTGGGAAAGTAAATCTTCCTAATATGCATTATTGGTGGGACAGTAATACCCATTGGATGAGAGAATTAAATCGGCAAAATCGATGGACTATAAACGTATGGTGTAGTATAGTTGAAGGGAAAATGTTACACCATATTTCTTTAACGGACCACTTAACGGAGACTATGTAATTTTTTTAAATCAAAGCTTAAACGTTTTATTCGAAGACATTTCCCTAGAAACAAGGTTAATAATGTGGTTGCAACGTTGACGAACAGCACACTTCGCGCAAAATCTTAACGTTCGATTTCCAAATCTGTGGATAGTAAGAGGCAATGGCGGCTCGTGGGTTGATAACCAGGGGGGTCATTTTGGCTAGAAAACCTAACAGTCTAATAATTTATACTAAAATATATAAATACTTTAAAAATGTATTGTTAAAGTATAACATACTTCAAACTCGTTTATATTTTAAGTCAGTCCTCCTTTCCTTTTGTTCTGCAAAATGGTCCATGACTTGTTCGTTAAAATTTGGAATGCTTTTGACAAGCTTTTGCTCTATGCTCAACATACATAAAGCAGTAAGTCTAGACTGTCCCATCGTATTACGTAAAAAAGTTTTGACGCGCTTTAATGTTGAAAAACATCTTTCACTTTCTACGGTAGTCATTGGTAATGTACACAAAATATTTAATAACTTCACTGCTTCCGAAAACGTTTCGGATAAATTCATGTTAATAAAAAGTTGAAATATGGCAATTGCACCAGCACTGTTACGAAAATCTTCCCGAAAATAAATTACTTCAAGTTATGATCTTAATTTGGCAATATTTATTGTAGGATAATTAGCTGGTACCATTTTTAAAATGTTTTCAGGAAAGTTGGTACTATATGCTTGAAACTTCTCAGTCAGGAATAATTGATGATTAGTGTTCCGTCGTTTTTTTTGATGATGTGCTTGGTTCTTCTGACTCCAATATGCTACTTCTCACTTTTTGGATATTGCTGTTGAAAGACGTTATATAATTCTTGACTGATATAACATCAATATCTCGCATTTGTAATTGTTTAAAAAGAATGTCTATATGAGGCATTATTTTCTGAAAAAAATTCAACCAAAATAAAAAAAGTTCGTCTTCCAAATGTTTTTTTAAACCGGTGGCTTGATTTATATTGTTACCGTCTTCTTCCTCATCAATAATTTGCTCCAAACAACATATTAATTCATTTTTATAAGTATGTACAGTTTCAACACACTTCGTATTGAAAGACCATCGGTAATCTCATCTTAACCACCCTATCTAATACCGCTGTACGTTTTGGGGATCGCCCGAAAAAAGACAAAAATGCGTGTAAATTTGCAAAAAATATTTTTGTCGACTTGTGCTGACTAGCTGCTTTTTGAAGGATGAGATTAAGTTGATGAGCATAACAATGAATAAATTGTGCGTTTGAATACGTTTGTTTAATTTTTGTTTGTACTCCTCCCAGTTTACCACTCATAACTGATGCACCGTCGTAACTTTGGGCAATTAGTTTATGAGGTGATTCGTTAATTTTTAATAAGTGGAGTTCTTCCAATATCGCGTCGGTTAAATGTTGTGCTGTGGTACCTGAAGGGTTAACAAATTTCCAAAATCTTTCGTACACCATCGAGTACGTATCGAAATATAAAAATCATTTGTGTTTTATTGGAACTATCTGTTGTCTCATCAACTTGAATTGCCACAAAATCTGTCTCGTCAATTTCTTTTGTTACATGTGAGTGTACAACAGCCAGCATTGAATCTAAAATATCTTAATTGTTTTCGATATTTCTTTAAACACCGAATTTCTTTCTAGATGTTCTCTAAATATCGAATCCAGTTCCGAAACAAAATCTATAAGTCCTCGAAAAATTCCAGTATTATCAGACATGTCACTTTCGTCATGACCACGTAATGCGAAAATATTTTGCTAATAAAAGTTGTGAAATTAGTTACGATCCTGTCTTTTTGGATGAGACGTGGATTTTTAGTCCAAGAAGCGTTCGAAAATCATGGCATGATAATGATTTTAAAAGCACAAAAAACAAACCGCTAGGAGAAGGGAAACGGTAATTAACATAGTCCGATTTGTGAAAAATATTTTTAACCGAATAAATTTTAGTTTTGTCGTACTGAGTGCTGGCAACAAGGGTGGTTTTATACCTAATCCACCATTGGTATTTTCCAGTAAAAGTAAGACAGCAGGCTACCACGATAATATGAACGCTGATTTATTTCAAAAATGGTTTCAAGAACAGCTTTTACCAAATTTGGAAAAATCAAGTTTGATAATTCCTAACAATGCCAGTTATCATTGTACAGGTTGTCCCATTTTGGTTGTCCTCGCAGGGCATCTCAGTTATTAGCAAAGATACAGAGATGCGGTTTTCGCGAACGTTGGCTACTTTTTTGTGAAACGAAAGATGACACAAACATAATTACTCTAGCTCTTCTCATTTTTGAGATACAGGGCGTTTTTGGAAAAGTTGCATTTTGAGACAGCCCCGTATCTCAGCTATACGATAACTTATAGAAAAAGTGAAAAGTGTTCTTTATATAATTTTTTCCGTAGAATGCAGTGCTGTTTTCAGAATGAGTATACGGGGTCAGGTCAAAAAGTTATCGGGATCAACTTCATTTTTTTTAAATGGGACACCCTGTCTATTTTCTCGACGTAGATATTAAAAAGCATAAAATGCTATTACGTCCGAGAACCCTCAGCCAATCACAGCCAGAGGACCCCTGCATAGAAGCCGGATCCACCCACCGCGAATCAGCTATAAAAACCGCGGCGCTGCCGGAAGAAATCCTACTTTTATCGCTCTACTACTCCGCGCCTACTTACTACTCCGCGACTACTTACTACTCCGCGACTACCTACTTGTCCGCGATTCCGCGACTACTTGCTACTACTTTGTTACTCCGCGATTCCGCGACTACTTTGTTGCTACTTACTTATCGCGACCACCTGCCGCTACTTGTTACTTCGCGACTCCGCTATACTGATACGCTCGCGTCTTCAGCAGCCAGAACCGAGATCCAGACAGCGCGCCTGCCGTAGTTAGTGTCGTTGTACACGTCGCCGACCTGTCGATTACCGTATCCGTTTATCCTGAATCATCGTGCATTTTTAGTCGCGTTACTTCGCCGCCGACACCAGTCAATCAGCTTTGTACAATCAAACTGCTGGTTGAGTTACGCTAAGGTTAACAGCACGTAAGTTTTATTGCACCACGTTTCTAAAACATTACACCAGGCACCTAGAGAAACGACGGGCTGCAGAGCCTGAAGTTATCTAACCGTTCCAGCACACACACTAGAAGTATACGTCGGGCTGTATAGCCTGAAGTTACCTTCTGCAACCAGTACATACACTAGAAGTAGACGACAGACTGTAAAGCTTGAAGTTGCCATCGACACATACACACAAACCAGGACGTTGCTACTTCGGGCTAACGCCCAGAAGGCATCTTCCATTTACTCCAGCGGCAAGAAGGGTACTCGCTCAAATTTTTCTAATAAGAAAGAATTAATACATTTATTTTCGGGCATAATTAAATGTTAGATATTCATTTCATTACTGTAAATACGTTCTCCATTAATTAAGAAATCCTGAGATCGGCTTGTTTAGTTAGGTTAGATAATTAAACGCGTACGTACAATTTGCATTTAATACACGTAAATATTAACCTGTCCTATATAAAGCATTCCAAGTACTGAGCTCATCCAGTCAGTCTGAAAGCCAAATCACGTATAAGAATAGTCATGCGCACCAAGGTTACTTTAAATTATTGATTTTCTCTTTGACCTGCTTAAAGACACCAACGCGTTCGTTGCCCCAGCTTATCTAAAATATATAGAATTTTACATAGCGCCACCTGAACAAATACCAAGCTACCGTGTACAGGGCAGGCCTGAACGGTCATAATAGACAAAATTAAATTGTCATTAGTAGGATTTTTGGGTCATAACACACCAACCATTGAACCACAATAATTTATATTTCCACAGAAACGGCTCAGGATCCAATAGCAACCACTACCGTCCACGGGGAACCAGCCAAACGGGCGCTGCTAACCAGGACATCCCGGGTAACACCCAATAAGGTTGCATTTGATTTGCATTGGAATTAGTGTTATTTCCTGTAGGTTAGATTATATTAGATTTATAAAACAATAGGTAATATACGTTTAAAATAGTTTTGTTGTATTATTCAAAGAGTACAGTGTTGAGCACCACGATACGAACTACCCCCGTCTTGTTAAGACAAGACCCGATTTGAGCTAGACGGAGGTAAATTAAATTGAACCCTTTTAAATTTATTTATTGTAAAGAAAGGGCGTTACAATGGAATCAGGACCGCGTTTTCGCCTAGGCACATTTAGGGCCCATAAAAGACTTCTATTGGCTATAAGATTAGATAAATAAACAAAATATTTGCATAGATTTCCTAACTGAAAAACTAAAGTTGTTAATTTAAAACAACTTTACATTCAAAACTCAAAAGCAAATGTTGCGTTGCTACTCGTATATTTGAATTAGCTCGCTTGCACTTGTAATTTAGGATAATTATTTATTCTAAGAAAAAGCAAATCTGGATAAAACAAAAGCGCGGGAAAAGTCTAGAAAGAATTAGTCACCGGCCATAAGCATTACATTACAAGCGGAAGTCTCGATCCTTGTAAGAAATACGATGACGATCCGCTGACGCTGACCTTCTAGAGAAAACCGACACATTCATGACGTTTTACATTTGCTTTATAAGCGGAACGTGAAATGTGTTAATATCGATATAATAAATTTATTAATGAATTTTAAGTGTTATAAATGTAATTGCGATTAAGCGATAAATAAACTGTTATAAATAAAGTTGATGTTATCATGGGTAATTAGTATTAGATTACATCTACTGGTACCAAGTAAATGGTAATGTCATATAAACACGCCAGTGGTTGCGAAAAACGAGAAATTGAACAGAAGGAGATGATTAACCCTTTCATCATTTTTGCTAACATCTAAAAAACAATGTGCGGATAACAAAAGTGCGGGTAGTTCTAACTTATTTTCTGTTACGCGTAATTGTGATTCAGAAACTTCTAAAAAAAATTTACGGATGACGAAAGTGTTTGTGGTTCAAATACTGATGTATCCATACATAATACGTGTACTACAGAGACGGATGATACCTCAGTTATTAGCGAAATACAAGAAGAGGTTCATACCCTTACCGATACCACGGATAGCATTTGTGTGTTCCCTAGAGACATTGCTCTTTGGCCCCAATCACCGCAGTCATGGAAAGCTATTATGTACAATGTAAACCATCGGCAATATTTGTGTCATTGGAATCCTCAAGAACGACATACAAAGAAGGATCACGAATAGTGCATAGGTCCTTAACCACGAATGCATTTATTAGGGTGAATAAGAATGGAGAAAAATTGCCTCGAGAATGGTTTGTTTATACAGAAACCAATAACATTTCCAAAATATTTTCACCAAAAGAAACAAAATTATCAAAAGGCACAAATGACTGGAAATATATTTCCAAGATATTAGCAGAACATGAAAATTCTGTGGATCACATTTCATCGATACGTGTTATTGAAGCGGAAAAGCCGGAGCGATTGTATTGGAGACAAATTTTGAAGCGAGTTGTTGCTACTGTGAAGTATTTAGCATCCCATGGACTGGCATTTCGTGGAAAAGTCAAACTTTCAACAAAGAACACAGCGGCAACTATATTGGCGCACTACAGTATCTGACTGAATTTGGTCCTTTTTTACAAAATCACTAAACAAATACGTAAACTTGGGAAAGGGACATGTCCACTATTTGTCATCTACTATTTGCGATGAGTTTATTACTCTCATTGGCGATCATATAAGAAATAAAATACTGAAAGTAATAAAAGAAGCAAAATATTTTGCTTTGATTGTAGACTGTACGCCTGAGATTGCACACATAGATCAATTAACCGTTATTGTGCGATATGTATTGAAGGGTAAAATTAACAAACGTTTCCTTAACTTTATTCCCATCACATCCCATACAGCAAGAAATTTGGAACAGGTAATTTCAAGCTACTTTAGCGAAATAAAAATTGATATTCAAAATTGTCGAGGTCAGAGTTATGACAACGTGGCGAATATGGCCGGTTGTTATAATGGACTTCAAAACATAATTAAAGAACAGGAATTTGTTCCATGTTAAATTTGGTTGGAAATGCAGCAGCGGAAAGCAGTATGGAGGTAACAGCGTTTTTCAATATTATTCAAGAACTCTATGTTTTTTTTTCTCCGCATCCACTCACAGGTGGAATATACTTGAAACCTGCATGACGAAAAAACACTTAACAATTAAACCTTTATCTAATACCAGATGGTCTGCGCGATCTGACGCTGTTAGAGCCCTAAAAGAAAATTTAACTGATATTAAAACAGCGTTGAAGGAACTTGCCACAACTCTAACCGAAAAATCAATTTCTCGAGTCGAAGCAGGTACCTTATTCAATAAAATTGACGAATTCGAATTTGTGCTATTAATGTGTATTTGGGACAGAATTTTAAGCAGAATGAACTCAGTTAAAAAACGACTGATTAACCGAAAAATGTTCGTTGATGAGAATAATGACAACAATTTGCAATTAGAAGGAAGGGAAGCTTTTAGAGTGAATGTGTGTGATGCAATAATCTCCAATTTGTGTAAAAGATGTGACTTATACAGAAATATACGTAATAAGTTTAAATTTATTGATAATTACAGTGATGCAACATTTGTACAATGTAAAGATTACATAAGTGCAGTTTATAGTCAGTATGTGGATGTTGAGGAACTGGAAGTAGAAATGGAACAGTTTAGATTGTTAAGTCAAGTCGAGAACTTACTTAGTGCATTTGATAAACTTAACTTTATAATTGAGAACAACATTGTATCAACATTTCCAAATGTTGAAACTATAAATAACTTTAAATAACACTACCAATCAGCATTGCCCAAGGAGAGCACTCTTTTTCGGTACCTACTGAAATTGGTAAAGAATTTCGGAACAAAAACTTAATTATCTGTCCATTTTTTATATTGAAAAAGATATACTCAATACGTTGTGCTGCCACTAAAATTAGAAAACGTAAAATATAAATTTCTTCATTTTAATTTCAAGTTTTATAATTTTAATTTTTATTTTCTTTCGGAATAACTAAGTCATTTATGTTTAGTTATATTAGTACCAACGTTAAATAAACGAAGTTGAAACCGTATTTTTATTCTTGTTGGTTATAGAAATGTAGATCTGATGGGGCTCGTAGACTACTTCTGTGGCTAGGACCCGAAAAAAGATAGACGCGGCCCTGCATGGAATTGCAGTTTCATGCTATAGAATTTTTTAATGAAGTTATATTTCTTTATAAAAGAAACTTTATGATATTGTATTAATGTGCAGTAAGGAATATGTATGCACCAAAAGCATATCTACTAGATGACGATAACTGCAAATCAATATATTCAATAGTAAACAAGCTATGGACTGATTACACAAGACTGCACATTTCCAGGCATGATTTCCCCCTCGTAAAATTTTATTCTACCATTACTTTGGAAAAGGTTTAATAAATTTCAGGAAAAAAATTGTTTCATTACAAAATCCAAATTATGAGATAAGGTTTTAGAGAAAGAACATGGTAGTTCATTGTTGAAGAAAAACTAGTGTAAAGCTAAATTTCTCTTTTTTGTTTTTTTTTTCAGTCTTATTGGTTTTCGTTTTTCAAACTAATGCACTTCAAAAAATTGCCGGCAGTAAATTGATTTCTTATTCATAAAGAAGTTTTCAGAAAGTGAAATTTGTAAGACTTTACGATCCTTAGAAAATACATTTTTCGTTGGTTATTCAACCTTTTGGACTCTTAGCTGCTGTATGTATCCAAGCTCCAGAAAAAGTTGTAAAACCATAGAATTTTCTCGTGAAGTTGGAGACAGTAAGATATAAAAATGTAACACAGAAAGAATGTAATTCTTTTTAAAGTACGTATTTTATGTCATTATGAGAAAACGTAGCTTATATTTTTTTAATGATACACCTTTGAAGGTCCAAAGAGAAAGTATGTACACACCAAGCAGAAAGTTTTTTAATAATTTTGGGAAGCATTTATAAAGTACAGACATTTAATAAGTACATGTTTATAGATTTAATTTATATAATCTTTAATTTTATTTCATATACAATAGATTGGAAGATTTAGAAAACAAGTTAAATATACAAATTACGAGTAAAATTATTTTAAAATACAACCTGCCACATACTGTGGCAATTATAGGAATGTACAAGATAAAAATTAATACATAAGTACACTTTCAACAAAGAATAAAACAGTGCATTATAAATTAATATAAAGCTTCTTAATGTAAGAGCTTCATTACAATACTTGAAATTATTTACACACGCGAACCTGCTTGTTGAGCATGATGATCACCTATCGTAACATGAGTTACAAATGGTCCTCTAAGTTGTTGTTGTTGATATGGGTTAACATGATTACGAGGGTTCATCCCATGTTGCCTATTTTGTATTTGTTGTCTTGAACTACTAACTGGGTCTTGATAAGGTGGTGGTTGTGAAGGTGGTAGTTGATGTGAATTTCCAGGCCTGCCATGAGTATTTAAAATTGACTGTACACTTTCATACTCATAAAAATTAGAGACCGGCCTTAATTGATTATCATTTCTAACCTGTCGTTGTGAATGGTACTGGTGTTGTTTGCGGCTGTAAAAAAAATTGCTTGTTAATTTCAGATTTTTCTTAATTTAAAAATCGTTTGTGCAAGCTTAGATTAGTGATGCAGGTTGCGTCTCAACATGTAATTAAGTTAGAATTATTCTTATATGTATAATTAGCACAGTTAATGTGTATCAAATATTTGTACTCTTTTAAATTTGATGAGTAAAGTTAAAAGTAAAAATTGAATTGGTTGTTATTGTAATATATTATTATTTCACTATTGCTAATTGTTTTATAAATTACTAAGCTATATTACATTTATACTAGCACATTTAGATGATTGAGCTGGAAATTAATAAACAAGCAGTTGCTCGAATCATGAAATGAATACATCGCTTTGTTATATTATTATATTTTATCATGTTACCCCATATATCACATTATGTTGTTTGTTATAAGTATTACATTACACAGGGTGTCAATTTGAAAATTTGCCCGACCTCATATCTTCGAAACTGTCACAGGTACGTAAAATTTCTCAAAAACTTTTCTAGAACATTGAGGGGGAACCAATATGACTCATGTATAAATCTTCTGCAACTCACCCCTTAGGCTCCAGCTAACCCACCCCTATTTTTTTAAGTGCACTACCACATCTGTAATACATCATTGGAAAGCTCTTTAAAAATATTATTCATCAGGACCAAACGAAATGTTAATTAATCGATTATTTTTTAAATAAAGGGAAAAATAGTATTTAAGTTAATTTATTGTTTTAAATGTCAAATTAGGTACTATACAAAAACAGCTTATATTTACAGAATCCCAATAAAAGTATGTAATGACAGATGTCAAATTTTAATTAAAAATGCTCCTATATCAAGCATTTGCAAAAAAAAATTATTGAGAATTCTACAAGCAAATATCCAAGCACAAGTTATCTGAAAGCTCCTTTAATAAGAAATCCTCTGATAAATAAACAATATTTTGTGTTTTTTGACTTACAGATCGTAATTTTTTACAATGTTTATGAAATAGTGATTTGATTTGATATTAGTAGCGATAATACGAAAACATACAACTAAAGTTACTGAAACTTTGTTTTGCTGTTTTCAACAAAATAATCGATTGATTAACATTTAGTTTAGTGTTGATGCACAGCATTTTTAAAGGGCTTTCCAATGATATCTTACATATGTGGTAGTAAAATTTAAAAAATAGGGGTGAGATGGGTGGAAAGTTAGGGTTGGGTTTCAGAAGATTGCCCTGCGGGTGATAGTGGTTCCCCCTCCATGTTGTAGAACCGGTTTCGAGAAATTGCACTTATCTGCTATACTTTCGAAGATTTGAGGTCTGGCAAGTATTTGAATTGACACACAGTATACTTAGATCTGTTTTGTATAACATTATAGAGTGTGCTCTGCTCAGTTTATAATAATCTACATAAGGATATTGATAACGGTAAGAGATGCATCTCTTACTTGAATCAGGAAAACATTGTGTAAATTCATGATATGATAATATGTTTTCAGATTTACCATTTACAAAGGTTTAGAATGATAATCATAAATGTACATAGCATATAACAGATACATGTTTTAGATTACTAATGATTAAATTTTTATTTCTTGTTCATTATTAGTACTACCCCTTCTAAACAATATGAAATAATTACACTGTGATAAAACAAAATACTGATGATATGGCGTTCTTCACAAAAGCTATGCCCATTGTAACAAAATTAATGTTCCGCGGAGTAATAATGGCCTTTTAATTATTATCTAATTATTCCAACAATCATTGCTATAGCAATTGGCATACAACATATTTCTGGGTTTATTATTAAGCATTTCCAATTCGTGGTATATTTAGTAGTTTCTTGCAATGAGGATTTATTATGATACACTGGAATAATTTAACATTAGGCCATTTTCACTAGCATTATTTTGAGTTATTAAAAAGTTACCAATGTCATTATCGTAATGGCGCATTCATACCCTTTCTACATGTTGATTCTAAATATTCAAAATATAGCATCTCCAACTAAATTTGTATTTAATCAGGTCAATATGTGTTTAAATACTTTACAATTTGATTCATTTGTTTTCTTTTTGATGTGTGAATGTTGTAATTGTAAATTCAGTACATGCTCTCGTTAAACCGATGTCAATTGCTTCCTCCCAATAGACATGTGCGTAAGATCCACAAGAAATATGATTTATTGATTTTTTAAGTGTACAGAACGTTTAAACCATGTACTGTACGTAGTTTTTAAATAATAATAAGGTATATCCACACGGCTATTTAGCAGTTTGCTACGATGACTAACGTCAATTTCTGTCCCTCGATCTTCATTCATGTTTACCCTGATATGTTCTATGAATATTCCATATATATATATATATATATATATATATATATATATATATATATATATATATATATATATATATATATATATCAAAACTTGATTTGGATGAACACATAATATTCCTAGGATATTCAATTAGATCCGTCTATGAATATTCACCAAGCATATTCTATAATTATACTGTACATAACTGCAATTCCCTTGGGAATGTTTGTTTTTAAAAAATATTTTTCAATGAATATTTACTGTTACTTGTTTCTTATTCTCGTCTTCCAGTGGCCGCTCCAGAATTATTTTTATGGAGGGGGGCGAACGATAAAAAATTATAACAAAACCTATATATATAATTCAAATTTACAAATTCTTCCCTTTATTAATGTCGGCTCCGATTTGTCGCTAGTTGTTTACGTTCCCCACATAGGTACCGTTTCATAGTCTACCTAACCTGAAGCCGTTGGCTGTTAATTTACGCCATTTTCTGAATCGTTGTTTGTCTTGGTACAGTGTCCAATTCTTAGTTTGCTGTTGTGGCCGTGAACTTTTTGAGCGAGAGAAGTGAAAAACATTAATAGTTAAAAAATATATTTGCCATCATGGCTCGCTATCGCCAACCGATGAGACTCGCAACTTCTAGCTGGTATAAAATTATGCTAATACATACGTGTTTTAAGCGTATTAAGAATTTGCGGAGGAGGCTCAAAATTTCCTAAAAATTGTAGTTTTGATTATGACGTCATAAACCTGTCAAAATTTTAATTTTTTGAATGTTTTAGGCTGAATTTTAGTAACTTTTGTTTGTATTTGTGTTTAAATTATTACATTACAGTATAAACGTAAGCATAAATAAATTTAAAATTTCCGTTTTAAAATGGTTAATTTTAATATACTTTTATAATATTTTTTTTATTTGCCCCCTAGATTTGAGGTGTTTTATTATTACAACAAAAGTATGCTGGTATTAGACGGTTTTCTCTAACCTCAAATCTGATTATACGTCAAAATTAATTTAACAGTTGGCACATTTAATTGTAGCTAATGAATACGAACCAGGGATCACTGTATAATAATAGAAGGAGTCTATTGAATTTTGAGTGAAGAAGTAGGGTTCCGCCGAATTATAACTTACGCATGAATTTATTCTAGGGTGTCTTTCAATTGAAATAAGATTTTCATTAAATTTCACAAAATAATTTGATACAACTAAACTTTAGGTAGTTTAAAAATATTTCATAACTGCCAATTGAATCGTGAGTTGAGATTCTTTAAAGAGATTCGGAGTCAAAAGTGTCTAAGTCCAAGTCCTTATTCCATCTCCATTATTTTTAAAATGACAATATTAATCAATTGCAAACTTTCAAACTGCTCTGTACGTTGCTATTGAAACAGATATTTTAAAAATCCTCATTTTGAATACTTAAAAAAAAGGCAACATATCAATCACGTGAAAATAAATTAATCAAATTTGACGTTAGTGAAAAATATTATACCAAACTCACAAATCTAGGGGGTAAATATAAAGAAATAGATTATAGTTTAAATTACTGATATAATTTTCAATATGACGAAGGGTGATTGAATTAAATAATTAATTCACCATGATTGACAACAGCCCACGAAAACATACCATTATCTTTATCGAAGGAGGGATCTGGCCATTACAAGAAAGTGGTGCGCAGAATAATGGCCGCAGTACTTACAGACAATTTGGCCATCTGTTTTAGTTTTCAGGGACACAAGCAGAAAAAAAGTTCTCTTGCAAACGGTTGCCCCAAATTTTTGTAGGTAATATAAACATAGTATTCAGTTACGTAATATTATGTTTTTTTTTTCACATTTTACAAGCTGTGAAGCATTGCGGTCCTGATAATCTCATGACGAACGATATTGAAGTGGAAATTGCAAGACTAAAGAACGTTAGATGAAGAAGGGTGATAAAAATTAAATGTATGTATAGCATATATTATTATAACACAAAGTATAAATTAATGTCTAACACTAAATGGTTTTATGAGAAATGCTTTTATTGATATAGGAATGTCCTCTGAATTATCCAGAGAATATTCTGTGGCTAATGGCGTATTTAGACATAATCATTTATAGGATATTCATTGAATGAAGCCATAGTTGGTATTATTTTTTAGACCGTGTCTGCTATCACGTGAATTAGAACCACAATGTACCTTAAGAGAAGGGGATAAGAAGAAAATTTAAATCTACGGTAATTGAGAACCAATTTACTGTACTGCATAATTAGAGAGAGCTAAACAATCAAAGGGGGGGTCTTAAGTGAGATTATCCAGATTTGAAATTGCACAAATTTCGCGTGAAAGCAGAGACGGGGTATTTTTATATATGTGGTAAGCCAGGGGTTTTCTAAGTGTGCGCCGTGGCTAATATGGACGCCGCGCCGCAAAGATGGGTGTAATATTCCAAAATAAACATTTGAAAATAACTTTGAAGTTAACAGAACTTTGCAGTAATTATATAGCATACTATCGCACATTGTCGAAGTTTTGCGAAAGTTCTAAGTGACATGGAAATTGCAACACCAAGCGGTAATGGCTTATCTGATAGATCGTTCAGTTGTTTCGAACAATTTTGTCAGGTGTATATTGTGTGAGATTGTGCTCAGTTCTTTATTGTTTTCGCTTGTGATTATTTGCTTTGAGGGTGTGATCATGCCTAAAGTGCGCCAACGTGGAAATTACCGCCAATTTAGCGAATTCGACAGAGGTCGTATTGTTAGCTTGCGCGAAGGTGGTTTTCGTTTAGAGAAATCGCAAAACGCCTTAACCGTAACCAAACCACCATCATGCGCTGCTGTCAGGCATGGACTATGGAGAGTCAGGAACGCCGCAGAAGAGGAACCGGGGGGGGCGAAGAACAAATGAGGTGCAGGACCGCAGAGACCGATTCTCAAGTACCAGATCAATTGCCGATCAATGGTTAACTAACGAAGGTCGTCCTGTAACCCTTCGAACGGTTTACCGCAGAATTAGAGCTTACGGCTTATAATCCTATCGGTCACATCTTGCGTTGCCACTAACGGCTCAACATCGACGTCAACGTTTGAAGTGGTGTAGGTTGCGATCGCACTGGAACCAAGAGTGACATAGGGTGGCGTTCACTGATGAATCACGATTCTGTTTACGGATGCATGGTGGTCGTAGGACGGTCAGACAAATACGTGCGAAACGTCGAAATGTTGAATTTTCTATTGCGAGGCATGCGCACCAAACTGTAGGGATTATGGTATGGGGTGCTATAACTTATAGGAGTAGGTCTCGTTTGCTATCTATCCGACGCAATATGAGCGCCCAACGATATGTGGATGAGGTGATAGAACCCCATATTCTTCCATTTCTTCAGCAGTTGGAAGACCCACTTTTGCAGCAGGATAATGCCCGTCTCCATATTGCAAGACGTTCTTTGAGCCGATTTGCAGAGGATAATGTTAATCTCTTGCCATTTCGACCCAGATCTCCCGTTCATTGTTGATACTCAATTGATATATAAAATGAATTATGCCCAGATGCACGAAAGAAATTAAGTTCTGCATAAAGTTGAGTATGAACATCTTCGGGGATTACAGAATAAGAAGATACACCTGATTTGAAACTTTGGCTTCACGTTTTAATTATTGTTAGCATTTATACTCTTACTAATTAGATGCACTATAAGTATTGCAATCATAATTGAAATTTTCTAAGGCCCACTTTGAGGAAGAAACATTAACTGAGCATAAAAATACAATAGTATATTTCATTATGAATCTGAAAAAAAGGATTTTTCGGTGCACGCGTGACTAATTATTACAGGCCAAATACTCATTAGAGCGTCCAGCCCGTAAAGGCAATTTGCGCACACGCCATAGCTCAGTGGTGTGGACGGGGTTCTTAATTAATGCTATAAAAGGGCACTCGTCACCACTCCAAATTTATCTATTTTATATACCCTAAATTATAATTAACAGCAAAGTAAAGAAATCGTCGAACATCTAAATTTGACAAGTCTGACAGTACGTAATTTTGTATAACATTAACAGGATCAAACAATCAAAACACAGTCCGAAATAGTTTATGAGTGAATATGCTTTATATATTGAATTGCTACCTACGCGTCCCTTAATTAAACTTTAACCAAAAGGCATATTTATTCGTCTAAATATGTACAAATAAACACTTTTGAAAATCACCAACACATATAAATTCAGAAAAATAGACAAGTGTTCCATCGAGACTTCCTTTTCTTACTCACAACGTTATTTCAGCAACCACTCCTCTCGGCATATAACTGACGGAAACCAGCGTTTTAAGTCATAAATTTATGTTTACATAAACTTTAGCAAATTGAACTTAACTTTCATTAAGTATTAAAACGAAACCATATTTACGCGAAACTTCTTAAGCATTATATTTACATCAGTTTATATTATTTGTTCAAAGTCGGCAGTGTACGCGAAAGCTATCATTTAACCCAGGAACTCAGTAAAAATATTCCGCACAAACAAAATGCGTTACAAGTCAACAGAACAGAGGCTAAGCACTTAAAAAGAAACACGAAAACCACTTATTTCTATGATCGAAAATGCCACTCTTTGACAAAACGATACACACAAAAAATAACTCGAGGGTGTGGTGAAACTAAATATTATCCCCATTCAGTAGAAACGGAGCATACTCCAACGATAAGGTTCGATACACCCTTGGTATGTATAACTTGTTCCAACCCCTTTCGCATATATTACGATTCGCAAACAAAAGCGTTAGTCTCCCCCTACATCATGGGTTTGATTGACTTAAGCATCGTTCAGTTTTGGCCATTTTCAATAACATCTCCCTACCTTTTAATTTAACCAATGATAACAAATTACTAATTAAAATTTTAAATTGCGCCAAAATCGAATTGACTCGTGAGCCGAACTGAAGAAAATTACACAATGCATCGAAACTGCGTTCCCTAAAATGTACCTCTGTAATATGATATGCCTATGATAACGAACCTCTACTATAATGATCCTTAAACCAACATCTATAAAATCCAAACTCTTTGTTTAAAACCAGCAATCTTATCAAAAGGAAAAGGCGACAGTCTGATGGCTATAATTAAATTCACAAAAGATGTACCATATAACGTAATAAGTTTAATGCGTTCTGTAAAATTTTCCACGATACGATTTTAACGTAAATGACTAAAATCAACGATATTTCTAAAATTACAAATTACTCTTATTTACAAAGAAACTAATTTGATTTCCAACCAATCCTATTGATGTCTGCGTTTTTTTCCGAAAATATCATAAATGTCAACCCAAAGACATTTTTTAAATATCTCTCACACAATTTTTAAATTGAGCACTCGTTTTGCATATTTCATTCTTATCTCATATTAATGTTTGTAGTTAATTTCGAAAGAACGGAACTGGTCCATATGATCTTCGGTATGGGATCTGCTGAGCAAAATTGTTTGCTAACTCAAAAGATGTATGCGTAAAAACATTCCGATATAAGACAACTCTCGGTTAGAAGTTGAGAAAAACTTAGTGAATTATGAAAAATGTGAAAGGGCCAAGAGGACAAGCGAGGAAGACCAATTGAATGTTTTGTTGTCTGTAATTTCGGAGCCTCTTCCAGTTCGGCAACAATATCCAAGAAAACCGATATACCCCGATCTACCGTCAGTAAAATTTTAAAGAGGAACACGTATCATGACTTCAGTACATCCTTCCATCAAGAACTGTTGGGACCTGGTTTGGAGATTAAGATAACATATTGCCAATGGGAGTTGGAAATAAAGAGAATAACACCTAACTTTTCCAAAATCTTCGACGAGTCAATTTTCACTCAGAGTGGTGGCCCAAACCGTCATAACCTCCACTATTATGTAACGGAAAACCCAAAAATAGTAAGATTAGTTAACTCGCAGCGACAGTGGACTGTAAATGTTTGAGGTGGTGTTATGGGCGATTTCTTTAGCGGATATTTAAATGGTGCTGAATATTTTTATTTTTTGCAAAATGATTTGCTCCAACTTTTGCAAAACATTCCTGTTGTTTTAAGGCAAAATATGTGGCTACAGCATGACGGTGCTCCTGCGTTAAAATTAAATCGAGAATTTGAATGTATGTAGATAGGTCGTGTCGGTCCCGTTTCTTGGCCGCCTATATCGCCAGACTTTTACACAAAAAAAAACATGCGTTTAGAAATAGCGTAAGCATTGAGGTGTTACGAGAAGTAAATAGGTCTTTTCTGACAAGACTGCAATTATGTTATGATCGAAATGAGGACAGTTTGAGAATCTGTTATAAATACCTCATTTGTCTAAAAATAATTTTCTGCAGTTTAATGCATTTTTGAATTGTCGACGTGTAGCCGCTTGACTTGATCAAAATAAAAATTAAATATTTTTAATTTTACCGAATAATTCAGAAACTGAAGTTAAAATTTGATGATAAATCCGAAAACGGTATAAAAATTAGGGTACTCCATTTATAATAAGCAAGTTATTGAAGTTTGATATCATGCAACTTCGGATGAATATTTCAGGGGTTGTAGAGGACTTATTCAAATTAAAATACGTCAAAACATAGCTTATTAGGTTTTCTTAGAACCCCAGAATACCGATTCCGAAATTCGCAGAGGTCAGGATACAGCACTGATTTTTGTGGAACCCTGCAGCTGTCAAAATTTTCATATTTTGCCAAATAATTCTAAAACGGTAAATTTTTAAGATAAAACGTCCTAAATTAATTAACATTAAAATTTGACGATAAATCCGAATAGGGCAAAAAATTGGGGGGTACTATTTTAAAAAGCATAATTTGTTACTACCACACTTTTATGACGTACCCCGTATACTGGAAAATAATTTTAAAATACGCACCACTTAAACACCAAAAACTTTGATAGGAAACATTTCCTTCTCAAACTCATATTTACTGAGATATCGCAGTTTGACACACTAATGAGCAACCCTGTGTACTTACTGTTTGATGTGATGAAATAAAGGTTGGTAGCAATTAGGCTTTTCCAAGTACGTCATCAGCTGACGTCACAAACTCCGCCAAAACAGCTGATGCGTGTCAACGTTTGTTGACCTGCTTGTGTGAATTAAACAATTGTGTGGTGACGTTTCGTTTGTGTATTCGGCTTAGACCACAATTAATTATAAATACTGTAGGTCGTTTCTTACCAAGAAACAGTTAAAGCTTTATTAAATAATCAATTTTAAACAAAAAATACTAATCTATCAAACCTACGTCTACTGATCATTCATGAATTACTTTTTTTTTATTAAACTGTACATAGACAAAAACTATAAATACAATTAAGGCCAGGGAAAAGTTACCACTATCATTTTTCTATTGTAATTCAATAGAAAATCATTGGCGTACGAACTTGATTAAAATGAAAGTGCTGTCACCATAGGCACTGTTTAAATTATGAAGCATTTTCAAATACTTGCATTATGATACTCCACTGTAAATGAACGTCTTACTGACATAAAGTCCTATTCAAAAATTTCAAAAAACGATTGCTAGATAAATGTAAGTGGTAACCTTTCCATAGCCGCAACCGTACATTATACATGTATACTGAACTTTAATTCTTCTTAATACAAATTGTGAAAGTAAATCCACGTCCTGTATCTGTAATCTGATTTTATCTAAAAAAGGACGTAGGCATTTGTCACTCTCTCAAAAGAACGAGTTTATTATGGCAATAAAAGTGAAAAACATTAATGAATTCTTAATTCAATAAATTAAGAAAAAATCAACCCTGAACTGGTTTAAGTTCCTTTAAAATGACAGCATAACAAACTTGATGTGCTATATAACACAGCACAAAATCTTGTCATATTTTAAGCTTTCATTTCATCCATTCCACAGAGAATTGTTCACAGATTGTCTCCGACCACAAGCGCGCTCATCATGATTAAAGATTTTTGAAATTACGAAGATTAATTTTATCGCTTTGTTCCTTAAAATAATTTTTTTGCCAAACTGTTCATTTATACGCATACAAAACGTTGCCTCCGATCAGCTGTT
Organism: Vesta saturnalis; assembly: GCA_036346205.1. NCBI lineage: Eukaryota > Metazoa > Arthropoda > Insecta > Coleoptera > Lampyridae > Vesta > Vesta saturnalis. Next base: position 1,777,168 of record JARFJB010002032.1, read on the forward strand.
TTTTACATGCTTCTGACATCACGAGGAAAAGCTCAATAGAGCAATATTTTATTCGGTTGCATAATTAACTTCAATCGCCACCATTTCCACTTTATAGATGGCTTGCAACGTAAATTTAAAATATCAATGTATTATCAAAATTGAACTTTTTTAATTAAAAAAAATAAATTTTGTTTCAAGCACTTTAGAGTGTCTGTTTGAAAATTGGTGAAACATTATCGTCTCTCTGTGGTACAACCTATAGAAAATACAAATGTTTATACAAATCCCTACATGAATTATCCCGATGCACATAGACCTGGATTAGATACATAAATTGTAAACTTCATTGCAAAATTAAAAACCATGTTGAGATGTATACTACAACACATTATAATTATCATGCCTAAACATTAAGAGTGAAGGAAGAACAGATTTATGAAAGGTATGGTAATTATAACAATAGTAATACAATAGTAACTAAAGGAGTCTTGGTACCAAAATCTAAAGAATTATTGCACTAATAAAGCCAAACGCAACGAGAATTTTTTATCACTACAGATTTCAAAATTTTCACAGTAATCTGAAATAATGAATATTTTTAAATTAAACTATACAATAGTGATTGTTGTATTGGATTACATGCCTCATTAAAAGGAAGCAGTGCACCTAATTTTAATTTCATTTAAAAACATTCACCTATTAGTCCAATGTATAATTAGTATGAAAATTGGTGCAACTATCTATTAAAAGCAAGGAAAGAATGGAAATACTAAAACTCTAAAATAGTTTCGTGCTTCCCAAAGCATGAATCTTCAAAAGACAGGTAGTGCATACCTTTCCTCCTCCACCTTTAATCGCTGTTGCTGCACCTGTAGACGCATCTGAACTATTTGACTATCAGACAGCGTCTCTTTTCTGCCACTAGGATAAAATATGGATAGTTGTCAGTTACTTACATATACATTTAATGTCAGGGATAATTTCACAACACAAATAAAAATTTTTCTTATGGATATGGTGCAACGTGAATTTTTTTCGTTCAACATGCTACATATCAGTTAGTTACAAATGAAATGTGCACAAAAGTTGAGATAGATGTAGAGGAATAAATGTAACTGTACAGAGATGTTACCTTAAACGATTTTGAAGCTCATTGTAATTAACATAGTGAGTAAATCTAAGAGGGTCTGATATTCCTGATCTGCTTCCGGGCCGTCCATATTCCCCATAATTTAAGTTTTGTTCGTTTTGCTACAACATAAAATAAAAGAATTGCGAATAAAATCGAACGATGCTTACCAGTCGTATTCTTTGGTCAGTCTCATTTTCACGCTCCATTGCAGCGTAATGCGCTTGTCGTTGTGCCTGCCGATGTTCATAAGCTCTCATCAGTTGACTTCGTTCACCACGGGCCAGATTATGATCAATGTGAACATTATTGTTACGATACCTCATTGGTGGAATAGCGCCTTCGGGAATTACCTTCAAATTGAACGTAATAAATGAATTCATTACTAATCAAAATAACAAACCTGTACTTGTTCCGCATGCCTGTGTAAAAAACCATGCTTCTGGTATAATGTATCTCGTTCTTGTTTTTTATCACCAACATTTTCTGTTTCTGTTATTTTCTGTGCTTGAGCCACTGTATGATTTACATTATTTCCATTATCTGCTTGTTGCTGCTGCGTTTGTTGATGAGGATCTGCATCAAATTCAGCGGCGTTTTGGTAAATTTGTGCAGGTTCAGGTGCATTAAAGTCCATTTTTCTATGTTTTCCAAACCTACATAATATAAACACTTTAAGAAATTGCTGCTGCTATTTACACTTACATCTGTCATTACAGAACAAATTGGACAAATGGAAAAGAAAAGACCCTAAGGGTTGTCACTTGGTTGGTAGATCACTAATTCAGAATTTTACTTATACTTTAAAATTTACATCCAAATAACAATTGTCCAAAGTACTTAGGACCTATTTATTAACTTTCCAAGCATCAAAGTGAATATATTTACAGTTTACAATTGCCTTAAAATATTGGAAATAGTTTAATTAGCTATAGTGAAAGACTTTATACCAAATAATAAATAGGTACTATAGTTGGTAAAATGACTACGTTTCAGTTTCGGACTAGTGCTTATATTTACACTACTCATCAGGCTGTACCACCTTCTCGTTTTAACACATACGATTTGAAGAAGAACGTAGTGAAAACCCGCAGTTACTTAAGATAGAAAATTGCTATGTTCTACCTCAAGTGGCATGTGTAGAACGAGAAGCATGTACAGTCTGACGAATAGTGTTGATATAATCGCTAATCAAACACTGAAATTTATTCATTTTATGAACTCTCATCTGGTGTATTTCTTTGAGTGATTTTTTGCTTATAAGAGTCCTATAGTCCTACTGAATGAAATAATTTTTCTGACAGGTCACTTTCTCATCTGGAACCATGTCAAAAGCTATAGGAAATGAACATAAACTTTACTTTAAAATGCGCACTACTCCTCCAATTTAAGCTTTTTCAATGTGGTTTCTCGCTTATAAGTGTACTAAAGCAAAGTCTAAGCTGACGAAAGATGCTGGAACGATGCCAAAATTGTCCAGCAGTGGAACAAAGTTTTACACTTTTTTTTAAATTCTTAGAAACATCGTATCAAATTTAGATTTTTAGTGTTCAATTCATTATTTTATGCCTAATTATGAAGGGTGTTTCAAAATTGTGGGGCAATATTTAATCATCTGCAATTTGACATTTTGAATTAGAGCCATGTTCCAATAAATCATTCAACTACAATATATAATTGTCCTGTGCAAACATACTTGCCTAAATATAAATAATGTAACGGCAGTACGTTTATCAAATTATACGTAATTTTATTTCATAGTTTTAAATATTTTTCAGAAGCTTATGCGGCAGCTATGTATTAAATTGTACAGTGTGTTCATTATATATTGTCCCACTTTTAAATGTCTGTAAAATATTTATTTTTTGAGATAGATGTGTCATGAAAAAAGGAATTTGAGTGGTTGTCCCCAAAGTTTTATATGGTACCTTTAAATTTTTTCTATCGCAGACGACATAACCTAACTTTTTTTCAATAAGACGCCCTGCGTATTTTACGATATTCGGATAGATATTTTTTTCCAAATATATATCATATAATGCAATTATCTTTAATACTTTTGCTGTAATTGACATAAATTAAATTATTACATCGAAAACAAACCATAAAGTAAGAAAAGACAACATAAATTATTGAGAACACAAATAAAACGTTAAGTTAGAAATATTGCTCTATATGTCCACCTTGCTTCTCAACGCACATTATATACCGTTTAACAATATGTTCTTTAATCTTTAATAAAACTTGTATATTATTTTACACCTGACGGATGGCATCTCTAATGCGAATTTCTAATTCATGAATGCAGCAAAAAGGGGTTGTATAAACAATATTTCCTATCCACTCCGTGTATTTTTCATTTAAATATTGCGTAACTGCAGCCACACTGTGTGGAGGCGCTCCATCTTGATGGCATATTAAAGTTCTTACAACTTCCAAAGGTAAATCATCTAAACGATTTTCAATTTCATCTACCAGCATTTCCATGTATCTTTCTCCAGTAAGTCTGTCATGAAATATTATAGGTTCAAGAACCTGATCGCGAACTAACCCACACCAAACAGAAACTGATTGCCGACCTTGGAATTGGATCTCTTGCGTTTCAAATTTATTACTGTCACTCCATAATGTTTATTCTTCCTGTGGCATCCTCCATTGGTGGGAAATGAGGATTAATCGCTCCATAATATTTTATCAAAAAATGTTGGGTGAGCTTCAAGTTCACTGCAAAACTCAAGTCGTTTCAATGTAAAACTCAAGTTGTTTCTCTTTGTGAGCCTGAGTTAATCTGTGCACCCTTTTAAACTTGAATGGGCGAAATTTGTGCTTCTTTAATACCTTATATATTGTATTTTCTGGGAAGGCTACGAAATACGCTAAAATATTAATTTCCACATCTTCGTTCAAAATTAATTTTCTTGCATGCTTCTTGTGATGAACTCCACCGGTTTCTGAGAAAGTTGCTGTTACGCGATAAAACATCTTTTTTGACGGTAACCTTCGATTGGAAAATATAAGCCTATATTCTCTCAATGCCCGGGTCACACTGCCTGACTGTTGATAAATTTTGAACATATTACATTTTTCTTTTATAGAATAATGCATGTTTTGCTGGTTGAAACTTAAAAACACATCATGATACTTAAGAAATGACGCTCAAATTGACTTAAATTGAAAGACGAAACATTAGTTACAAAAAAAGCCTGCAACTTCAGGGCAATCTATTCTTCCCCATAAACCACTAAAGCAATCTATCTGAATGTAGGATCTATTTATGCCAATTGCAGCAAAAGTATTAAAGATAACTACCTCATATGATATATATTTGGAATCAGAAAAAAAAATAACTATCCGAATATCGTAAAATACACAAGGTGTCTTATTGAAAAAAAAGTTAGGTTACCGTCTGCTTGAAAACCGAACGCGATAGAAAAAATCTAAAGGTACTTTGGGGACAACCATTCAAATTTCTTTGTTCATGACGCCTCTATCTCACAAAATAAATATTTTACAGCCGTTTAAAAGTGGGGCAATATACACTCATCGGTAGAATTAACTGCCCACCCAATTATTTTTATTATTGCAGTATATGGAATATGGATCAGTGAAAGAATGTTCTATTCTACGACGAGACCAGAATTGCTTTAAAGTGTCCCGATGGCCGTCAGCGTGTATACAGACGCCCGAATGAGCGGTTTGCTCCTAGTATGCTTGTGGAAACTGTGGCTTACAAAGGAGGCTCAATAATAATATGGGGCGGAATTTCTTACGAAGCTCGTACAGACCTAGTGATCTTTGATAGAGGCGCTGTAGATGACCATGTTATTCCATTTGCACCATTTATTGGAGACAACTTTATGTTAGTGCAAGACAACTCACGATGTCATGTCGCTCGAGGGGTGTTGCAATACCTTAACGAAGTTGGCATCAGAACTTTACCATGGCCGGCAAACTGTGCAGACCTCAATCCGATAGACCACATATGGGACAATCTAAAAGGAGCACGGAGACCAGTTCCAACCACCATTAGAGAGCTGAAAACTGCTGCATTGGAAGAATGGGATAACATCCCCCCACAAGCTGAAATTTAAAACGGAATGGATGCACGTCCCCGTAGGCATCTCGATGTGATTAGGGCAAGAGGGGGTAACACTCGTTATTAAAGTGAGCTTTTCTGTATCCACAATACTTTTTTTCCATAAATTTCATTTATTTCTAATTATGCTTAAAATGTCGAAATTTTCAAAACTGTTTCTTCTTTTACTTTGTATGAATAAACAAAAATTTTCAATTGATTGACATTGGTTCGCTTTTTTAACATGCACTTAGACAATAAAAACTATAAGAAAATATTCAGAACTACAAAATTCTTCGACTAAATACCCAAACATACGGTGGGCGGTTAATTCTGCGGTTTAGTGTATAATGAACTACGTGTACTTTATTCAAACTAAATGTAAATACAACCAAAACCAAGTTCACAGGTAACGTGTTCTCTGTGTAGTATTAGACTAAGGGTTTTGTAAGGAACGAGATATCTATATGTGTTCACCCATCATTAGAAGAGTCTTAATAGGCAAAACAGTGTTTCCCACGTAAATGCATAAAATACGTATTTGTTACCGCTTCAGGAGCCGTATTTCCCGTATAATTAGTACGTTGAGTTCGATTCAGTATCATTTCGGTTAGAAGTTCTGCAAGAAACCCATCATACCCAATAGTTGTACCAGAGAGTATCCAAGGTCAGAGAACTTATATGGCATAACAAATTTCAAAAAAGAACTCCAAATTAAATCAGATAGGAAGGAATAATATTTTCATTTGAAATATTACAAAACGTAACAAAAGGTTAAAATGTCGATATCAACAAAAAGATGGACAACATGGATGATAGTAACGTAAAAGTTAAAAAAGCACGAGACACCCAACGGCACAGTTCAAGCTCAACTGCAATTGTTTAACCCTAAACGAGGTCACAATCGCTACGAGCTGAGAAACCGCTTCATAATTAATGAATCTGCAGGTTTGCTAAATTATTTTGTGTCATACAAACGTTTTTCATTTGAGCCAACAAATAAGGTGAAAATTTATGAGTGTTCGATTAACAGTGTGAAGATCATTTTTAGAATAATGTGATTTAAACATTGTATAATTAGATGCCATTGAAATTAAATTTTGCGCCCAATAGGAAATAAGTTACAGAAAAAAATTTACTAAAACGGCTAATTTCACGGAGCCGTAAGCTTTTAGATAAATCATTTTTTCTTATGCAGAAATTAGACGCCATTTTGCGCCGTTAAAACAAAATTTTGCACCTTTATAAGAAAGAAGTTATTGTAAAATTACGTTAACATACACTTCTGCATAAATATTTTTTCTTCTGTACTAATTGAGTGCCAATTATATGCCGTTTGCGCCGCTAAAATAAAATTTTGCACTTCTATGGGAAATAAGTTATTGCAAAAATTAAATCGACAAGGCGAACTTAATAGTGTTATGAATAAATGAATCGTTTTTGTGGTATAATTAGACACCTACCATGCGCAATTTTGCGCCATTAAAGTACATTTTAAATAAAATTAGATTGACACAGGTAATTTCACAGCTGTGGACTTCTACATAAATATATTTTGTTATGCAGGAATAGGTGCGAATTATGCGCCATTAAAATAAAATTCTGCAATGGGTGCACGAGAAATTCAAATTTCGCGCTATTCTATTGAATAGTTATGTATTGTTTTTTAGATAAAGAAATCATTATTTGTTATTGATGTGTAAATGTAATTAATGTGGAGATAAAAACATGAATTTGTTTTCATATGTACAAATTTAATTAGAAAGCATTTAAATAAAAACGGCAAATTGTCGAAAGCATTACGTCATCGGACTTCAACGAAGTGACATAAGTACGATTTCTAATTGCGTAAATAAAGAAACGGTATATGTGTATGTGTTTTATTTGCTCTGAATTTGAATATCAATATTGAACGGAGAACATTCCATTCAAGTTTGAGAAAGAATTATTGTTGCATGTTAGTATTAAGAATGTTACTTATATAGGTTTGATCGTTACGTGTTATTGTAAACAAAACATTTCTGCAATTGCGAATTTTAGTAATTAAATAAGTATATAGTCGCGGCAAACTCTTTTCCAATGTGGGGATAAACGTCAGCGCTTGACATTGTTGCCAAACGTATGAAATTCGACGTCAACATAATACTTAGGTTATATTGTTTACATTTATTTTGAAAATTAGTTTTTGATGGAAATACTCGTTCTCAACTAAGTAACAATACTTTTAACAGTTCTTAGATCATTTTGCGATGATTAAGCAATTGTACTATTTTGAAGTAGTCATGTATAATTTCGAGGAGCTTATCGAAAATCTCAAAATGTGGAAAACGTCAAAATTAGAAGTTATGTGTAAACAGAAGAGCTGACAACATTGTAATTTATTCGGCAGTTCTAACATCCCAACAACGTGTATTTCACTAACATAGATATATCATTTGTAATTATCAGGGTTATTATGGAAGTTGGTATGTTAAGTTTGTCTCTCTCTAACAATTTCACCCCCACAACGGAAAAGATTTTGCCGTGACTTTAACATTTGGTTTATTTTTATTATTGAAGATTATTAATATTAAAAAAGCTTATACGAATACTGGAGGAAACAAATTCAATACATTGATCAATCACATATATTAAGTAAGTTCATTGAATGCAATTTTGATAAATGATAACTGTGGTTATTTCTTTTACGATTGAGCGAGCTGAGGCATACTGATAAAAAAAGAATTTGTGGGCAAATATTTAAAGTTCATTTACTCACACCGTAACATGACAGTAATAAAAAATAAAATTTAACTAATGAATGATATCTTTACAAATTAAAGCCATTCAGATCCAATTAAAAAAAGTAATCATTCTACGACTCACAAAAACAATATAAATTTTTATTAACGAACTTTGAAATTATTAAAATAAAATAAAGAACACTAAATTTCAATTTTTGTGACGAGTGTAAGCCAACCCAAAAATTAGGTCCATGTTTACGCCCGTTACAAATGGCGTCCAAACCGGTATATGTTTAAATCTAACACCAAATGTCATGTAATTTTTGCAATAACTTACATCTTAGAAGGCACATTTTATTTTAACGGTGCAAAACAGCGCCTAATTGATACCTAAATACTACATAACAATAAATTGATTTATGTAGAAGTTGACGGCAGTGAAATTATCTGTGTCGACGTATAATTTCTACAATCACTTGTTTCCTATAGAAGCGCAACATTAATTTAGCGGTTCATAATTCACCCTTAATTACAACATAAAAAAATGATTTATGCAGAAGTCTACGGCTGTGAAGCTAGCCGTGTTTATCTAATTTATTGCGCAAGAAAGATTACATTATTCATAATGCTCTGAAGTTAGCCTTGTCGATGTAATTATTTCAATAACTTATTTGCTGCGGGGATGCAATATTTTATTTTAGCGCACAAAACCACATTATTGGCGCCTATTTACGGTATAAGTAAATATTGATTTATGCAAAAGTTCACGGTTGTGACGGTAGCCATATCGATGTAATTGTTATAAAAACTTGTTTCCTATAGAGGCGAAAATTTTACTTTAATGGCGCAAAACGGCGCATAATAGGTAGTTAATCACAAAAGAAAAGATTAATTCCTAAGGATATGAAGTTAGTCTTGTCGATGAAACTTTTTCAATAACTTATTTCTTACAGAAGCGCAAAATTTTATTTTAGCTGCGCAATACGGCGCATAATTCATGCTTAATTACTGCGGAAGAAAAAAAATATTTATGCAAAAATACAGGGTTGTGAATTTTTACAATAACATATTTCCTACAGGAGCGCAAAATTTTATTTTATCGGCGCAAAACGGTTCATAATTGGCACCTAATTAGTACATACGAAGGAAATGGTTTAGTAGAATTATTGCTACAACTTATGTCCTATCAAGACGGAAAATTTAGTTTCAGCGCAAAATGGAGCATATTTAGCGCCTAATTTTTTAAAAATTAGGTTAGGTTTTTGTTCGTTTAGTTTATCGTTTTTACTGAATATATGTATTTTATGTGTAAATTCAGAATTTCCACCGTTTATCTATCATTCCCATATGAAATTACATTTTTAATTCAATGTACGTCGATATTATTTAAGTGTTGTTTTCATGAGTAATAATTTTATTGCATTTTTTAACACTACTGCGACAGAAAACGAAATTTTTAAGCAGCGTTTGATCATTTTTATGAATTTGTCAGACAGTGCCGTTGTATTGTTAACTATTGCTTATGTTTTAATTTAACTTTTCTAATTTCAAATTCTTATTACTTTTTGGAGTTATATTTATCTAATTCCCTCATATTTACATAAGCCTTTGCTGGTCCACTTATGCCTATATTATTATTTCTAACAGTTATTCTTGTGTACATTGTTTTCAACTTAGTCTTCCTCATCTACCTGTTCTTTTAGAGAACTTTTGAGGTGTGTGTAATGTGTAAAAAATTAAAAAGCAGTATTTGGTTTTATTGCATTAATATCCGCAATTAAAAGATTAATGATCCCAAATTCCATTACATTTAATGAACAACGTAACGTAACTGGTTCAGAATAATCAAATATCAATATCATGTGGCGGCAACAACGTGGAACGATTTGTTGAAATTAAGAAGATAGAGGGTGGCAAACGATTACTATTGGGTTTTAACATTGTGCTTCTACTGTAGTCATCAGTAATTGTAATCATAGCCGTTATGATCATCAAGATTGTTTAACGTTGTGATCTAAATGTACATATTAAACCACAACTGTCGTTATGAAAACGGTAGTCATTGAGATTATGATCATCACTCCTAATAATTAAACCATTTTGCAGTCGGCGCTGTAAAAGGGTTACATTCAAAACATTATTACAAACTCCTACTTCTGGATTTACTCCTACAATTATTTAGATCAGGTTTACAACTGTACTATGTGCTGAAGTATCCTTCAATTCAAGAAGGCTATAGAAATTTTAAATCTAGGTGTTGCTTTCAACTTTTCAGCATTCAACACTTCTTTATTGTAATGTAGGTAACTGCAATACAATTTAATGATGTATGTTTCATTACTATTGTACTTGTATGGATGTTAAAAAAAAATTAAAAGCACAGCGTTGACAAGGGAAACTAATTTTATTATTATATGTTGCTGCCTATCGTGTAGAACAGTAAATGATAGATTTTAAGTTTTTCCAGAAAATCATTGAAAAGAATTTACTGCTTCACCCTTTATATGCTTCTGCATTATTATAAATCTTACGATCGATTTTCAATTGATGTAATACTATGGTATACATTTTCTAAATTTAGAAATACCTCATGGTTAAATATTAAAAAATTACATGTATCCAATTTGTTTTTGAATCACCGGAAATATAAAAGAAGAAACTTACCTAAACATGGACCCAATTCCTTTAAAGAGACCTGGTTTCTTTTTACCATGTTTATTTTTTACATCTAAAGCAGCATTTAACGAAGACTGTCTAGGTCCACCTCTTACGTTACTGAACCCATCAGAATCTCTTTCCAAATCAGATGGCGGATCAAGTAACCAATGTTTCTTTGCATCTAAAAAATACTGACTATTAGACAATTCCTCATTCTTTCATTACCTTAAATACTTAATATAGTTAAATAATTAAACAACTTGAAGCTAAGTGTTAAATTGTATCAAAATATTTATACTGTGTATTTCCGACACATCTTCACCAAAAGCATCACAGTTAAATGGATAAATTCCACTCACACGAAATCAATTAATAATAATTTTTTCAGAAAAATTAAGTAGGTGCAATATACAATTTTTTTTCCTTTGGATTTGAAACGTCTCCAAAAAGGTCACACTCTCGAAAAAAAAAAGTTTTGAACTAATAGAAGGTCTATTTATGAGAAATGTTGCACTTTTTGCTTAATATAGTATGATAAATAACAAAAGAAATTAGAACAGAAAGAAAATAGTACAATAGACAGGCAGAATTGTAAAAACAAAAAGAGATAAAAATACTTTTAAGGAAGAAACGGGATAGGAGACTTAAACGAAGATGGAACAATACATTCAGTTAAAGTGATAAAGAAGAAGAGATATTTAACTGGTAAACAAATAAATAAATAAATACTAATACTATTGCGTTTCGGCCATTATATACATCTTTTGTAATTTAGAGCAAATAAATAAAAACCTTTTTTCCTTTTTGAGAAATGTAACTAATCATGGAGGAGGGGTTGGAAATTATAATACATTACATATGATAAAATGTACTTACTCGTTTCGGATCGATGGTTAGGGTCTAGTTTATCATAATCTTTATCAACAGCAGCACGAAAACTTTCATCACAACCACGTCCTCGTATAACTTTTAAGGCACCACTCCCACCTCTGTAACTATAAGCAGGATCTCCTTCCTCTTGCATTTGTATCTAAAATTAAATAAATGGAATTAACCTATAACTAACTTGAATACAGTTTTAAATATTTGGAAAAGTGAGATATATATATATATATATATATACATACATATATATGATTTGTATTCTAGCCAACGTTATCTAAACTGAAAATCTCTAAAGAATTTTATAAAAACGCGCACTGACCATAAGAAGAAAAGACACGAATGACGAAATTAAGCTTACAAGTAGTACTAACTACTAATAATTGTAAGTAGTTACTTACAGTTTCAGTATTGAAAAACTAAATTAATCCATTCAAAAGAACGGAGAACATATTGAACAATTATCATAATAATTTATTACGTTAAACATCCATAATTGTGATTGAAAATTCAAATTTTTATTGAAACTAAAACATTTTCATGTAATTTGTAATGATTAAATGTAGGGTTGAGTAAATTATTTTTTTGCGACGAAACTGTACATCTGACCAACATTTTAGAGGAGTATAAAAAGTTTGTAAACAAAATAACCTACTACTACAAAAAAAATTAGAGTCATATCTACAGGGAGTAAGAAAATACATCTTTTTTGGATACAATGTAAATTTTTTTCATTTTCTACGTATCGAAAAAAGTTACCATTTACGTCAAATTTTGTCAATTTATGTTACAGCTCTGTTTCCCAAATTTAGTTAAAATTAGTTGAAGCGTTTAGAAATTATTTGGAAAAAACGAAATTATTTAAAAAATTTTGATGCTCTCTAGCGGCAAAACGAAGCAACTTCGGATATAGGTATGTTTACCCGGATCGCTTATTTTTTAGCAAGCAATTTCTGGTTAAACGTTGTATACACCATTTCCGGACACCCTGTATATACATATGTATATATACATAAAAAACAAATTTATTTATGACAGACAAGTCTGTCGTAAATGGATTCTGCCACAGATCTAGTATCCGTATTTTCAACAATCGTTTATCAGTTAATGTTCATCACTAGGCTTACCCAATCTAATATTAATATTCAACCTACCTCTTGCACCATTGTTTGAAGAGATTCAAGACTAGATGACTTCTTCATACCTAAAGAGGGACCAAGTTGACCTAATTTATCAGCATCTGAAATATTCAATTTTCATATAATACCACTTAACAATCCATTAAAGTTAGTTAGCTTACATTCAGGATGTTCAGATGAGCGGTTTACACTTATAACAGATTCCACTGATCCAATACGAACCAAATTAGCTGTTAGAATATGATTTATACAACATTAGCACAATGAGCAACATAATTATTCACAAATAGCACACATATAAGCCATGCTAATAAATATTATATGTACTTACTGTCTTTCCCTCGTACTTTATCTCTTTCTTCTCGTAATTTCTTTGAGCGCTGGTACGTATCAGTGCTTTTGGCATCCAGAGTTGCATGTCGTTTCTCAGACATACTTTGTCTACCAAAAGCATCTCTTGAGAAAGCACCAGCATTTGGATTTTCTAATGATAATTGACTAGCATATGTTACATCATTATTAACACATGTAGTATTCTGTGATGATTCTGCACTTTTATCGATATTACTTCCTGTCAAAGAAGCTTTACCATCTGGTTCGTGATCACTTCTACTTTCAAGATGATTGTTATTTTGATAATTCGTTTCATTTAATAACTTTGATCTGCAAAACACAGTCATAAATATGAATTGCTTGGAACTAAGAAAAAACTTACTGTGAATTTGGACGAGGTAATACTCTAGGCCCACATTCATCCTCTATCAAAATCATCTCACCAGAGTTTAAATTTACAGTTGGACTTGTAAGTTTATTCATTGACTGGTTTCCCATCATGCTCGCACTCCACGTGTCATGGGTAGCCTATGAATTTTTAAAAATTAATGAACCTTTACAAATAGGAATAGTCATACCATATAATAACTTTCGTTTCGAAGTTGTTTATTATGGCCTGTTAACCGGTCTAATACAGGATTCCAAGTATTCATATTACTAAAGCTATCATTCGAACATTGTTTACCATTTTCTAATTGAGATGGTTTATAAATAACAGTGTTGGTTGATCCTCCACTGGCACCAGAGTTATCTTGAGTTACTGAAGGATCGTTTTCTAAACTATTATATAGGTCACCTGTAAACAAAATGTTACAAAACAGTTATTATGACAATAATTTATATTTATACATATATTTATACATTTAGTACGTAGTATATAATTAAACATGAAATATAAAGAAAAATCGTTTTCAGGGTACTGAAATAAGACATATGGACCATTTTTAGGCTAATAAGAGGCAAATCTTTTTCAGCGGAAATCATACCAACTTTTTTATGCAGTTAGATAGTAAATGAGATTAAGTATACGCCTTTTCAAACCTCAACATATTTTAAAAATAAGCCAGTTACGACGAGCATTTATTTAATTTGTCCATAATGGCAGCACTACAAGAACATTATGCAAAAAATATCTAAGCATACTCTGAAACATACTAATAAGGTTAAAAATGTTGTTTAACTCTACAAATCTTTCTTTTAAATTAGGGACAAGGGTAAAATATTTCCTTTTTTTATCTTTCGTTGTCAGTTTTATGGTAGTTATTTTTTCAAATAGGAATGTATTTTTATTGTTAATTTGATATAACAGATTATTTCTTTACTCAAAATTTTCAATGACTCTCAATTTATGGTTTGTACAGGGTTAATGAATGATGCATATGTGACGTAAACATGTCGATGCCAGAAAAGGTGTGATTTGTTAGTTCTGCGAATTGTAAAGTCAAATCGTGCTAATATACTTGTTAAAATCGTAGCGAAAACGGTTTGAGAAGGATGAAATAGGAGAATTCTCACTCTCCTGGATAAGAACTGCTTGTTGCTTAACACCATTACATCTACACGAGACTGACGATGTACTTGATTTATAGGAGCGGGATAAGCAAGGTTCTAAGGACAGTGTATATTGTGAACCTGAGATACTACATAGTACACAACAATAAAAAACGAATTTGTAAGGTTGGTGTGTGAATTAGACTTATGGAGCATTTGAAGACAGTGCTGTGATAAATATTATAAAATTAGCTAGGGGGAGAACACAGATGCAATGCTATAGTGAACGTAGACACACACTTTTAAAAAGTAATAAATGAAGAAAAACTGAAAATTAAATGGTCAATATGTCCAGTATATGACATTATCGGATGTTACAGATGCTGGAGAACCACATGAGTAACAAATATACAAATCAAAAAGTATATGTGAATGTACAAGCACCGAACATGACACAGATGATTGTTCATCTAAAACTTTGAAGTGTATAAATTGTACAATTGCGAAAAATAATTTTAATACAGAACTAGATACAATGCATTCAGTTTTTGAGAGAAACTGTGCAGTATTTAATAGTAAACTAGAAAAAAAGTAGAATATGGCTATAACAAGTAGCAAATAAAATGTGATAAAATGTATTTACAAAATGCACAGAGTACAATAGCAAATTTTGATCAACTTGCACATTTTATTTACACCGACGAACCAGCTCTAATCTGCTTAACGGAGACACTCTCACACACAGAAGGGGTAAGTGATTTTGAAATTAAAATTGAAAACTACAGCTTGTGTAGAATTGATTCCGTAAGCAGGGCAACTGGTGGTGTGCAAACGTATATTAGAAGTGATGTGAAATGGCAGGTAATAGGAAAGTTTGTGCTTCAGATGAATTACTGGTTATTATCTATTAATGCAAAAATTAGAGAGAGTGATTATATAATTGTTTATCATTCTCCAAACAGTTCTCATGGTGTATTTTTGCAGTTATTTGATGAGTGGTGTTAAGATCTGTTGTCAACACAAAAAAAATCTGTAATATTATTGGAAGATTTTAATATACACATGGACAAAGACTGCTGTTATGCAAACAGACTAAAAGGTGTACTGGTGACAGTGGTCTCAAACAGCATGTGGAAAAATATACACATGTTGCTTCTAGTGGATCAATATCTTTTATTGACTTAGTCATAAGCAACTATTGTGATCTACACTGTGAGGTTTTAAGAAAACCAGTGTTTAACAATCATACGTTAATTAGGATTAGGTTTAATAACATAAATATTAGTAAAACTAAAGTTATTAGGAAATGCATAGCAGACATTGATGTGTTTAAAGCTAGGGTGTCAAACATACAACTACTATTATGAAAAGGACCTTGATATAAATATAATAGCTTTTATCAAAGTTTTATAGCAATAGTTAATAAAATGATGCCAAAGGTTGAAGTAAAGTGCAATAGAGCAAGAACTCCTTGCACTTCTTAGGAAATATTAAACTTGATCACTATTAGAGACATAATGCTTTTAAAAAGTTTGTACTTACTAGGTCAAATGATCATTGGGAACATTATAAATTTGTTAGAAATAGGGTGGTAAGTTTAATTAAACAAGAGAAAGTTAAATACCATGAAAAGAATATGATGAAAACAAAAATTATCAAACTAAAATGTGGAAAACTTTGAAAGCTATTATACCAGGAAAAAACAAAGACTATGTTTGTTGAAGTGAAATTTGAGAAATGATTTATTCTTAGCGATCTAAAAACCCCCAATACCCGCCTTTCAAAAAAATGTTGCACCTTGGCGCCACTGGTAGTTTTTAAAATTTTTTTATTTAGATAATGTTTTACAAATTAACAAAGTTGCAAAATTGATCATTAGCCCACAATACCTGAATTTTAGTCATATCGGATTTTAAACACCATAATCCCCCATTTTTGAACCGCCATTTTGAATTTTTAAATTTTGGCAAATGCGATTTTAAAAACCTTCAATACCCGACTTTCAAAAAAATCTGTTGATAAATTAAATAAACACGATAATAACCCATTTTTGATCCGCCATTTTGAATTTTTTAATTTTAACAAATGATTTATACTTAACGATCTTAAAAACCCACAATACCCGACTTTCAAGCTCAGTTGATAAATTAAAAAATGCACAATTTTGTACCCTAAAAACGGCACACTACTGGTTATTAAATTTTTTTTTATTTTGAAATTATATAAAAAAGTATTAGTTTGTGTTTTTAATTATGTAACTTTTTAAAATTTGAAGCAAGGAATTTTTTAATTTTCTAATCCCTATAAATACCCCGCCACTGCCTGGATTTTGCTCATTAACGAACTAAGCCAGATTTTATGGCAAAGAATTTTTGTGCCTAATTTCATATCGATAGATTTCATGTTTCAAAAAATATCGTGCATACAGACACAATGAGAGACGAGATATTCGTTTCTAAAAATGTGTTTTTCGTATTGTTTAGGCCACAAAACGTCGAGAAATGTAAAATAAAGTGTTTGAAAATTTAAACCGATTACATAGCTTTCTCTCTATACGTACGTATATGAGAAAGCAAATGTACTATTCACAAACATTGCCGAAGAATTTAGAGGTATAAATACAATTTCGTCAGAGATGAAGGTTCTGGAGAAGTCTGTGTATATTCAGTTAATAAATTTTATTATAGAAAGCAACGTTTTAATGAAACAATAATCAGGGTTTAGACATTACAATAGTGAGGCTGTTTTTCAGCACCTTCTTACCCACTAAAAGGACACCCAAGATGACGGACTAACTATTATTGTGGTCTTTCTTGATTTACAATGTGCTTTCGAAACTGTCGATAGAGGAGGAGTATTGCGTAACCTACAATGTTATGGAATAAGTGGTGTAGTGTTAAAATGGTTACATAGCTTTTTAGACAATAGATTTTAGAAAGTAAAATGTGGGGATGCAGTGTTAGGGATTATACCAAGTACAGTAGGGGTTCCGCAGGGAAGTGTATTTGGACCTCTTCTTTTCATTTTATATATGAATGATGTCAGTGAGGTAGTTAGGGACTGTGACTTGCACTTCTTTGCCGATGATATTGTAGTGTATGCTAGTGGTAGGGAATTAAATGTACATAAAACAAAGGTGATGATTTTTGGAAAAGACAAGGATAGGGAACAATTAAAGTCAGTATGTCAAATAAAAGTAGAAGATCAAATTTTAGAGACTGTAAATAAAGTTAAGTACATAGGAATCGTTGTTGATGATTTCGTGATCATATGTAAGAAAATAGCTAAAAAAGCAGGTGTATTAGGTCGACTTAGTAATTGTCTATCGAAATATTCAACACCACTATACTGCCTCATCTACATTTGGGTGGAACTATTCTTTATTTGGCTACAAAAGCTGAGGCTCCAAATATTACAGAATAGGGCAATGAGAAGCATCCTTGGGTGTGAGAGAAGCAATGTAAAAAAACATGCTCTCACAGTTAGGCTGGAGATAAATGCTTTAATTTTTATCCAGAAAATTGAACTGGGATTAATGCCATTTATTTAGCAAATAGATTAACTAAATTTAGTGAAACACATCAATACTGTACTAGGCATTCCTAAAACTTTATTTTAGGATATAAAAACTCTAAAGCAGCACAAAATTTTCAATTTTTTTCAAAGCACTTATAGCATATAATAAATTAGATAGTAAACTTGAAAAAATTTAAACTAGGCTTAAAAACTTTATATTTAAATTTAGAAGCGGATTAACATAGTTAGTTTAAATTAGATTTAGTTTAAAAAATTAATTCGTAATTTTGTTTAAATAATAAAAATAGTGCAAATTCCGCATACAGCTATCCAAAAGAATAACAAGGTCGTCCAGCACAGCTTAAACATAGTGTATCTTCAAGTCCACATATGCCTGTCAAGGCATCTGTGGAGATGTCACAATTGGACGGATATATCCTTGTGCATCGAAATCCTAAATATATGTTATCTGAGATGATCGTAGGTGGAAATGAGTGAGTAACTAGTTGTGGTATGTCATAAATATTGCTACCATTCTCCCTGGATTGTTAATCGACGTCTCACAAGCTGAATTAAAAAAATTCTTGAAAGGCTCATAAACAGTACGGTCAAGAGGCTGGAAATTGTGAGGGCCCAGCTGATCGCATATGGCTTTCATAATGAAAGAGCTTGGTGTTTTTTCATAAAACCAGTCTGGTACACTTATTTTGCTTCAAAGATTTACGATACATAATATCGTAAGGGAGGTCTTGACTTCTTTTGGCGTTATTCAATTTCGTCATCAGAAAATATCCAATTGTGTGGACGGCTAACCTCTGTGTTCATTGTCGATTTTATGTTTATAAATTTTCTTGCAATATTTTACTACAGTTCTTGTACGACTGGATAATCGCGGTTTTTCATTTTCCTCAATACGGAATTTTTTGTAGTTATCAACACCAACCACAATTTCCGGCATTTCTGTAGGCAAAATACCGTTGACCCTAACATTAATTCTGTATTATAAGTGTTTTGTAACTGTGGTTTCATATTAGTTGAGTTGATCGGCCTATTTCCACAGTTTTTGCTTTTTGAGCGCGACGTTTCGGCAGCGGACTTGAGTCGAATTCATACGTTATACTACTCTCAGATTCAAAATTGGTACCTTTCACTTAGTAGTCTGACACCTTTACCGCTGAGTCACTGAGTAATCCAATATATATTTTTTAGAACATGTATATATATATATATATATATATATATATATATATATATATATATATATATATATAACTTTTCGTGGTTGCGCAGGTGTATTGCGCTTAAGCTTTTTGCTCATTATTGGAATCCATATGGGTTTTATTTCCACACTAGTTTGCCTTATTGGATTTTCTGCTAGTGCAATGTATGTGGCTTCTTTGAGTTTCCGGCGAGTTGTGTTTATTTAGGTTCTTTTTCGGTTACCCCTTCCCTGTTTAGGTTAGGAGTTAGATGGGGGTAGCAATTTTCTTTGAGTGTTCTAGCGATATTTTCCTTTTCTTTGTCCAGGTCCTCTTGTTTTGAGCATATTGTCTTTGCTCTACCGTACAAGCATTTTGCCACGCCTTTTTTGTGGTGATTGGAGTTGTAGTGTAGGTACCTCCCCGTGTGAGTAGGTTTCCTGTATACACTTGTCGTGAAAGTGTTGTCATTCCTGTGTACAAGTACATCTAGGAATGGCAGGTTTTGTTCCGACTCCAATTCCATTGTGAATTTTATGGAGGGTGCGCGGCTATTTAGATGATCTAGGAATTCATCTAGCTTATGCTTGCCGTGTTGCCAAACTAGGAAAGTATCGTCCACGTATCTAAGCCACATCCTTGGTTTTTCTGTGAATTCGGATATTGCTTGGTCTTCAAAGTCTTCCATATACATATTGCTTACTATGAGTGATAGTGGGGAACCCATCGCCATCCCAAACTCTTGTTGGTAAAACTTGTCTTCTGCCTGGAAATATGTGGTTCTAATGCATATTGTCAGAAGTTCCATTATTGTGTTTACCGAGAGTTGCGTGTGTTCGTCTAACGTTTCATCCTTTTCCAGCTTTTCCCTTATGATAGTTAGTGCCTTATCAGTAGGCACATTTGTGAATAGACTCACAATGTCGAAGTTTACCAGTATTTCTTCATGGCTTGGTTGGAAGTTTTTAATGATTACCAGGAAGTTCTGCGTATTCTTGGCCATAGACTCGGTTTTTCCCGATAAGGGTGTGATGATACCTAGCAGATAGTGTGCTAATGGATGACAAGGTGAATTTCTTGAGCTCACAATTGATCTCAGAGGAATTCCTTGTTTACAAATCTTTGGTAGGCCGTACAGATGCGGAGGTTCGCTGTAGTGTGGGGTAAGTCTAGTTTTCTGGTAATCGGAGAACTCCCGCTTATGTTTTGCCAGCGTCAGGTATATCCGTCTTTCGATTAATGGTGTGGGGTCTTTTAGTTATAGCAGCAAAAACACAATAGCATTTAGAGAACTGCCGGCAGGCATTTCAAGTAACTACACATACCGACTCCGAATACCATGGCTAAAGAATGTTTGGAGTCAAAACCACTATACAGCAACAATGACCGAGAACTAAGATTTGTGACAATTAATCCATGTTACAAGCTGCCCTGATCTCCATACATTATTGGATGTTAGAAAGAGTTTTGAGGTTTGTGTTCTTTTACAGCACAATCAGTAGTCCTTTTGGAAGTTAACTGAATACCTACAACATGAGTCGTCCTTAGTTACTATGTTTGTAATGTTTCTCGCAGTGATTTAAATTACTAAAATACAATCGATTGGCAAAATTAAGAAAATATTTTATTTAGTCATTTTCTATTATTTTTTATTTGGTTTAATTTTACCACGGTTTAATAAAGTTTACTTTAAATTAGATTCTAAATAATTTAAAAGAAGATAATTTAAATTACTAAAAATTGAAATTAATACAATGTGCTCTAAATGGGTGCCCAATAATGGTAAAATCAGGCCTAACAACGAATTCAGTAAATTTAAAAACTAGAACATTAGTTATTAGTTGTATAAAAATAAACATATTATATAAAGAGAAATTAGAACCATGCCAATATTAAGATAACATTGAAACCAGCAAAGTAGGAAATAAAAAACTAGGTATTCAACAAGAATCAAATTTCGAAACGTTTTTCACTTCTAAATGGTTGTTTTATACTCATGTTACATAAACTTAACGTTCAAAGTAGTCGCCTTGGTATAATGGTATATGTAACCTATAGGAAGGATATAGATTTTGAGAATGTTTTTAATGCAGTTTTAGAATCTAGTTCTAAATTTCCTACCGGTTTGTCCTATACAGGTAGCTGAACCTGCAAAAGGAAAGGGTTGAAATTGATTAGTATCTATGAATAATGTGGTTTCATTGTTAACATGGTGTTTGTT
This sequence comes from Vesta saturnalis, assembly GCA_036346205.1. Taxonomy (NCBI): domain Eukaryota; kingdom Metazoa; phylum Arthropoda; class Insecta; order Coleoptera; family Lampyridae; genus Vesta; species Vesta saturnalis. Next base: position 1,798,516 of record JARFJB010002032.1, read on the forward strand.
AGAAACTTTTTATTGTAGTTCCTTAATCATACGGAATGATTAGCGATTATTAGCGGCAATTTGATAATTTAAATAATGTGGATTAAAATAAGGCTGTATAATCACTCAAAAAAGAATATGAACGCAATCAATTTATTAGTTTTGGGATGGAAAAATTGGGGCAACCTCATCTATAGTAGTGGGTTTTCGATTTCTGGTAAAAGCTAGAAACTAGAAAATTTTAAGCTTTATCAGGTGATTCTATTTCGAACATGAACTTTTAACAATTACATAGATCTATTATGTATCTACTACAATAATGTTTTTGGCCAAAGTACTTTTGAAGATGAAGTTGGTTTCTAGAATTTCTGCTTACCTAATTTATAAGCTGGCAATACATTCTATAATTAAAAGTGAAAAAGTTTAGATTATGGCGAGTGATCAGTTCTATATGGAACTGACAGGTTTTGTTAAAAAGATTTGAGATAAGGTAGTTGGTAAACGTCTTTAAGCAGTCGCAAATTTTGCATTTGTACATACAGACTGTTTCATTAAGGTCGGCGACCAGCCATATATCGAAAACTACTGGGCGTACAAATTTAGGAAAAAAATTATTACTAAGTGGCCATGAGAAAATGCTCGAAATTATTTTTAAGTTCCGCATTTCGCCGCAATTCCCAAATTAAGATATACCTTTATATCATTAGAAAGCTTAGACAGTTTTGCATTTTTGTTTAAGGCTCATTGGCGCACCAACCTTGATAAGGGTAGGGAAAGCTAGTGAAGTGTAATCTTTTAAATCTCTGTAACTTCTAAACGATTTATCCGATTTTAGTAAATTTATACTTGTTTGGAAGAGAAAGATAAGTAGTTTTAATTGTTGTATCCACGGGTACATAACAGTTTCCAATAAAAAAGCTAGAGGGCGCAGTTTGTAATAATGACATTTTTATTTATTTTACGCCGAAAACTTAAATCATACGGTATAACTGTGGCGTCACAATCGGACAGTAGATTAAATTTTGCAAGAAAGAAAACCGCAGTTCGATATCTTCGTTGGTTTTAGAATTAACTGCAAAAATTTGTAACATTTTAATTGAAGAAAATATTATTTTCAAAATTCCGTGTTCAAGCATTTCTTGACAAATACATGTTTTTAACTTTTATGGCTGTGTAGTTCTGTCGCTCATTATTTCAATGGTCCAAAAACTACATTATAATTAGTAACATTATCATAGAACCGAGCTAGTAGAGTTGGGGTAACAGGACTTGTTTAGCATTGCGGAGGTAATGGGTTCGATTCCCGTCACCGTCTACCCTGTATGAGGTTTTTTCAGGGAGTTTTCCTCATGTAGCGGCATGGTCACTGCGTATACGCACACCATGTGCGGCTATTTAGGCGAATGTTGGGGTAGTATTTTTCCCCTACAGATCCCTAACTCCGTTACTTCCGATCCTATCCTGATGACACCCATCCTTAATCCTACTATGCATATATACGTAATGTATGAATGTATGTTAGGAATCCATGATTGTGGCTGAAGGAGCTTCGAAAGCTCAAGCAGCCCCCTCCCCCGTGGCCTTTTCCTTTTCCTCCTTTATCATGGAAAGCTTTCAATGTAGAAATTCTAATGCCGTGTTTTAAAGAATAAATCTAGATACTTCCATGGAGATAAATAAATTGCTTAATATTGATAGGTGCTATGTTGACAACAGTTTCTTCCGGATTTTTTTATAATTACTTTTTACCTAATCAAAATTTGTACATTTCCTTCAAAAATGGCTTAAACCAATGCCGAGGCTTACGATAAGCTTGTCGTATATTTCGAATGTGTTCAAAAAGCACCTGTTGGGGAATGAGAATATGCTACCAGATATCCTGAACGAATGCACTATACGAGAAGAGTTTTCGCCAACTGACAGTACGTTTAAAGCAAACGGGAAATGTTCCAAACAGAAGACGCCCGGTAAGGAGTGAAGACAATATTGTAAACGTTCTTGCGTACCTAGAAACGGGTCCGCATTAAGCGCAAGAGAAATTTCCTTAGACCTAGGTGTGACACTTCGGTGTTTCGAATTTTACTTTAAGATGCATACCTATTATGTAGTTTTACATCTGGCCCTATCAGAAGCTGATTTTGACAAGCGGCTTGACTATTGGCTGAGACGTGTAACGAAAATCCTCAATTCGATTCCTTGGTTTTATGGAATGGTGAGGCCACTTGTACTAGCTGTGATAGGGTTAATTTACATAAACCAACAAATCCTTTTTGTATGCGCGAAGTGAATCACCAAAACAGGTGGAGTGTAAACGTGTGGTGTGAAGTTTTAGGGCATGGAATTATCGCGCCGGATATTTTTAATAGCCATTTATATGGCGAATCTTATTTAAACTTCGTATAAAATGATTTTCCTATCCTTTTGGAAGGTATTCCACTTCACCTACAAACATTTATATGGTATCAACATGATGGAGTCCGTAATTTTTTTAATTTTACGTACCCAAATCGCTGGATGGGAAGGCGTAGTTTGTTTCCGTGGCCACCTATATCACCGGATAACTGTGTTAAATTTTTACTTGTGGGGACGAATAGAAGACATTATTTATAAAACGCGACCAACCACACGAGACAACATGATTAGGCGAATTGAAAATGGCATAAATTCAACTTTAGGAACAGACATTGAAACGGCTATTTCAGGTTCTAGAATAAATTTAATCACGCTCAGAATTTGGCCTTTTACCTATTTTGGACTAATCCTAAGCCTAGATAAAGTATGAACATCACTAGTACTAATCCAATCTTAACACATACGAAACTGTAATACAACAATTAATAAAGTAAAATAAAATTACTCTTTTGTCAATAACTCTAAAACGAACGAAATATTAAACTTGCAAATTTAATCTACTTTCCGATTATGATGCCATAGTATGATTGCAGTTTTCGGGGTAAACTAAAAAAAAAACTGCCGTTATTGCAAATTGCGCCCTCTAGCGATTTCATTAGGAACTTCTACTAATAGATAAGGCAATTAAAAGTACTTACCTTTCTATTTCAAACAAGCTTAAATTTACTAAAATCGGATAAGTTGTTTAGAAGTTACAGCAATCTAAATGATTACACTTTCACTAGCTTGCCCTACTCTTATTGCGCCAATGAGCCTTAAACCAATATGATGTAGAATTGTCTAAGTTTTGTAATGCTGTTATCAACCTAATTTGGGAATTTTACTATTTTAATTTCCACGATTTTATCATGGCCACTTTAACAATATTTTTTTTTATTTTGAACGCCCAGTAGTTTTCGAGATATGGCCGGTGGCGGACCATAATGAAACAGCCTGTGCAGAATCTAAATATTCAAAGACATACAAAATGTTTTATTATCTGGGACAACATTATTTTGAATTTTACTGTTAGATTTAGGCCTAGCACAATCACTTTAAATTGTTTACAGAAGTTAGAGGAGGACCCACTACTCTTTAACACCTGGTATATACTACTACAATATAATAAAATAAAAAATTTAAGAAGAAATAACAATTTTTGATAAGAGCGTAATTAAGATCCTGCGGATAATCGAGATTTATCGATATTTCTCAGTAAATGTCCTATAAAGATTGGGTACGTTGTTATTAAAACTAGGATGATGTATCGTAGATGATAAAAAATACTACCATTTTCTAATCTTCCGGTTCACTAATGAAATTTAAATATATTAATTGACTACATTACAATTAGCAACATCATATAAAAACAAGCATTTCTGTAATTTTACCTGATGAACTATTATTAAGAAGACCAGCTGCCGAATTTCTCCTTGAGGAATTTCTGGTCGGTCCAGGAGAACTAGCTCTTCTTGCTATCGTTAAAGTAATACTGCCAGGAACAGGCCCTTCCGTATGAAGCATAGCCTTTCTCAGTGTTTCCATCGCATCACTATTTGACTGATGCAACAATGAAATACCGTTCACATTTAATAATTGATCGTTAGTCCTCAAACGTTTATCACGTGATGCCGCACCACCATTAATTACACTTTTAATAAATATTCCTAGATCTTGAGTACCACTGGTTTTTCCTTTCACACTAATACCTAAACCTGCCTTTTCAGAATCATGAACTGGGATATCAAAAGTAACAATTTCTTTATGCTTCCAAGGAAATATAAGATTATCGTCTGATTTATCCTGTGCCTAAAAATAAAAGCGAGAATTTACGAGTGATTAATAATGCAAACTTACATTAGAAGCTTCCTGAAATTGCGATATAATTCTCGCGACAGCATTTCCTTTATCTGGCGTACGTTGAAGATGGCTCTGAGGTAAAGGTGGAATGTTTGGTGGCACATCAGGATTATGCAATCTTTCGGACACTGGTAATGGTTCTTCATCTTTTTCACTATCGACGTCCTGTATACAGTATTATTAGATAAATGACATCACGCATAAAGCTCTTACAATAACTCGTGGTAGAGCAGTATCCATAACGTCTTCTTGTCGGGATACCACTATTCTAACTTTGCTACCAGCAGGCGCGTTGCGAAGTATCGTAACCGCTTCTGCTTGTGTTTTTCCAGTCATTTCAATACCATTAACCTCAAGTAATCTATCTCCGATTTTTAGTCGCCCGTCTTCAACAGCAGCTCCCTTCAACAATACAAATTTTTCAAAAATAAAACTCTTCTTTGATAATTAAAAAAACTTACTTTTGGTATGATATTTTTTATATAAATAGGACAATTACCGCCTGCGGGATTGTCTCGCGTTGTTATACTAAACCCTAAACCGTGAGGACCTTTCACTAGTTCTATTTCTATCTTCCTTCCTATTCTTCGAGTATTTGCGGTGAGTAAGGATTTTAAATTACGTGAAACTGCCGGCACTTTTTTTGTTGGCGATACTGTTGCTACTTTGGTGTTTGTACTTTCTGTAAGAGAGAGCTCTGGTTAACTATTATTTTATATTTTTCACTTACGTTTCTGTTCACATTCGACCATTGAAACGTTTTCTTTGTCATCAGGAAACCTAGGATAAACAGGTGGTGGGGGTCTACGTAAACCGTCTAAACTATTTTTAATTACTCTAAGCCTAAGTTCTGTTGCCGTTAATGATAATTTGAAAAGGTCTTGAACCCTATAAAAATTGTGTTTTGAAGTTGGTAATGTGTACAGTAATTTTACCTTTGGAATGGCATATTTAATACTGTTTGGCCATTTATTTCAATAATACGGTCGTAAATAGCCAATCGACCATCTCTGTCTATACGACCGTCAGGTTCGATGCCTTGTACTAATAATCCTCTATCTTTTCCTAACCTATCGTAATCTGGCACGACATGTATCCCTAAAGGACCTGGTTCGTTACGTATGACTATTAATTCCCCTCTGAAACAGATGTTTGATTATAAATGTACAACTATGTTATTAGTGACGCACATATAATCGCTATCTAAAGTACTGGTAGGACTAGTAGAATTAGCTTGCCCTAATGGTTCTCTCCTCTTCCCTTCCCTTGGCAATGAAGTGCTTGCGTGTAATCTAGAGTTAGCCGCTCTTTCTGCAGCTTCTGCCCAGCGATATCTAGAATTTGCGCGAGATTAAGAATAAGATCAAATGACAAATGCAGATTTTTACCCAGCACCATCACCAAGAAATTGCATAGAAAGTCTATTACTCCCGTCTCTAGTAACTCTATGAAAATTTCTGTCATCATCCTCTTTTACGTCTTCGTTCCAATCAGGATTAGAGTAACTCATACTAGGTGGTTCTAAGATTAGAGGTGCAGCGCTCCATCTTTTGGTATGTTCAGATGGAGCTGGCGGACCAACTGGAAGTTGATTTAAAGCAGGTTCACTCCCTCTCCTTACATGTAACACACCTGTAACCCCCGAAGCTATTTGTTCACCAGTGACTTCAATGTCAGTTCGTGGATATGATGGACCGTATTTATGTTCACCATCCTGATAATACTAACGATTTAAAATTTTAAAAAAATGTTTAGGTATTCTTACATGAAATATGTCTGGACTTCCTGTTCCAACCGAGCTACTTCCACTAGCACCATCACCTCCTCCATGATGATGACCTCCATCGCCATCTTCAAAACTTGCTAGTATCTGTTCCCGATCATCCGCCACGTCACTTAAACGATCATCGGGATCCAATATACCGCCACCTTGTGATTGCAGATTATGAACCACTACCCATGAATCGGGACCCTGTAAAAATTACATAATAATTAATAGATGAAGAGCTAAATTTTGGCAGGAATAGATAAAAATCCATCAATAATTATAACGTCTGCGTTTGATTTGTAGACAGTTTAATGGAATAAGAGATAAGGAATGCACTTAATATAAGTAATTGACAGCTATGTCCGTACCTAATCATAAAATTCCTTTTAAGATCTGGTATTTTTAACAGTACGTTAACTTTTTTTTCTGTAAATGTATTTTCGGGCAATTAAATATCATAGTTAGTACCACTGATATACAGGTTTTATCAAGGTCTCACATAGTTTTGGGTAATATTGTTGACACGTATAGATAGGAATTTGTTCTTAAATACAACATAACAAGTACAACATAACAAATTATTTTACATATTACTGAGTGGGATAATTAAGAGAACAAATGCACGTAAATGACTCGTTATGCATTACAGTTCTACGTTGCAAAAGCACATCTTTCAATTTGTAAGATAATGATAAAAATTATGAAATAATTTCCGTCTAGTTGATCTAATCGATTTTAACATTAACAGAAAGAAAATAAATATGTGTCGATTTATACACGTGTATACATACATAAAGTCACAGTAATGTTATCAAAACTTTTATTTATTGACTTTCGTTTGTGCTATTTCGCCTATATTCTACAGTTAATATGATGACAGAAACGTATATCTTCCATTAATACTGTGCTCGAGAATAATCTGTCCGTGTTTATATTTATTTAACAAGTTCCATCTAGAAGTTTACGAAACACATGAATTATTACGATTATAAGAATGTAACTTGTGCTACATCTGTATTGATAGTTGTAAGAATATTCATTATGCACAGGTGGTAAAAGCATCACAACTACAAATCTGTATGTACCAATCACACACCTTAAAATACTAACGAATTCCAAAGAATTTACATTTTCCGTTATTAATTAAAAACTGCAGTAGTGTTAGGATATAGTGAAAACGGAATATACACGTTTAATTTTAATATTAATTATATATGTTTAAAGATTACACTGCTGTGATGACTATACTTATTTGGTACAGCATTTGAAGAAAAAAACTTAGACAAACCAAATGTCAAAATTAAGATGCGTGTTTAATTACAAGATGTCAACATCTATTAACCGATGATTTTCTTGTTATCTAGGTTTTGACATGTTTATTTAATCTGTTGCATGATACTTAGCTATTGATGTGAGGGTAACGAAGGCCCGTGGTTGTCCGCTGTACATGATCAGAATAAGACAGGTTCGTTAAGTTTTTTTTAAATAATTGTGGACTTGAACAGGCTCAATTTGGCCTACCATGCTAAAGCACTCAGGAACACTTAGGAGGATAGATAGAGGGATATTGAATTGCCAAGGTGTGCCTATGATCAGCTAACTTAAATTTTTCCATATTATAAGTTAGAGGAAAACAGGAACTAGTGAGATCATTCCAGAGTTTAGAAGCCGTGTAGAAGATTGTGGATTGCGTCCATTTGGTACGACAAGTGGAGATTTGTACTGCATACTGATGATGTAATGAGCGAACTGAGTATTCGTAGCAAAGGTAGTCCGAGATGGCTTCAAAGAATGTAATTCAGCAGCGCAATAGCCATTGTAATACCGATAATACAAAGAAAGAACTGAAACGAATCTTCTATGCTGAAGGGACTGCATGTGAGAAGTTAAGCACGGGTCCTTTATAAGCCTAATCGCTTTTTTGAATATTACGATTGAATACTGCTTAGATCTGTACAAAAAGCCTACTTTACCAGCAACTGTGTTGATAACTGACAGAAGATGGTCAACCCATGATAAATTTCCGAACAGAGTGATAGATTCTGAAAACTTAAGATCTGAGCCATTCATACTTACAACAGGAAATCATAGACCTTTTTTAGCGGACACTAGGCAACACTGAGCTTTGTTAGCATTAAATTTAACTAGATTATTGCAAAAAAATACTGTAGTATTAGCATCATCATGTCCAAAAATTTCAATTCGGTTCATCAGGTTAAAAAAATAAAATGGTTGTAGATGTGGAAACATTCATGATGGAGTTTTTGATTATTAGTCCTGTTTTTCAATCAAAATACAAGCAGTAACAGTAATAAAAGTTCAATTTTAATTCAAATTTGCAATGAATGCGGCGCACAGATTACATACAAAACAGCGGACTCATTGTCTCAATTTTTTTTACTTGTTTTAAATAAATGGCTTGACTAAAACAGTGTGCTAAGACTTCAACACTAACAAGTAGTTTTAAAAATATGTTAATACTGTACTAAATTTGATTGTAATTCTAACAGTCAGACTAATGATACATAATAAATATTATGAGATTATTCTGACGCACTAGGTATATTTAGTGTTGTATTTGCGTATGATGCATTTTGGACATGGTATGAACGGAAATTTTTTTTTTAATATGGCTTGTAAGTTTGGTCTAAATGTTACGCCACTGGAAATTGTAGTATTACGTAAAAGCATATTTAGATACTGTAACAAGATTGTGAGCTGAAAGAACTAAATTTACACGAGAAATAATACTTTATTAAAACCTCTACTGAGACGATAATGTATGCCACTGTGGTAGCTTCTGTACTTTCGGGAATGCAGGTTAAAACTGTCGCATGAGCGAAAGATGATGTATTAGTAGTGTATTAAGTTTAGACGGAATATGTTTGTATATTCGACTTGTATAGAAGAGTTAGGATTTCGAAATGAAAAATTTTAAGGTATGATTCAAGAGCAAATAGCATTGAAATTTATTTAATTTTGCGGAAAGGGGCTTCGCGCTTATGTGACACTTTCATAAAAAAATAAGTGTAGTTCTGAATATTATACTGAATGTCGCATTTGGACATTTGCTTTTCTTAAGAATTTAAAGATGACGAAAACTGCCTATTTCTATTGCGTTGGTTCCGTTTAATTTTCTCTTCGGCAAAGGCACGTGACATTTAAATATAGTGACGTTGGCATGATGGACGTGAGAACCTATAAAAGAGTGGTAGGCTACAGACGTCTTGTTAGCAACCCTAAAAAAGACATAACGGTATGTGCTAATTTATGTTTTAACAGTTAGGAGTGCAGTTAAAATAGTATTATGTTTACTGCTAGAACTAACTCATAGTTGGGGATAGAACATTAAAACGTTTACAAGTAAAGTTGATGTATGGAGTTGGAAATTATTGAGACTTTTCCAAAAATGTAAATAACGTGTTTAAACAGATTTGAAATAAAGAGAAACCGTTGTGTTAAGAGCAAGTACACAAATGAATGAATTACAATATTAACTTCTGCGAACATTTGAGAAGTCAATTAGTAAACACAGTGCCCAATTAATACAAGCGTTAAAGGACGTGAGGGAAAGAGAAACATTTAAGTTTGCACCAGCAAAGCATGTGTATGTGTTATCGCAAAGGATTAATTAATGGAACACTCCCTCATTATCCAGCATATTTCGTCTTGAAAAGGACTAGGAAATTTATATGTAAGAATAATTTTAGATATTGTTGAGTAGTGGCCGATTGAGTGTCCTATAGAGGTGTCCTTGATGGTAGTGTAATTTTGATTAAGTCATAAGGTCTATTTCCACCATCACCTTTTTTTGTGTGCTTAGTTAACAGAATAGAAGAAAACTTAGGTAATATAATTTTTTTCGTGTTACTTAATTGCGGCAGTCATTGTATAATTAACATCGAAAATTGGTTTTAATAGAGTTAGTTATTCAACTTATTCTTTTATTTGAGCTGTAATGGCCCATGCCCAACAATTTTACTGTGAGACTTAAAGCAAAACGTCAGTTGAAGTATTGCAGATTAACAGTGCTTTAGTAGATATCTTTATGTTTTTTATGTGTTACATTAAATGTTTTATTATTTTGGCTATATTTGAGTTGGCTAGATGATTAAGTTTTTCTACACAAGCCTATTATAACATTTAATTACTTTTATGTCGTTGATTGGTTGAACATACAATGCAGTGGCTATTTATCATATTACTAATCAGTATTTACTCAGTTATATTTAGGAGATCAAAATGACAATGTGAATAAAAGTGAATTATACTTGCAGACGTTTAAGATATTGACATTAAAATTTCAAACAATAGCTGCATAAAACGTAACTTCCAAATTACACACAGATCGTTTCGCTTGTTTTAATTTTGAGATAGGATTTAGTGATTTCGTGGTAAAAAAAGTAATAGACTTAATTCGAAAAAATAGACTTAAACTTTATTTATTTCAGAATCAATAATTTCTGATAACTCATATGCTTCAAAATTTCCTTAAACTTTGGGCAATTTTGTTTTTAATATTAATTGAACTTAAAGATTTTCAAAATTGATTTGACGTGTATGTTTGTTGTTTTGGATTAAGATACGATTATTATCATTGGAACGAAAATTTAACGTACTTTTTTAAAGAGAAAGGCGTTGTACGTATAAATGATTGAAATTGAGTTGTTTGTCATTTCATCAACTGGGCTACAATTCTACCTTGCTGGACTAAACTTTTACTCTACTTTTATGAGAAGTGTAACGTTTTTGAAAGTAAGTGTTAACTACTTTACAGCTAATATACATAGGGTATTTTTATATCTTTGAAATATTCAACTGTTTTAAAAATATTTCATAAAAACCAAAAACTGACATCCAAACAGCATGGCCGATCTAGATGAAACTTGGCCAAAAATATTAAAATGTTGTAAAATAAGTCGATTTAGCGATAGTGAAAGAAAGTCGATTGCATAACCTCCTATGTAGATTGAAACTTAAAAATAGATATCTCGCTTATCTTTCAAGATAACTATGGACTGTTTCATGTCATTTTAACGCAAATTTCGCTCCCTTTCAAATAAACTAAGAATATGTGTATGTTATACCAGCAATACGAGAAATGTTTTCAATTTCCGTAAAAACCGGAAGTAGTGTTTTCATCAGGATAATATCATTTTATTAGCGCAAATGAACAAAGTATATTTTCAAAATCCCAAGTTTGTAACCAAAATAGTTAGAAAGTTATAATAACATCAATATTAAATATTTGAAAATTCATCTCCTATACAAGTAGCATTCATAAGAGTGGCAGGTTGCCTACAAAATATAAAAAAAAACAAAAAAAAATGCTTGGAGAGATTTTTGAATAAATCCTTTATTTAACTACACATATCTATTTCCTATTCTTTTATATCTTGAACGGTATCGGAAATATAAATTTCTACAAAAACAATGTATATGTGACTGTAACTGCGGCCATATTCAATTTTGAAAGTTTTAAAAAATTACAAACAATTGCATTTCATGGGAGTTATTGATGACCTGAATTTCAATCTTCTATGTTAAAATTTGCCCCTACAATAACACCCTTATTTTCACCCCCTGTATCCCTATCGCGTTTAAAAGCTTGTTTTGTCGACATAATTGTCTCGTAGGCCTTCATTTCAAATTTCATCAAAATCGTCCGTATAGTTTCGGCTGGCGAGTGACCACAGACACCAACACACACACAGACAGACATTTTGAAACATTTTCTAAAATTTATTTTTTCGGGTTCAGGGAGTCGTAAAATATGAAAATAACGCAACTTATTTTTTTTCGACCGCAATACTTCTTGTTTAGCAAGAAAGTAAAAATAAGCAAAATCTTAATGATAACTCAGTTTACAATTGTTCATAAAAGTTTTTGTCAAAAATTCTACCCAAAACTAGATCCTGAAATAACCTTAAGAATTAAATTTCAATCAAAATTTCTTCTTGAGAGCTGAACTTAATTTTGTAAAATTTTATTGCTCTAATTTCTACCAAGATTTTCTAGTTCAAGAGACTTTCTAAAAGAATTTGCTAGTGTCGAGGTTAAAATAAAACTAATAGCATATTAAAAAACAAGTTTCATAAGACCAGTCTTGAAATACAAATTCAAGTTTAAAAAATGAGTGACGTAGCCACGAGTTTTTTTAAAGTACGAGTGCTTCAAGGTCTTATGACACAAGTTTTTTATGCTATTTTTTTGTAATTTGCCGGTTTTAAACAAATTTTTTTACTTTAGTTGGTTTAGGGTTTCTTGTGGCGGTTGGTAATGTCTTAATTTTAAAAGTGAAAATTTGGCCTAGTCACCTTTTGTTTTATCCAAATTCTGTCACAAAATACGGAAATGGAAGATAATCAGGACGCACCTTGTTTTTGACACATTTTGTAAGAATGACAATTGGCTATAATGACATCGGAGATGATGACGTCACGTTTCTTAGTATGTCTTTTAAATAATAAAAATGGAATCAAATTACAAAATAATATATTAAAAAACAATTTTCATAAGACCAGCTTTGAAGCACGAATTCAAGTTTAAAAAACGAGTGGCGTAACCACGAGTTTTTTAAAGAAAGAGTCTTATGAAACACGTTTTTGATGCTACTTTTTGTAATTTGCTCTTTTTATGCCGTTTTTAAACGAACTTTTTTTACTTCGGTTGATTTTTGTGCCGGTTGGTAATGTCTTAATTTTAAAGTGAAAATTTGATCTAGTCGCCTTTTGTTTTATGCAAATTCTGTCACAAAACACGAAAATGGAAGATAATCAGGATAATCTTGCATATACGCCCCCTGAAATGCGTGAAACTGCCGAAAATACGATCGTGAATTTACTCACGTAAAAATTTTCCACTGGACACATCCTGTTTTTGACACATTTTGTAAGAGTGACATGCATGACATAATTCCGGATCAAGCTTTGCCAACCTAAAAATTTTCGTAAACTGTTCCGTAAATGAATGGCTATAATGACATCGGAAATTCATTAATGCGGCGCCATCTATAAGAAGTTTAGTACGTCTAGTTACTGTTGCTAGAACACTTTTGTGTTTCTAGCCAAGTTTATAACGATCTTATAAAAGTACAACCGTACTGTATTTTCCAACCTTAAAATCGTATAATTATAACAACAAAAAGGCAACAGTAAACGCTTTAATAAACAAATATGCAGGTATATGTAACTATAAATGTTTAATTATTGTTATAAACATTTACAGTAATCGTACAATTACTTCAGGATGAAGTGGAAACACCAGAAACTCCAACACTATTTTCCTATTTTCATTTCTAATACATTTTCCACCACGAATTGTTAAAAATAATCCTTCATTGTCAGTTTTTACTAATGCTCTTATTTTTAAGAATCTTGGCCCATTCATTCATCCTTGATTATGACAAATTCTCTTTTACCACCCGTTTTTGTTTCAGGTACAGAAATTATTATTTCATCGTTAAAATCGATGTAGCGTGTTAACATTTTACACAATTCTTCTCTACGGAAATACTAGATTTCAAAGAAATAACAATTTGATACTTTCGTTAATAAATATGTTGTATCAGGCGCACCTCTTAGATATTTTAAGATTTGTTTTTCATCCAGCATTCTGGATTTCTTAGGATTATGGCGTTCTGTTGTCCTTTTTAGAAAAGCTATTAATTTCGGGAATTTTGAAATATCTATATTATGTGGAAAGATTTTATCATGCTGTATACGTATTGATCATAATGACTTTTTGTCAACACTGTCATCTTTAAAATATGCCAATAAACAATTTTCTGTGTAATTTTTTATGGTTTTATTTTTACACCATTCGATGAAAGTATTGTATGCTTTTTCGTACCTTGACGCCGATTTCACAGGTAATAAATTATTATTAACTGCTACATTTGCAGTTTCGCGAACTTCTGGAGGTGTGCCATTATACAAACTCTCTTTATCAGAAGACATGTTTAATTGAAAATACACATCTCAGAAATAAGTTTAAAACAAATAAATTCAAAAGTCTAGGTTTCTGCTTTATCAGCATCGGTGACTTGATTTTAATATCGCACTCGCGCCGCTAACTGTCGCGCTCATCTAAAAAAAAAATGTTCCGCACTAATCATGTAAATAACTACGGCGTGATCCAGATTGATTGTACGGTTTGTAACTCCGCTATGGTCACATTGTTATCAAAAATGTATTCTTGTAACACTGGAAAGTGTAAGTTGTTTATCAAACCTTTCATCCGCTGGGATCATGAGCGTGCCTAAATACGTATGTATAAATTGTCATAATTTTCTTCTTTCTGTTCTTGTCGTTTTGTTTGTCTTTTTATTATTCCTGTAATTCACGTAAAATGTGTCTTTTTCAAGACAAAAACTGCACATACTTGATTGATTAGCTGGTAAGTAAATAAATACAGAGCTCTGTTTAGAATAAAAATAAAATGCGAATAATTTTTAGGTTATAATTGTTAGTGTCATGTTTTCGGATGAACACAATAAGTTTATTTTGAAGGCTTATTTTCCGTCTGGGCAACGAAATGACGGTGGTGTTTGCAAACGTTCGCAAGTTTCTTGCTTCGAGGAATTCTAACGGTTCGCCAACACTGACGTTACCTACGAAACATGTACACAGCATGTCCGTCGAATTGTTCAACGTTTTCATGACACCGGCTCCGTGTCCTAAGTTAAATCTCCTGGCAGTAGACCTGTACTTGACGAAGAAAGCTTAGAAGATATTCGGGGGCGGTTGGAAGCTAGTCCCAATAAATCTTTAAGACGATTGTCTGCTCAAAGTGATAATTGAGTAAAATTTGTTTTTATTACTAAATGTTGAATATTTGTTAATTGTAATTGTAGGGGTTTCTTACGGGACATGCCAGAGGGCATGTAAAAAACTGAAAATGCACCCGTAAAAATGTCTGTATACAAGAATTGCTGCCAACTGATTTTGAAAAGCGTCGAACGTACTGTACCTGGTTTAACGAAAATCTCAATAACAATGATGTTTTGGATATAACATTTTTCAGTGGCCAGGCTTGGTTTCATCTAAGCGGCTATATAAATCGTCCACAATTACCGAACAAAAGAAAATCCCCGTGTATTTATTGAAACTCCATTACATCCAGTTGAAACTGGAGTTTGGATTGCCATGTCGAGAAGGCGAATAATTGGACCAATTTTTTTTAATGAAAATATACAAGGTGAGTCAGTTTTTTGTAGACAAACTTTAATAGGACATAGAACACATGTTTCTAAAAAGAAAAGTTCCTATAAACATATGTCGTAGAAGGCTTCATTTCCGAGATGCAGGGTGTTGAATATAATTTTTTTTTCTCAAATTTTCATTATAACTCATAAACGAATGCTTAGATTTTTTCATGTTGGGGGATAATGTCTATTAATTAAGGGCATAAAACAAGCGATAAGAATGTTCACAAACTTGCACAGTGGCGGAGTGGAGGGGTGCTCAACCCTTTAATAACAGAACTTCTACGCCAATGACTATTTTAAAAAAAACTGTTATTTTCATTATCTACATGCAGTTTAACAAAAATAATGTACCTTCTTCTGTTTCGAAATTCCTGTGCGTTTCCGAGTTATTTTGATTTTTAGTGTTTGATGTGGTACTAAGTTAAGTAATGTACTTTATGTGAATAATTGAATATAAAGTTTTTAATAAAAAAGATATAATAAAACATTTAGAGCCATTTTAGTACCTAACGATCGTTTCTTTAAAATTTCAAATACATTTTCATTTATAAATAGGTAGGTTATCGGTTTTCTTTAGTATCCATTGTTATTGTCCTCGTTTAAAAAGAAATGCATAATTATTATTGTTATGCGGTCAATACTTTCTGTATAATTATGTATGTATCAATTTCGCCATAAACATGTATGTAGTTTTTAAGTGAGATTCTAATAAGTTATAGACCGCTGCTCACTTGCTCTCATTAAAGAGCCGCCACTGTATCAAGCCATACTCAAATACAAGACTTTTGTAAATTGAAATCTGTTTAGTACACTAATTTTAACAATCCTTATTTATTATTGTAACAATACTTAATTAATAATTGTGAAATTAATAAGAATTCTTAGCAATAACGATTTATAAATAAATAACAATAACACTAGTATAATAAAATTAGACACTTTGTTCAAAATGTAAACCGTTCTTTTCAATACACATTTCACAGCGACGTACAATAGAACGTTTTAAGTTAATTAAATGATGCACCCTTATTTCATTTCAAGCATCTTTGATGCGATTGTGAAGTTCTCCAAGTGTATTAACCGGAGTGGTATACACTTTTTCCTTCATGAATCCCCATACAAAAAAGTCAAGTGGCGTTAAATCGGGGGATCTAGGAGGCCACGCCACTGGACTTCCACGACCTATCCACCTCCACGGGTAGTTATTGTTTAGCCAATTTCTTACATTTCTGCCATAATGGGCCGGACATCCATCAAGCTGAAACCAAGAATGTCCTCTTAAATTCAAAGGAATGTCCTCCCACATATTAACATGTTCTTCTTCTAAAAAATTGTAGGAAATTTTCTGAATTTACACGTTGTGGCAAGAAATAAGGTCCAAACACGTGGTTGCCGTAAATTCCAATCCAGACATTTGTACTAAATTCATGTTGAAAACTTCTTGGTCGAATGGCATGTGGGTTTTCATGTGCCCATATATGCAGATTGTGAAAGTTTACGATACCAAGACGAGTAAAACAGGATTCATCAGTCCACAGTATGTTGGATAAGAAATCTCTATTATTTTGAATGGAGTTAAGAACCCACCTACAATAATTAAGTCTTCGTTCGGCGTCACCTGGACATAAACCATGAACAGGTTGAAAATTATATGGGCGTCTGTGATCCCGTTTTAAAACCCGGGAAACTTTACTTTGGGAAATACCAAGAGCAACAGCAGTACGTCGAGTACTTGTCGTAGGGTTCCTAATAAATTCACGCAATATACCCTATCCAATTCTATCTCGTCCACGGTTGTTCTGTCGGCCCCCATGTACATTATTCAAACCCTGGTTAACAAATCGACGATGGATACTCACAAAACGGAATGATGAGGTTGTCGTCTATTTGGAAATCTTCTCCGATACTCCCTAGCTGCGTACCTTGAATTCCCATTTGCGAACCCATAAATAAAATGAATGTCGGCTTGTTCGCTATTTGTAAATGTAAACGGCATGTTACACTAATTAAAAGCTGGCAAATCAAATGAAATAACTTTTGAACTTAAAACAATAATTAATAACAGTGAAATTATTCAAGATGAAGCAAGTGTTTGTAAAAAGTCAAACTGTCGTTTCAAAATATAAAATTTAATACTTACTTGTTTTCCAAGGAGTATCATATTTTGTTGCAATGAAATACGGGTGCATCATTTAGTTAACTTAAGACATTCTATTGTACGTTGCTGTGAAATGTGTATTGAAAAGAACGGTTTACATTTTGAACAAAGTGTCTAATTTTATTATACTAGTGTTATTGTTATTTATTTATAAATCGTTATTGCTAAGAATTCTTATTAATTTCACAATTATTAATTAAGTATTGTTACAATAATAAATAAGGATTGTTAAAATTAGTGTACTAAACAGATTTCAATTTACAAAAGTCTTGTATTTGAGTATGGCTTGATACAGTGGCGGCTCTTTAATGAGAGCAAGTGAGCAGCGGTCTATAACTTATTAGAATCACACTTAAAAACTACATACACAATTATACAGAAAGTATTGACCGCATAACAATAATAATTATGCATTTCTTTTTATACGAGGATAATAACAATGGATACTAAAAAAAACCGATAACCTACCTATTTATAAATGAAAATGTATTTGAAATTTTAAAGAAACGATCGTTAGGTACTAAAATGGCTCTAAATGTTTTATTATATCTTTTTTATTAAAAGCTTTACATTCAATTATTCACATAAAGCACATTACTTAACTTAGTACCACATCAAACACTAAAAATCAAAATAACTCGGAAACGCACAGGAATTTCGAAACAGAAGAAGGTTTGTGAACATTCTTATCGCTTGTTTTATGCCCCTTAATTAATAGACATTATCCCCCCAACATGAAAAAAATCTAAGCATTCGTTTATGAGTTATAATGAAAATTTGAGAAAAAAAAATTATATTCAACACCCTGTATCTCGGAAACGAAGCCTTCTACGACATATGTTTATAGGAACTTTTCTTTTTAGAAACATGTGTTCTATCTCCTGTTAAAGTTTGTCTACAAAAAACTGACACCCTGTATAATTCCGGAAACTATGAACAATTAATTCTAAAACCTTTTCTTGAACAACTGCACGCCGACGAGTTTCAAAATGGGCAAGATTCCGCAACAGCCCACACGGTCCGCACAACGTTGGCATATTTATCACAATTTTTCGGTGATAGAATAATAAGCAAAAATCGATGGGCACGGCGATCTCCCTGCTCGACTCCGCTCGACTGCTTTCTCTTTGGTCATCTTAAAAATATTGTGTATGCAAATCGTATGCATACGGTTGAGGGGTTACAGAACGCCATAGTGAACGGCGTTAATGCAAAAACCCCACCACAGTTAGCAGCCGTCCTCAAGAATATTAAACGTAGAGTAAATTTATGCTTAGAAAATAATGGACATTTTCAGCACCTATTATAAGCTTCCGGAGACTATAATCCGTCTCCGTCATCAGTCAAATTAAAACTAAATTGAAATAAAAACATTTCGTTTACTTATTGGCATTTTTAATAATAACATTAAGATGGAGGTAGTTCAACAATCAAGAAATCCAGACTATTTAAGTCATTTAAAATTTTGTTGTATTTATTGATGATATATCAACTTTTAAATTTCCCGCCCTATCAGTAGTACCCATATGTACACCACTGGAAATAGTTGGGATCACTAAATGAGATTAGTGGAGAATAGCCTTTTCGAAGTAAGCGGACCACTTCAATCAATCTGGATCACCATGTATTTCATTACTATATAAATGAAATCGCTTTTCTTAAAAAATAACGATGAAAAGTTAAATAAATTTTTATTGCCACGTAGAATATCAATTTAACTGTGTTATTTGAAAGAGAAAACAGAAAAAAAACAAGTTTATAATAAACGTATGTTTAATAAACAAAAAAAAATCCTTTTTCAAACTTACTAAATTAAAATTACTATACTGCGTATTTTGGTCCTTAAAATTGACGCACTTATTTATTCACGGAAATCTTACCCTGCCGAACATCCACGTTTATATAATTCATCATGTGCCATCCAGTTATCAAAATATTTGCACCTGCAAGAACTCAAATTGTTAACGCCTGCAAACCCTTTTCATGACACTTTAACCCATCCCAATTGTACCCCATTTGAAGAATGCGTTCATTTCCGTTCAGCTTTAAATACAACAAAAATTTAATGTTAGTGGTTACTATGTTCGACTATGTTACGTTTGGCTACTTTTTTTTTTTTTTTCAGAGGTTTCCATTAGTTTCTTTAAAGGTCCTAGTTAGACGTTATACGTACTTACTAACTCAATAAAAGAAAAAACAAATTAAGTATTTTTCATTAAAGCATAACGAAGCAATAAGTATATCTTATGTCAGATGAAACTAGCCAATTTTTGGAATCAATATGTTTTATAAGAATAGAATAATTATTCACAATAAAGGTTACACAATACAGTCTAGGCTCCATACATTTCTATATCATAACTCTGGAAGTAATAGAAATGTTTGATTTTCTTTATCTCTTAAAAAATTGCTGTTTTTGACGTACGACCTATTGCAGTATCAATGGCGATCTGTACAAATGAAGTGTAGTTCTGTTAATCCACATTTTTATTGTACTAGTGCTGTTACAGCTATTGTAAATTTCCAGTAGCTTAAAGAGTTGTAAATTTAGTTCGTAGTGATTACGTTTTATGTCAACCTTTTTTTATCTTTTCCTTCTTTATTAAGGGGCATAATTTGTAGCCTTCTAATGTATTCTCCACTATCTTTAAGTTACAAGAACTCCTTAAATGTATAATAATGCCCAGATTTGTTACGTCTATGAGACCCATTTGTTAAAATACATTCTTTCTAATGTATGTAGAACTGATGAAAATTATAATTATAATTATAATTATGTTGGGGTTTGAGTATTAAATTTTAAGGTTGGGGTTCTAGGGTTAATAACAGCATTATTTAATTGCATACAAATAACATCAGAGAGTTATCGCACGCGAACGACAGTGTTGCGATAAATAAATCGAGCAGTACAATTGCTAGATTAAAACAAATCCAATAAACGGTAACTTTTTACACTAAAAATAATTGCACAAAGAATACAGTTTTGAATGAGCGTAAAAAAAGTATATTAAATAACTTTAAATTTGACAGTAAACTACCTAATAAAGAAGAGTTCATGATCATTGATACAAGAAAAAAAACCTCCATAACCTATAATTACAAGTTTTACTTTTAAATAAGAGAGTTTGCTATTTCCTGAGAATGTAATTGGGTGCTAAATTACAAGTCCTTAAAAAATATATTATAATGGCCAAAATTATACGTAAAGATGCAAATACAGGATTTCCTGCCACATGTTTATTATTAATTTTCGTGTTTTTGTTATAATAAGAACAAAGAATGGGAAGGCCGCCACTTTTTAACTGTAAAAGTAAGTACATAATAAAAAAAAAGTGAAACTTCCTCTTTTGGAAACTAACGCGTGTTATTAATCCAGAATGAAAATAGCAGTAGAGATACAGCATATAAAAGGGAAATTAAGAAAAAAAAAGTGAACGCTAAAGGCAAATGAAACAAGTTTTACTGTGTGAAAGTACCACTGCCCAATTCTATATAGGTATTACTTTCATCGAAGGTCTTTTCTTATTTATAAATTAGTTGCCGATTATAGAATTGAATATCTTTTGCAACCGTTTCAGGTGCAGGTCATTCATCTAAACACGCCAACTATGTCAGCTGTACAAATAAAGTTACGTAGTCCTAACAGTAGGTTGGAAATAATGTTCAAGAAGCTGATGTTAGGATATATCAGTACTTACAATAGTACCTACTTTTACCGTTGTGAAATTTGCAGTACTAATAGAAAAAAAAAAGTTTCTAATTATATGTATGTAAAAACGCGACATACGTATGCTGTGAGAATTCTATTGTTGATTTAACGGTTATTTGAAATGATTTCCTTGTCTAATGGTACTAAACGTTTACACAGAAACTTAATGAAGCACTTACAGATACTTTCAACAAGAGATTAACGCATTCATTTTAAAAGCCTTAAGGATAGATGTTTTTAGTAATGCACAAAGACGATAAATTTAAATCATAAAACAAAACTCATGAAAGTGCAAACAATACGGAAATTTCAACAAATTTTAATTGAGTTAAGAGTGTTTTATAACTTGTAAATGAATTAAAGATAATATTTTTATGATTTGCACTATTAAAAATTGTAGAAACTGAGAGAAAGTAAATATGTATGCTTTTATATAATATACAATTCTATTACATTATATCAATTTTTAAAAAATCTACCTGTTACAAATTTTAATTTCGTAAAGTTGTTCAATATTAATGCTATAAAATAATTATCTAAATCAGTGTTTCTCAAACTTTTTTGTCTTGTGGCACTCTGAAATTATTAAACAAAATTCACGGCACCCATATTATTATTTTTTTTGCTTTTTGATAGTTGGTAAAGATATGAAGAAGCCTTTGAAAAAAATAAAAGTTTTGTAACCCCTTATTGCATGATTTTTTGTTTTTTGAAATTTAAATATACAGGGTGCCGCATTAGTGTGACAAAGTCCTATATCTCCTTTATTTAAAGAGATACAAAAAAAAATTAAATACAAAAGTTGTAAGATATGTTCTGGTGCATATTGCAGAAATATTTTTAATTATACAGGGTAGATCTTAAAGCTTAGAAGTAATTTTAAGTTTTTTTTTAAATAGAAAACCCTATATATTATTACATATTTAGATTCTACATACAATTTTAGACACATTTTATGTATAATGTCCTATACCTAAGTCTAATCGTTTTTGACAAATTTCAAATTTTTGTCAAAAATGACGTTTGAGCCAAAACATAGGTGGAAATCTTTTCTAAACGAAGCCTTTATCAATTAGTTATGGTTGGTTTCCTTGGAAATGGGGACCTACTCTAATGGGCTGTATTGATATTTTTGTAATACATTCATACAGGGTGATCAAAATGGACAATAAAAGTAGATTCAAAAACCTATAAAGTCATTTTTTAATGGAAACCCCTATTTTTTAATTCTATCTTATTTAGCATTAAAAATAAGGGTGACTTTGTATAAAGTGTATATTCAAAAATTGTAGTTTTGAAATAATGACAATTTAACATTTTTTATTGTAAAAGGCTATACGGCTTTCAAGTTTTGTTGTTAGTTGGCCGTGACGGCGGGCGCGACGAAACAAAAAAATCGAGCACTTCAGATCGAAATATTACAATTTATTGAACCCCATATAAATAATTATTTTATTAAACGAACTTAAACTAAAGACAATATTTTTTTGATTCAACAAATTATGTCCTAATCCTAATCATAAACTTAACACCTCTAATGTAACTAAACCTGTAACTAATTATACAGATGAAAGTACTAGAAACACGTCAAATACGTACTACCTAATAAGTTGTTCGAAATGTCCGCTCTTTCTTGAATTCACAATGCAATACGTCTCTCAAATTCGCTGCTTAAATTTCTACACATTTCAACACTAATGTTTTGAAAACAGTTTCTAATCCTAATCTTCATGTCTTCCTTTGTTGTAGGCGGTATTTTATAAACCTGCTCTTTGACGTACTCCCATCTGCTAAAGTCCATATTAGATCTGGGGATCTAGCAGGCCAAGCAACAGGCCCTCCCCTCCCAATCCAACATTCTGGATATCTAGCATTTAAAAAAGTTATTATCGAACCTGTATGATGTACTGGGGCCCAATCATGAAGAAACCACATTTCTTGTTGTGTATCCTGTGGCACTTGATGCAACAAATTAGGTAGATGGTTTTGCAGCAAGTCTAAGTATACTACCCCTGTTACTCGTTGATCAAAAAAATATGGTCCAATTACATGATTACCGAAACACCTCCCCAAACATTTAAAGACCATCTAGTTTGAGAAGTATATCTTACAAAATGTGGATTTTCGGTAGAATAGTAATGAAAATTGTGTCTGTTTACACTTCCGTTTCTGTGAAATGTGGCCTCATCTGTAAATAAAATCAAATGAACAAAATTTCTTTGTTGGTTTATTTTATTTTGAGCCCATTGAAAAATTCAGTCGTCTTTGATAATCTTCAGGAACCAACTCTTGAAGTAGTTGAATGTGATAGGGTGCATTTTTGAGACTTCAATATCCGCTGTACCGTACGTCGTTCAACACCAACCTGCTGAGAAATGGGTCGTTGTCCATATATGGATTTTCGGTAACTGTTAATAGTACATTTAATTGATTTTCCTCAGTCTGTTCACGTTTTTCCCTAGTATTTTTCATATAACACATTGCCAGTTCTTTCAAAACGCTCCAAAAGCTTTTCAAATGCCCTTCTTTCAGGTTGCCGTCTCTCTGAAACCGTTGTTGATACAGTCTTCTAAGAGCGTATTCTTATCACTAGCTCCCAAAACAAAAATCATATCAACCATCTTGGCTTGCGAAAAATTCATTATTTACAATTTTAATTCAAGTTTTAAATCAATTTGCTATAAAATACACTAATGCATCACACAAATTATCAACTGACAATAAATAATGACGTTTCTGATGATATCTATTATTTTTATATGCCACGCCTCGCCGTCACGGCCAACTAACAACAAAACTTGAAAGCAGTATAGCCTTTTACAATAAAAAATGTTAAATTGTCATTATTTCAAAACTACAATTTTTGGAATATACACTCTTATACAAAGTCACCCTTATGTTTAATGCTAAATAAGATAGAATTAAAAAAATAGGAGGTTTCCATTAAAAAAATGACTTTGTAGGTTTTTTTTAATCTACTTTTATTGTCCATTTTTGATCACCCTGTATGAATGTATTACAAAAATATCAATACAGCCCATTAGAGTAGGTCCCCATTTCCAAGGAAACCAACCATAACTAATTGATAAAGGCTTCGTTTAGAAAAGATTTCCACCTATGTTTTGGCCTGTAAACGTCATTTTTGACAAAGAATTTGAAATTTGTCAAAAACGGCTAGACTTAGGTATAGGACATTATACATAAAATGTGTCTAAAATTGTATGTAGAATCTAAATATGTAATAATATATAGGGTGTTCTATTTAAAAAAAAATTAAAATTACTTCTAAGCTTTTATGATCAACCCTGTATAACTAAAAATATTTTTGGAATATGCACCAGAACATATCTTACAACTTTTGTATTTAATTTTTTTTTTGTATCTCTTTAAATAAAGGAGATATGGGACTTTGTCACACTAATGCGCCACCCTGTATGTAATAGTATACATGCTTAAATGCACATAAAACATATTTAAAAAAATATTTGTCGTGTATTTTGGAAAATGTCCTATTTTTTTGACGTGTGCCAATTTTGGAACAAATTGCAATAAAAACATAATTCATGAAATCAAACTGAAACGTATTTTTTAAAATAATTATAAATATGTAACAAAGTATTTTAGATAGTAAACAAACTTGCTCTATTCCGTGTGAAATTTATAAAAACCGTTACGATCTTTATTTAGACACAGGAAAACTGAACATTTAACACATGATATATGAGACTTTCCCTTACATTCTGGATATTTGCACCTTTGCCTTTCTTCATTTACTGTTAGTAGATTGTTCAAATTGTCCGTTCTTATTTCCTGAGCAGCTATTTGCGAAAAAGGGTATTTTTTCTTCTTCAGTTCCAGTTGAGGTTGTAAAGAGTTACTTGGTATACCCCTCTTTTTCACTAATGAATTACTTCTCATCAAAACTTCTGCTAAAGTTAATTTGAATTCCGAAAGTGGAAGGTACAAATTATCATTTTTCAGATGTCGTCTCCATAAAATCCAACTATTTACGCAAATCATATCAAGAAAATGGAAAAATACCCTCATGTACCATTTTTTTGATCGAATTTGAATTCTATAGTAACCCAACATAGAGTCCAGAAGATCTACTCCCCCCATGTATGCATTATATACAGCCACATGGCTTCTTGATTGTTTGGAAAATCTTCTTACTTCCGATGTCGGCTGACTCCCAACATATGTTGACATAGTGTTTACAATCTTATTGTCATACCAAGATACACCTTCCACATTCGCCACTGCTTCAAAAACTGCACCTCTGCCTTCTTTCTTTATATCTGATTCCTTGGGAAATTGAAAGTCTGGCACACGATTCACTCTTACTGTCCCGAGAGGTAAAATTCCATTCTTGGTAAGGTATATTTGAAGAGGAACACTAGTAAACCAATTGTCAAAAAATAGTTTGTAGTTTAGGTTTTTAGAAATGGTTTCTGAAAGCTTTACGACAACGTTGCTGCTTGCGCCTAGGTCTGGCTGTCCGTCTTTCAAAATAGTAGTTCCACAATAAAAATCAAAGTCATAAGAGAAACTTAAGACAAAAACTTTGTAACCCTACTTATGTGGCTTTTTGGGGTTGTACTGTTTTAGGCTTGACCGCGCTTTTGTCGGAATTATTTGCTCATCTACGGCCATATGTTCTTCTTTAGGACCAAGCAGAATTCGCTCACGAATTTGGTCTAAAAATGGTCGTAACTTGAAAAGCTTATCATACCATGGTTGCCCGTGAGGGACCTGCAAACCGTTGTCATTGAAATGCAAAAAGCGCTTTACTTGTTCAAATCGATTGCAGGTCATAGCTTGTGGTGAGATATTTGGAATCTCGATTGAATTATTCCAGTAGCTCCGAGTTGATGGCAGCTGAATGACTGGCATGTATATACAAATGCCATAAAAAGTTCGTAGCTCTTCTTTAGTAATGTTGGGTGGTTTTTCAGGCCTAGTTTGTACTCCAAAAAGGTTTGACTATTCTACAATATAATCTAAAATTTCACCTGTAAAAAATAAATTATATAGCTGAATAGGATTTTCAAGTTGTTCTATAAAATTTGGAAGCGTTTCATCTCCTTTAAATGCTATAAACTCTTCTGAAACATTCAGAAACTTTTTTTGCCAGTCAATTTTTTCTCTGTGCACTTTTTTAGATTTCGGTTTGGCTTTTGATGTTGACGTTAGATGTATATTACTAGCGGAATAATTCTCGTTATTTTGTGGTATTTGTAGAGACTACTTCAATATAATCAAAGGTACATTACTATCGCTATCGCTGTCAGTTTCGTTTATTATAATGTCTTCCCCGGCCGACTCACTCTTTTCACTCTCCGATGATTCACACAAAATTATTTTTTTCTGACACGTGAATTGATGTTTTCGGTGTTCGTCATCAGATGATAAGTTTTCATCGTCACTACTAGTCGTTGTAGGAATTTATACTTTCTTGGTTCCATAAAATCTTCTGGTATCCATCTGAAAACAAACAAGACCTAAGAAATATTTAATGTCTAAACTTCAAACTGTTCCACATATGGCACATGTAAACAAAAACAGTTTTTGCGCTGTTTATAAAAGAAAAAATAAGTTTTTATGCTACATTGTGTACAATAACAACTTACCTTTATATAGATATTTATTTCGCACCAAAATACGCACAAATAACAAAAAAACTGACACGAGAAACGTCCACACAACAGGTTTATGCGATTACTGAACACGAACTACATACACACAAATTGCTTCTAGAGTGGTATGCGATATCAGGCGACTGAGAAGCGAGCGTTCCAAATATAGGACAATTTAAATTAAGGTCTTAGAATTCAAGGGACTTGGAAAAAAAAATATATTTTTGCACGATAGGAAGATTTTAGTTACTTACCGGGTTTGTTGCGCGATCAGAAGGTTGTTTTTACTGGTGACTAGGATACACAAGTCGGGTAAGTAATTCACTTACCGTGCATGTAGCGCGGTAAGTAAAAATCTATATATTTCACAACAATAAAAACAAAAAATTTGGACATTTCTATTTAACGTCACTTTTGACTTTTCGTTTATTTAGTAGATATTAAATAATTTCAATTGTGGTAAATTTAATACAATCGTGCAAAAAACAATATGAGCATCACGAACATTAAGGGTTGTACCGGTTTCCGGCCAAATTAGAGGCTTCGCTATCGCTCATCCTCCAAACATGGCCGTCGACCGGTAAACATCCCTTACTGTTCTTGATACTCAATATATTATTTCGAGTGCCAAATATGGCACAGTATGCGGTAAGGGATTAAAGTAAGTTTATTTCCAAACACAAAAACGTTCAAAACAAAAGTTATTATTATAAATAAAGGTATCTGGTGATAAAATCTAAAGTTAATGTGAAGTATGCGCCTGATGGTCTTTGCATATTTCCTTGATATTAGGTCGTGTTTTTGAAAGACATACCCTTATCTCATTTTCAAGGGACTTTAGTCTTGCTCTCTTCTTTGTTTTAATACTTACGAGTGCAGAGAATCCCACTTCAGAGAGATACTATGTGGAAAACTGCAATAAAATATTAAGTGCTTTGACCCTATATTGGGGCATGCCTTCATAATTGTTATCCAAAATGAATTCAGACTCATTTCTGAATGCTTCAATCTTAACGTACGATCGTTACGTATATCAATTAATTTATTCTTCGACTTCTGCAAGACTGAACTCACTTATTTCTAATGTTGTCTTTACAAAAGGATTTCGAAACCAGTCGTACAAATCAACTGATATGTCAGAGAAATAGTGATTAATTTTTTCTGCTAACGACGTTAAATGACTGTAAATAATTTTTTGCAGATCTGTATTATTACATTTTCCTTTGGCAACTTGAATGAACATTATCTTCCACATCTTTATTTTATCTTTAAAAGCTTTAATTTTATCTACAGATGTTAAAATATTTTCATTTCTTCCTTGCATGCTTGAGTTTAACTTGTTCAAGCGACAAATATGTCTGTTAAATAAGCCAGTTTGGAACAGCAAGAATCATGTTGTAATAATACACAAAATTCTGGTTTGTTTTCATGTTGAAAAAATATTAATATTTCTTCTTTAAGTTCAAAAACACGATTTAATACGCGACCTTTCGAAAACCATCTCACTTCGGTATGAAGAGGCCAGGTTACTGTGATGAGATTGCACCTCTTCACATAGTTATGCAAATATGCGCGATTTTAATGCTCTAGCTTTGATTTAATTAACCATTTTAATAGTTTCTTCTAATACTCTTTAAAGACCTATTGTCTTTGCCACCAATGATTCACGATGAATCAAGCGGTGAGTTGTTACAATGCTTTCGTTTTCTTTTTTAGCGTATGAAATAAAGATATGTAGTTCCACTCATCGAAGGGGCATCATCTGTGCGTACACCCACTCAAGATTTCCACGGTAGACCATTCATATTAAAATATGTGTTCATCATATCAAAAACATGTTTTCCCGTCGTAGTTTTCTCGAATTTCTTGCAGCATAAAAATTTCATCATCTTCAATAAATCGAGTGAAGACAAGTAATTGTGCTTTATCACCGATATCACTTAACTCATCCAATTGCAAACTAAATAATTTTCGATTATTTTACTTATAACTGATTTTTCAATATCAACTGATATATCACTAATACGTCTACTCATAGTGTTATTTGACAAAGAACCCTTTTTATTTCTTCTTCTACTTGAACACCGAACGTTGTTTTCACAATTGCTGTACAGGCCGGGCGAAGTTTCGCTAATAGTATGAGGCTTCATTTCTTTCGTGATTATTTTGGCGACTAAATAACTGGACTCTTGAACACGGTCAGCAGTTGTATATTTTTTACAAAACGTTTACTTCGTTTTTCTTGTAATTTTATAAGATCTTTGAGATATTCAAGGGGTTTCTTAGACCAGTGATCATGTTTTGTGGAGAAGTGTCGCAATGGTTTACTGGGAACCATAGCTTCATTTGATAAAACCAAACCACGCACAATACATTTAGGTCTGGGAATTAAATTATTACCACACCAGGTAAGTGGGAAATTGAGACGTAGTGCACTTCCAAGATATAAGATTGATAAATGAATTAGTAAACCATAGAAGTAAATAAAATAGAAACATGGAATTGTAATAAAAAACTAATATTCATCTTTTATTTAATTTAATTTAATAATCTAATTCAATTATTTTTAGTCATTTTAATTTAATTATTTAAAAATTTCGCGGAATACTTGTAACGTACTTGTGGCACCCTAAGGCGCCGCGGCACACCCTTTGAGAACCACTGATCTAAATAAATGAAGTAAGAAAATATGAATGTATACAGAGTGCCTATGTCGTCGGCCTAATTTCAGAACCTCGTCCTGGACACAACGTCCACTGGTCACAACGCCCACCGCCTTCTAAACCGCCGTCTTGGTCACAACCACCACATTCCTTAAAATACAGTAGCATTTAAACATTATCGTCTACTTTTCTAGTAAAAAATGGTCAAGAAAAATTGATGGAAACTATTTTCATGTTTCTGCGATAACCGGATAGAGGACGTAATTAAAAAATCCAGCTTTTCGCTGAAAAGTGGCACATGATGTATCATACGCAAATTTTAAGTTACTCGCGCTATTTTGAAGGATCTTGCTATGCTTCTCCCGAAGATATCGCGATCTTCACACAAAATGAAACTTTTCCAAACATTTTTTCTGTTCTACAATGTTAAATGATATTTTATAACATTAAATTAGAGAATCAGACCTAAGAACAGTCTCGATCAAGTCACCTTCCGGACAAAAAAAAAATCAAAAGATCTAATAAAAAGTAAAAAAAAAAAAAACAGCTAACGATCTTCAAACGGCTGAATGTATTTTCTTAGCTTGGAACACTCTAGATCAACTGTACTTTCAAACAAGCAAAAATTAGATCAAAATCGGTTCCTCCGTTTGGGAACTGCGACACCACAGACAGATATACAGATACGCACGTCAAACTTATAACACCACTCTTTTTTCGTCAGGGGTTAAAAGATAAAGGGTTTGGAACTTTGCCATTTTTGTGTGCCTAAGACTTTTTTGTCTGTGTTCTCTAATAAAATGGAGGGAGGAGTGCAAACTTTTGAAAACAACTCAGTAACTTCAGAAAGGGTGAACGATTTTAACAAAGTTACTTATATTTGGGAAGAGTTTCTCTTCTTCTTTAATCCGCCATTCTTTAGTTATCAGTATGGTTAGTAGAGCGCGTTTTTGAACGAATCAATAAATTTTACAGTTTTTTTTCAAACTTTTAAATAGAACCGTAGTATATTCTTTGCATAAGCGAAGAGAGAGTTAAAAACCAAGAAGATAGTGAAAACCGCAAATCCATATCTTTTCTTAAGCCACATATATTTACAAAGTTACAATTAAAAAACAATTGCAGCAAATGTTGCATTCTATATGCATCTAAAAACACTGAAAACATATCATATGCTTATTGGTTCAATGATTATTTTTTAATTTATTCATGTATAAATTATAGAGGTGGATAAATAATGTTTATTGAAACAAGAAAAAGATTATCTACTTTTATTAATGTCTTTATATTGCAAAACCTCCTTTGTTTTAATTATATTTATGATGATGAATTTTAATTTTATTTATGGTGATGAAATTATGGTGGGTTATAACATTCCATTGACATTTTACAAGTAAATAACTAAAGTTGAATTTGTTTTGTGTTTTACGTGTTATAATCATTCAACCAGAAATACTCTCAATTTTACAATTTTGTGCATATTTTTCTTAATGTCCTTGGTTTAAAAAATGGTCACCAAATTCTTTAGATCTTAGCTCTTGTTTCACGTATGCTAAAAGTACACCACGGTTCTATTTTAAATTTTTGAGAAAAACTGTAAATTCATTGATTTGTTAAATAATAACACCCTCTATTAACAATATTAACAACTAAAAGATTTATATCGCAGATTACAGAGGAAAAAAAGTTCTTTCCAAAGATAACAGGTCGGATAAAATCCGTTAATCCTAACTGAAGATATCTAGTTTACTCAATTGCTCATCACTTAATTTGAGAGGTAGGTTAAAAAGCCCTAGGCATAAAGTATGACAAAATGCTTGGAAATTTCTAACCGGTTATTTTTGATATTATATCCTAGTATATTTCAGAGAAAAACTTTAATTTCTAATTTTGTGTTGCTCGAGCGATCATCGCAGAAATCTGATAATCATTTCCAATCTCTTCTCTCGGCCACTTTTACCAAACTTTTTTTTTCATACTGTGCCATTTACCGTTTCTGAGATACGACCGACATTTTCTATTAGTGGCTCACACGGTACATTTATACTAGTTTACCATTAAAATTTGAGATTTCAAACTAGTTATTTTTGTTATTATATCCTAGTATACTTCAGAGAAAAACTTTAATTTCTAATTTTGTGTTGCTCTAGCGATCATCGCAGAAACCTGAAAATAATTTCCAACCACTTCTCTCGGCCACTTTTACCAAAGTTTTTTTAACACTGTGCATTAACCGCTTATAAGATATGACCGACATTTTCTATTAGTGGCTCACACGGTACATTTATATTGGTTTATTACTAAAATTTGAGATTTCAAACTGGTTATTTTTGTTATTATTTCCTAGCCTATTTAAGAAAAAAAACTTTGTTTCCTAATTTTGTGTTACGCCCTCTAGTGATCATCGCAGAAACCTGAAAATCATTTCCAACCTCTTCTCTCGGCCACTTCTACCAAAGTTTTTTTTAATACTGTGCCATTAACCGTTTCTGAGATACAGGCCAACATCTCTATCAGTGGCTCACACGGTGCATTTACATTGGTTTATTATTAAAATTGGATCAGTTGTTAGTAGTAGTTTGGTAAAAAACCCAAAATTGTAAAAAATACTTTGGTATCAATTGTTATTTACTTACTGGTTTCTTATTTTGTTATTGTATTGCTATTCGTATGCGTATCGGTGCCTGCGTTCGCATTCCGATTCATACTCGTACTCGTATCAGTTGTATCCCGTACTCGTACTCGTGTTCGTGTTCGTGCTCGTATTCGTATTCGTATTTGTATTCGTATTCGCATTCGCATTCGCATTCGCATAGTTAGTGTGTGTTTGTGTTCGTCTTCGTATTCGTATCATATTAGTAGGCCGAGATCAAGACACCAAATGTCAAGAATCAAATACTATTGGTTATTAGCACTGCCCATCACTACAATTTTGCCCGAATAAAGCAATTCCCCTTCAGAAGGTTATCATTATGAAATATAATATTTCCACGGGACCTACAGGATTACTTATACTATCCTCCGTTTAAAAAAAAACGGCTAGCTCGGTTAGGTTCAACCACCGAAGCAGCTTAAGTTATTTATATTTGTAGTTAGTGGCTGTTTCTTAATTTTCTAGTTAATCTTCATTTTTGTGCTCGTACTTGTAATAATACTGGAACTCGTTTGTACCCCTGTTCGTGTTCGTATTCAGTATCATACTCGTATTCGTATTAGTAGGCCGGCATCTAGGGACCAACGGAAATGTCACGGATCTCTAAGCGCATTAACTACTAATAGTTATTAGCACTACCTATTACTAAAATTTTGCCCTACTAAACCAATTTTTTCTTCGGTAAGATCAAGCTGGTAGCGTAGTGGTGACACGACCTGCTTAGCATTCGGGAGGTAATGGATTCGATTCCCGCTATCGTCTACCTCGTATGAGGTTTTTTCTGGGGGTTTTCCTCATACATATGTAGCTTCATGGTCACTGCGCATATGCACACCATGTGCGGCTTACGCGAATGCTGAGGTAATATTTTCCCCCTAAGAACTCTAACTCCGTTCCTTCCGATCCTATCCTGACCACACCCATCCTTAATCCCACCATGCATATATACGTAATGTATGTATGTATGCTGGGAATCCATGATTGTGGCTGAAGGAGTTCGGGAAGCTCGAGAAGCCCGCCCTCCCTCTTGGGGAGGGAATGAAATACGTTGCCTTTTCCTTTTTTTTCCTTCAGTAAGGGATCTTTAACATGTCAAATATCATATTGCCACGTGACCTGCAGGTTCACTTCCTATCCGAAGTGCTTTGGTAGAAAAAACGGTTACCTCTGTCACGTTTAAGTTACTTAATTTTAAAATATTTTGCTGGAAAATCAAAATAATTTACATTTTCGCCTTCTTGATTAACTGCTTTATCAAAATATGAAAAAATATGGAGGTTGTGGGATTAGAAAGTTTGAAGCTGTATATAATTTCCGGTTGAACCGTTAAGCGCAATTAAAGAAAAAATTCTATTGCACATTCATTTTAATTGAGATTTTAAGGTCCTTTCTTGGTACAAAAATTTCCGTTTCTTAAAATTATTTGACGTTTGTAATGTAGAGTGGCAAGATTATTAATAAACTAATTGGTAATTTAAGTAATTAAAAGCATAATATAACAAAGGGAATAAAGCTTAGAAATGTTAGAGTTTCTAGCACGTGGTTTTATAAGAGTGAATTTCGATTGTATTACATTAATTTATGTAAATGTACATACATGTCACTAGTGAGTTATTTTATCATGTTTGAATTTTATACTTGTACAACAAAATTTCAGTTGTAATTCGAACATTTTGAGTTATCTAAAATTTCGATTATTCGTACTCTTCTTCTGAACTGGATGACCAGATTACAGTTATTGTACCGGGTGGACCAATAAGCCGATCCTCCGGCTATATCTCAGGAACTGTTTATCGTACAGCTTTGGGAAAACAATTTCCTTAGGAAATCGCTGGAAATAACTTTCAAGTTTCTAGCCTTACCGCTAGAGGGCATAATCTTTATAGAAAAATTTGAAAACAATTTTTTTTATAAAATATGTCCAATCATAGTAGGTATTAAATAACTAAATTAGAATGATGCATACTTTCTCCACAAATTTTGTTAAATACTTTTTTCTCTATTTTTCCAAATAAAGGCTGGGGGAGAGTGGGAATGTATTGTATGAATAAATGCCAATAACTTTGGTTTGGATCAACCGATTTTAACGAAATTATTCTCATTCGAAAGGGCGTAGATGGGCCAATTACATCTACTATAAAACAATTGAATTTACTTTTATTTGTCGTAGATAGAGGGCATTTTCGAATAAAAAAAATTAAAATTTGCCTATGTTAACATTTTTAAATGGAGGTGTTTCCATTTAAAAAGTATTGCAAATTACAACGTCAACTCATTAAATTCGTAACCGCATGTCGAGATATAAGTAAAAACGCGTAAACATACGTAACTAGTATTGGCTCACTCTGTATTATAATTTAAAATAACAAAATAATATGTCAGTATTTTCAAAATTTGTTAAACTAGGAAGACTGCGATAACTTTTCTTAATTAGATATTAATATTACTAATATCAGTAAATAATCAGCATTAATTCATAATGAGTATATCAAATGTCAAATTGTATGATATGATTGGAGTTTATTTCGAATGCCATCAAAGGAGGCATTATGGCAAAGAAGTATTTAAAATAATGGCAAGAAAATTAAGAGAAACTGGTAGCTTTCATCGTCCTTGTTATAAACGACGTGGTGTAGGTGTGGCCGAAGATAATGTAATCAATGTTCTTGCTTTAGTTCAACAGAATCCACATAAAAAGTAGTCGACAAATCTCTACAGAATTAAACATACCAAAAACTACCGTTCTAAGGATTTTAAAGCATAACAGGTAGGTTTCTTATTATATTATGAACTGCACGTTTAAGTTTGAAAATTGTAATCCTCTTTAAATTTTAGATTCAACTGTTTTAATTTCATATTGCGATAAAAACGGCAACATGGCACTTTAATCATTTCATTCATTATTTTAGACTGCATCCTTATAATGTAGTTCTTCACCAAACTTTACAAAAAGGAATTTCGATGCAAGGCTGGATTACTGCAATTGGATGTTAGGTATGCTGGAAGAACAACCGCATATCATATCAAATATTTTGTGGACAGACGAAGCCACCTTTAGTAGTGCGGTGGTGTTAATCTGCATAATATGCATTATTGGACTGACGAAAATTCGCACTGGATGGACGAAGCGCAGCTTCAAGGTAGGTGGAGTCTTAATGTGGTGTGGTATAGTTGATGGAAAAATCATAGGACCATATTTCTTTGAAGAAACTTTAAATGGCGATACATATTTAAATTTTTTGGAAAATGAATTGCCTATTTTATTAGAAGACATTTCCTTATAAACAAGAAGAGATCTGATATTTCAGCATGATGGGTGTCCTGCGCACTTTTCCAGGCGAGTTAGAGATTAATTGAATTTAAGATATCCATATAAATGGATTACAAGGGGAAGTATATTTCCATGGCCAGCTAGATCTCCAGACTTAACATGTCTAGACTTTTATCTATGGGGAAGATTGAAGGAGTCTTTCAAACTCGACCAACCACGTGACAAGAGTTGAAACAACGCATTAGAAACGCAATAAATAGTATATCCATAGCTGAGATTGAAGCAGCTGTTATGTCTACCCGCGATAGATTACGTCTTTGTGTGGACAATGATGGAAAACATTTTGAACATTTAATTGGACATTAAGTTTTAACGTGTGTGATCTGCTTTTCATATATTTTGTTATTTCAAGTTATAATACAGAGTGAGCCAATACTAGTTACGTATATTTACGCGTTTTTACATATATCGTTAAAATCGGTTGATCCAAACCAAAGTTATAGACATTTATTCATACAAACATTCCCACTCTACCCCACCCTTTATTTGAAAAAATAGAGAAAAAATTTGTACAGAAATTATGCATCATTTTAATTTACTTATTTTATACCTACTATGATTGGACATATTTTATAAAAAAAAATGTTTTTAAATTTTTCTATAAAGACTATGCCCTCTAGCGGTAAAGCTAGAAACTTGAAAGTCACTTCCAGCGTGGCCGTTTTTACTAAGGAAATTTTTTTCCGAAAGCTGTAGGATAAATAGTTCCTGAGAGGGTCGGCTTATTGGTCCATGCGGGTACATAAAATATGTAAATCGTAAATCATTCAATTCTATGCTATTAAAAAGGTACACTTAACAGTCCTTCAGTTTTTTTGATACGAATTCATCTTATCACACAACGCCCTACTTGAACAAGCTGGTTTGTTAGTGCAATGTCTTCTTTAATCTTTGACTATATCCTAATGCTCGTGCGTTCTAGAATATTCTATTAACAATTTCGTTCAACTCTGTTGCATTTCTTTTTATATCTGAATTGCAAAATTATAAATTTAAACTTTTCTCCGCACCAATTTCACTTACTTCTAATACATGTACATTCACTTTATGCATCTAGTAATCACTTATACACCCCTTCTATGTGTGTTTATTCATATAATAACCATGCACCCTAAATTGGATCCATAACATGGTACTAAACACTTAATTAAATCAAAGGAATCCTGATAAATATCAAGCAGACATAATATTAGCGTGTCTAATGCACAAAGATAAGACGTTTCGGTTTTGGTTCGTTTCACAACGTGAGAGTGGATGTAAGTCGAAGGATTCTTTTTGTAGACTGTATATAATATCTACTAAAATATAATTTAGAAAAATATGAAATGCATTAAAGTAAAACGTTAACAGAAATCGTGTAATTATTAATAAAACCAGGTTTTTGGAGCAGAAAAGTTTCTACTAATATTATACTATTTGAGGCTGGTACCTACATAAATTTATATTTTTTTCTTAATTAAGTATAAGATACATCGACTACAAAAGACGTCATGAGTTTTGTATCATAAAAATAAGGATTTCCCAGCCTCGAGCGTAAAACAAAGGAAAGTAAATTAAATGATTAAAATGGTAAAGTTTTAAAGAATTTTTTAATCCTTATAGCCAAGTGGGTATACCTACATTCGTTTTTATAAACGTTTGTATGTATCTCAATAAAGTATTGAATTGTTCACTGATGGAAACTGGTGTGCTTATTACGTACATTAGACAACAATTAAATGAAACCATTTTCTTTGTATTTAAAAATAATTGTTTTTTTATCAATAACAAAGTCTATATTTTGCGTTGGTTACCGCGTTAGAAGACTAAAACCATGACAAAATGTCATCCGTCCTTTGTACTACATAATTGCGTAATTTTTACAAGAGTGAAAGTTATTTTACAAAGTAAGAATAAATAACTAGTACGAAGATGATTTTATTATTAGTTAACAAAATGCCAGGTTTTTAAATTTTACTTAGAACCATAACCCTCCATTTTTGAAACCCACTTTTGACAATAATGCCAAGAGTTGTAGATTGTATAATCTATTTTTTTTATTTGCCCCCTAGATTTGGGAGTTATTTTTACAAAGTTGGTATAATATTTTTCTCTAACGTCAAACTTGATTAATTTATTTTCACATGATTTATATGTTGCCTTTTTTTAAGTACTAAAAATGTGGATTTTTTTAAATATACGTTTCCATAGCAGCGTACAGGGCAGTTTGAAAGTTTGCGATTGATTAATATTGTCACTTTAAAACTTCAAAATGCCTAAAACATTTAATGAACATCTTTTATTTCAATTAAAGAATAAATTATAAAATATGGGTAAGTTATAATACGGCAGAATCCTACTTCTTTACTTAAAATTCAATTAGGCATTTTCAAGTACGTTATACTGACGTAACAAGCTCCGTTTCTAACAGCTGATCTTGGACAGTGTTTCATAGCAGCCTACGTGATTTTTGAGTGTTTTCTCCAGAAAAAAATCGTGACTTATTGTAGTGGTAGTATACAGGGTGGACACTCTAAGTGGAACAAACTAAAAGGAGTGAAGTCCGGGAGAAAAGTCATAATAGGCATTCTTTATAATTGTTTCGAGCCCTCAATCTGAGGGTTGCAGTCTCTCTATGTATCCACCCTCGGGGATGAAGCCACCCCTAACTTTTTTTTTTAAATATAAGGGTAGGTCAAGTGATACACTGTGTGAAAGATTGTATTAAGAGGAATACAACGCAGTATTTATTTTCTCGGGCATTTGAGAAATAAAGTGAAAAAACCTAAATGAACAACTTTCGCTAGCTCAATGGTATTTAATTTCGAAAATGATTGGAATGTCGATAGGTAAAAATGTACCGTAGTGATAACATGCATTTATTATCGCAGCAAGCCTGATCTTGTCGTTGAAGGAAAAAATCTTTATCTTCTGTATTTCTTACACTCACTAAATGCTTTTTAATCTCGACAATGCTTGAATTGTCGGTAGATAAAAATGTGTCGTATTGATAACGTGCATTTATTATCTCAGCTAGCCAGGTCTTATCGTTGATGAAACACGCTCTTAATCTTCTGTGTTTTAGTTTCGTTTTAGCTACCTGCTTGATTTTTTAGCGTCCACATTAGTAAATTACAATATTGTCTGTTCCTTGTATTATTCTTTGCTCGTTTATTTAAGTGCAATTTTCACATCTTCACATCGTAGTAAATTATTTAGCATGGCTTATTTAACGGAAGCCCTTCGCATTGAGTATTAATGATGATCGGATATGGTGACCGAAGTCGCACTCAAGCTGAGGTAGCTGAATTATTTCAAACAAACCATCCCGATTTACAGCGGCTTTCTCAAGGCACAATTAGCAAAATAGAAAGACGCTATCGAGAAATGGATCATGTCAGGAATCTGCGAAGACAAAGAAGAGAGTCAGTTGACGAAAATACAAGGCTGAACGTTTTGTTTTGCTATTCAAAAAAAAAAACCATCATTTCGGCATGACAATTACCGCGCGATAATGAGGTCAGTCATAAAACTGTTTTAAAGGTTTTAAAAGCTGCAAGGATGCACCCTTACAAGATGAAAATGCTACAATGATGAAGATCCAGGCCGACGAATTGAGTTTTATGAACGAATGATGGTTTTCATTGACCCTGGTCACATACAGTTGGAATGGATTCTCTTTTCGGATGGATGTACTTTCTCTTTGCATGGTAAAGTGAATCATCACAATTGTCGTTATTGGTCTGACCACAACCCCCATTTGATGCGGGAAACTGACACGCAACATCCACAAAAATTAAACGTATGGGCTGGGATTATTGTAGATCGAGTGGTATGGCCAATAGGGGTCTATTTCCAAATAACAATCAAAATGACTTGGATGAGAGAATTTGGTTTCAGCAATATGGCACTCTACCACACTATGCATTGCCAGTGTTTAAATCAAATTTTTCCAAATAGATTTTAATCCCCTTGACTTTTTTTATGGGGACATTTGAAGTGTAAAGTTTATGCTACAATACCGATCGACCTTCAGAATCTGAGGGACAGAATTACTGCAGAAATCAGAAACATTCCACAAGGCATGTTTCAAAACGTGAAATGGTTTTTATCACCGATTGGGTCTTTATCAAGAAACAAATCAACACCATTAGTTTAAGAAAGTTCTCAAATGAAACTTCCTTTGCTAAGAGGGTGCGTTTATTTGTTTATTATTTTTGATTTTGATTTTTTGATTCAACAAAATAATGTTTAAAATTTTGAGAAAATAAATACTGCGTTGTGTTCCTCTTAATAGAAGCTTTCACACGATGTATCACTTGACCTACCCTTACATTAAAAAAAAAGTTAAGGGTTGCTTCGCCCCCGAGGGTGGATATATGGAGAAACTGTAATCCCCAGATTGAGGGCTGGAAACAATTATGAAGAATACCTATCATGATTTTTCTCCCGGACTTTACCTCTTTGAGTTACAGAATTTATTCCGCTTAGAGTATCCACCCTGTATAGTGTTAAGATATTTCATAGTTAATTACTGAACATTATTAGTATATATTATAGTTGCAATAGAAATTTGTAAGTATTTTGTTACTTGGTTTAATAAGGTAAAGCATATTTTATTTTTTCAATTGTTAGATCGTGTCTTTTTTTAGCCTTTATCGAATCATCTCGTTGTTTAACGCCGTCCGGAATAGTCCTATCTCGTCTAACCCGCACTCCAGGGTACGAAAAATATATCTTGTCATTTTTCCTGTTACTTTTATTAGAGCAACCAAAAACTGCACAAAACCGTGGCAGACTTTAAGGTCACCTGAATATAACATACACATTTTGACATACAGTCAAAACAGCCTTATCTTGAGTGTAATTCTTTAACTTGACGAGTTTGATGATAACTAACCTAAAAATCGCATGAACTTTTCAATATTATGAAGGATAATTGTTCACTTCATTCACGCATTTCTGGTGAATTGTATCACTACAATCCTCATCTACAAGTATTTGCACAGAAACATTTTCATAGCCCACGATTTTCGATAAAATTGTCAGAAAACAATCACATCCCATAAGAACGTGTGTTAAAGTCACATCAAGCAAGGTCACACGTTTTGACGTCACTTCAAAATACCTAATAGGCTCCTTTTATACAGCGATCCGTGGTAACCATTCATTTCAATTAAATGTGGCAATTATTAAATTAATTTTGACATATAATCAGATTTAAGGTTAGTGAGAATCGTATAATAGCAGCATACTAGCAGCTACATCATGCATTACTCTCCCTCTATGTACACTATTAAACTTATCTCTACTTTCTTTTTTTTAATAACTCAAATTAAAAATATGGATTATCGAGTAGTAAAATTTCGGTCATTTAGTTTATATAAACAGAACCCAATAATCATTTTCCCGCGTATATAACATAATATTTTAAAGTGAGAAAGAGTCATGAAGCATAGTTGCCAATGCTGCATTAATAATGGCTCAAATATAAGTTACGACTGATAACTATATAAATTGCAACATTGCATATCGAGTTTTTGAGTCTAGTGGTCCAAAATTTTTCTCAACCTTAAATTTATATTAAAAATTATTATTAATTTTATTAAATACATAAATAAAAAGTTTACCTCGAGTAGGATTTGAACCTACGACCTGTACTAGCAAAGTACAGGTCGTCGTTCAAATCCTACTCGAAACTTTAATTAATAATTTTAATTACATATTTACCTTTGAACTTATTCGTTCATAACAAAAACTTATAATAATTAAATTTATATTGTTTGTTCGTAACTGTTTTCTTAACAACTACCTATAATAATTAATTATATATATATATATATATATATATATATATATATATATATATAATAAATTAAACACCGTCACTGAGTTTCTCTGTAATTCAAAAAAATGACATTTAAGGTTATTAATTACAATGTCAGTTCCCCAAACACAAGTAATTTACAATAAATTGATTGCAGATATGTCATCAACACGAGTACAATAATTGTCCGCTCTCTTCTATGTGCAACGTTCTACAATACCGACGCTTAGGCGCGGCAACAAAACTTCCTTACATACATATATATATATATATATATATATATATATATATATACGGTGTTTATTAAATAGTGCAAAAGCTTCAGCTAGCGTTATAGCCCATGCGAATCTGAGAAGCTGCATAAAAGAATTAATGCTAGGCGATGCGCCGTTTCTTCTAACGGGCACATACACATCGTTTTTGGTGGTATGCAGTGATGTGAATATTAAAAATGGCGGTCAGCCGACATTTTGTAAAATAATTTTAAAAGGGGTCATATGGCAAGAAATTCTTCATTTGAAAGCTCGTTTCAAGTCCTTTTGAACTATTAAAATATTACTATTGATTTATGAGTTCCAAAAATGACATTGAATTGCAACGTTGGAAGGTACATGTAAACAAATTCACCACACGATACGTGACACAAGGCGTCAGAAGCATATTGGTCATCAAAACAATACAAAAAGTATAGAACACATTTTTTATTATTGAACATATTGTTGAAAATAACCACCGTCCATGTCCATGCACAATTCGAATAGAAGAGGGATTGAATCCAAAACATGTTCCAGCGGAGCCCTTACACCATGTACATATCTGCGCACTCGTTGAATGAGTTCATGATCACCAGTGAAATATGAAATCGAACGACGCAATGGGTGCAAAAAATGCCTGTCACACTGATGTATACAAACGTCACCACAAAATTGGCCTAGTTGCCAAGCGTATTTTTCTCAAATTCTGCATCTTTTAAAATCTTAATCTGAGATTTTAGAAAGTGCGGA
Organism: Vesta saturnalis; assembly: GCA_036346205.1. NCBI lineage: Eukaryota > Metazoa > Arthropoda > Insecta > Coleoptera > Lampyridae > Vesta > Vesta saturnalis. The sequence continues at coordinate 1,840,682 of JARFJB010002032.1, forward strand.
ATGCAACCAAAAAATTGATAAAAAATTCGACATCAATATTTTGTTTGAAAAGGAATATTTCATCGGATACTTTCCCAGAAAAGCTAATGAAGCCGGTCAGCGGGTCTAGCGAGAACGTCAATAACATTTATAAGTAATCGCTATTAAAAGTAAGCGACGCCGTGTATATTTATGAAGACATCCTTTTTATTTTTTCATAATCTATTATTTAAAATTATTGTAATCGAAAATGGACTTTCACAAACTGCTTTTTAGGATAACGTTAAATATTATTTGCCAAATTATAACAGCACAGAAGATTAAGCTAAGTAATTACTAAAATTATTAAAGAAGTAAAACTAAAGATCACAACTTTCAACAACGTTTAGGTTAACAAATCAGAGATTATCACGATTTTATCATTTGTAAATTAAAAATCAATGGCCGTCGAATTGAAAACATAAAATGCAACTTAGCTGTTTGTATTTTAATTATCTTCTAATAACACTTACGCAATTTAATGTGTAAGTCATTGAACTGTTGTGTTGGGTTAATTATTGTATAATTATAATTAGCACATTTTCGAAAGGTAAACATTTTTTACATGCTGGAAAGAATAGGAAAATGTTTAGAAGTACTTTGTTTAACTTGAAAGTAATTATTGGTACACCCTGTATTAATGTCACTGTGTACTATAACAAAAGATATTAAAACTAAGGTATATAATACAAGCAGTAAATTTTGTGTTAGATTTTTGAATTTTTAATTACACAATCTTAGATTTCTATTGATAAATAAAATTTTAGCAAAGAAGTATCGTAGCAAGTCGCGCCACATATTAACCACAAAAACGTCGCAAATCTAGAAACGCTCAAGAAAAACGGTTAGCTATCCTATCTTACAACAAAGGGAAGTCAGGAATAGACCTCTCGAACCAAATGGATTCCTATGTTACCACTTCAAGAAAGGGTGTAAAATGGTACAAACGGCTAGGCCTCGAATTGATTCTTGGAGTATCAGTGGTTCTCTACAAACGAGTAACAAAAAAAAAAATACAAATCCGTGTGTTTCGAGATATGCTAGTATCAGAAATGTTAAACATTGAACAAAAATTTGTCCAAAAACCTAGGACTTCTGTATCCACCAACTATTTCCTCATTACAAGAATCGACTCCACCGGTAAACTAGGTGAATGCTAGTGCATTACAGGAGTTTCTTGCAAAATACTAAAAAATATATGGGGTATTTTTATATGTTTGAAATATTCAGCTGTTCTAGAAATATTTAATAAAAATCAAAAACTGACCCTAATAAACCCCCCTCTACGAGACATCCAGACATCATGGCGGATCTTGATGAAACTTGGCCAAAAGTTGTAAAATGAGCTAATAAGTCGATTTAGCGATAGTGAAAAAAAGTCGATTGCATAACCTTATATACCTACATATGTACAGGGTGACCAACTAAGAATGCGAAGTACTGTATCTGGGAAACTATACATCGTAGAGACTTGCGGAAAAAAAAGTTATTAGTGAATATGCATTTAAGCAAACAAAAAATAGGGCTTTCGTATAACTTTTAGCATTGCTTACTTGCCCGTAGTAATTTAAAAAAGGGTGAGTTTATTCTGGTATATAAATTTACAAACATTTAAAATCTCAATTTCTAGGTAACCTATTCAGAGCCGAAATGGAAGCTGCAGTTTTGTCTACCCATAAGAGGCCTCAGCAATGCACAGGGTGATGGCCAGTATTTCGAGCATTTACGGAGGCATTAAAAACCTTCCCCCTTTAAATCAGCCCTTTTTAGGGCCACAACTTACATAATAGAAACAATTCCAGAAAAATATAGTTAAAAAAAAAAATAAAAAATAAAAATTTAAGGGGATTTTCGTATAAAGTTTTCTTTGGCCGATATTTTAGGTTAGGAACAAGATATCGAGATGCGGTTTTCGCGAGTTTGTTTAGGCATCATTTAGCTACTTGTTCATGGAAAAAAGTCATACCAATGCATTTAATTTTTTTGCGAAAATTAACCGTTTCTGTCGGAATGTCGAACAAAGCCCTCTAGCGACGACATGTAAAACTAACAAAACTTCAAATATTATAACATTTGTTGCCCAATAATAGCTCATTTCAACGCGCCCAAGTTTTTTAAAATCGGCTTAGCCGTTTCGAAGATACAGGGGGTTATTTAAGAAAACCTTTGAATACCCCCACCACTTTATTTTTAGACATACGTCAAAAAGTGCCAAACAAAAAAAGTTCAGATTATCCTCGAATTTAAATATCAGTTATTTTTTTATTAGATTAATATAGCAGAATTCATAGAAATATCACTTTTTTAGATTCAAGATTGCAGTTACGCCCCCTAGCGGCCATTTTCCAGGTTTTTGTATTGGCCGTTTTAGTAGTAACTTTTTTTTGCGCAAGCCTCTACGATGGATAGCTCAACAATTCTCGATACAAATGTATTGGACAGAAGATATCATTTTATGGTATTTTATTGAATATACAGGGTGAGTAAGTTTTTTGTAGACAAACTTTAACAGGAGATAGAACACATGTTTCTAAAAAGAAAAGTTCCTATAAACATATGTCGTAGAAGGCTTCGTTTCCGAGATACAGGGTGTTGAATATAATTTTTTTTTCTCAAATTTTCATTATAACTCATAAACAAATGCTTAGATTTTTTTATGTTGGGGGGATAATGTCTATTAATTAAGGGGCATAAAACAAGCGATAAGAATATTCACAAACTTGCACAGTGGCGGAGTGGAGGGGGTGCTCAACCCCTTTCATAAACAGAACTTCTACGCCAATGACTATTTTTTAAAAAAACTGTTATTTTCATTATCTACATACAGTTTAACAAAAATAATGAACCTTCTTCTGTTTCGAAATTCCTGTGCGTTTCCGAGTTATTTTGATTTTTAGTGTTTGATGTGGTACTAAGTTAAGTAATGTGCTTTATGTGAATAATTGAATATAAAGTTTTTAATAAAAAAGATATAATAAAACATTTAGAGCCATTTTAGTACCTAACGATCGTTTCTTTAAAATTTCAAATACATTTTCATTTATAAATAGGTAGGTTATCGGTTTTTTAGTATCCATTGTTATTATCCTCGTATAAAAGAAATGCATAATTATTATTATTATGCGGTCAAAACTTTCTGTATAATTATGTATGTATCAATTTCGCCATAAACATGTATGTAGTTTTTAAGTGAGATTCTAATAAGTTATAGACCGCTGCTCACTTGCTCTCATTAAAGAGCCGCCACTGTATCAAGCCATACTCAAATACAAGACTTTTGTAAATTGAAATCTGTTTAGTACACTAATTTTAACAATCCTTATTTATTATTGTAACAATACTTAATTAATAATTGTGAAATTAATAAAAATTCTTAGCAATAACGATTTATAAATAAATAACAATAACACTAGTATAATAAAATTAGACACTTTGTTCAAAATGTAAACCGTTCTTTTCAATACACATTTCACAGCGACGTACAATAGAATGTCTTAAGTTAACTAAATGATGCACCCTTATTTCATTGCAACAAAATATGATACTCCTTGGAAAACAAGTAAGTATTAAACTTTATATTTTGAAACGACAGTTTGACTTTTTACAAACACTTGCTTCATCTTGAATAATTTCACTGTTATTAATTATTGTTTTTAAGTTCAAAAAGTTATTTCATTTGATTTGCCAGCTTTTAATTAGTGTAACATGCCGTTTACATTTACAAATAGCGAACATGCCGACATTCATTTTATTTATGGGTTCGCAAATGGGAATTCAAGGTACGCAGCTAGGGAGTATCGGAGAAGATTTCCAAATAGACGACAACCTCATCATTCCGTTTTTGTGAGTATCCATCGTCGATTTGTTAACCAGGGTTTAAAAAATGTACATGGGGGCCGACAGAACAACCGTGGAAGAGATAGAATTGGAGAGGGTATATTGCGTGAATTTAATAGGAACCCCACGACAAGTATTTCTTAGAGATTTCTTATCCAACATACTGTGGACTGATGAATCCTGTTTTACTCGTCGTGGTACCGTAAACTTTCACAATCTGCATATATGGGCACATGAAAACCCACATGCCATTCGACCAAGAAGTTTTCAACATGAATTTAGTACAAATGTCTGGATTGGAATTTACGGCCACCACGTGTTTGGACCTTATTTCTTGCCACAACGTGTAAATTCACAAAATTTCCTACAATTTTTAGAAGAAGAACATGTTAATATGTGGGAAGACATTCCTTTGAATTTAAGAGGACATTCTTGGTTTCAGCTTGATGGATGTCCGGCCCATTATGGCAGAAATGTAAGAAATTGGCTAAACAATAACTACCCGGGGAGGTGGATAGGTCGTGGAAGTCCAGTGTCGTGGCCTCCTAGATCCCCCGATTTAACGCCACTTGACTTTTGTGTATGGGGATTCATGAAGGAAAAAGTGTATACCCTCCGGTTAATACACTTGAAGAACTTCACAATCGCATCAGAGATGCTTGCAATGAAATAAGGGTGCATCATTTAATTAACTTAAGACGTTCTATTGTACGTCGCTGTGAAATGTGTATTGAAAAGAACGGTTTACATTTTGAACAAAGTGTCTAATTTTATTATACTAGTGTTATTGTTATTTATTTATAAATCGTTATTGCTAAGAATTCTTATTAATTTCACAATTATTAATTAAGTATTGTTACAATAATAAATAAGGATTGTTAAAATTAGTGTACTAAACAGATTTCAATTTACAAAAGTCTTGTATTTGAGTATGGCTTGATACAGTGGCGGCTCTTTAATGAGAGCAAGTGAGCAGCGGACTATAACTTATTAGAATCTCACTTAAAAACTACATACATGTTTATGGCGAAATTGATACATACATAATTATACAGAAAGTATTGACCGCATAACAATAATAATTATGCATTTCTTTTTAAACGAGGATAATAACAATGGATACTAAAAAAAACCGATAACCTACCTATTTATAAATGAAAATGTATTTGAAATTTTAAAGAAACGATCGTTAGGTACTAAAATGGCTCTAAATGCTTTATTATATATTTTTTATTAAAAACTTTATATTCAATTATTCACATAAAGCACATTACTTAACTTAGTACCACATCAAACACTAAAAATCAAAATAACTCGGAAACGCACAGGAATTTCGAAACAGAAGAAGGTACATTATTTTTTGTTAAACTGTATGTAGATAATGAAAATAACAGTTTAAAAAAAAAATAGTCATTGGCGTAGAAGTTCTGTTTATGAAAGGGGTTGAGCACCCCCTCCACTCCGCCACTGTGCAAGTTTGTGAACATTCTTATCGCTTGTTTTATGCCCCTTAATTAATAGACATTATCCCACCAACATGAAAAAAATCTAAGCATTCGTTTATGAGTTATAATGAAAATTTGAGAAAAAAAAATTATATTCAACACCCTGTATCTCGGAAACGAAGCCTTCTACGACATATGTTTATAGGAACTTTTCTTTTTAGAAACATGTGTTCTATCTCCTGTTAAAGTTTGTCTACAAAAAACTAACTCACCCTGTATATTTACAAACAGCTTAATTCTAATCAATTAAAAATGCCTCTCGACACTTTTAAGGGATATTACATATCAACTGTTGTTAGTCGTGATTCCGCATATAAGCAGCGGTCACCTCTTTGTCGGCATTCGTATTACATAATATTCCAGCATGACCTATATTTAATAGATATAGACCAAGATTTTCTTTCCTTCAGAAGTCGCTAGGGATGGTATTCCAGTAAGATTATCTATATTGGTTTAAAACAAAAGTAAGACAAAATACGTCCGAAGCCGTAAATAAACAGAATTGTAAAGACATTAAGGTCAGGTTACAATACTTAATCTGAAACAACGCTTAACTTGTTATTAAACATTTAACGCATTTATAATTAATGTGGGTGATTTTAATCAACAATCATTATAACATACTTTACCTTGAATCCTAATACTACTCGTAATGTCATCTGCCTTTTCCCGAGCGAAGATCCAAAACTTTTTAGTATCTCCATGAGATATGTCGATTATGAATTTATTTTTTATGGTTCATATTAATTTGATATTTGATAATGAATCTTAAACGAGATAAATTAATTTTATCGGTTGAAGATTTACTTTTCTTGTATTCAGGAAAGTAATAGTTTTTTAATCGAATATTTTGCATTATTTCTGAAGTGAATTAAGGTTGAAATAAATAGGAGTGGCTGCATCCAATGGGCACATAAAGGTTAAATAGCTCAAGCATTAGGTACTTTATAAACTTCAATGCACGCAATATTTATATTTGTAAAAATTATTCAAAAAGGATCAGTTGAAATTGTAAAACTCATTACAAAGATTAATTATAAATAGCCTTCTTAAAATTATGTTTTGCTAGAGGTATTGTTGGAAAGTTCTGGTTAAGGAAACATTATCGTGGATTAGATCAATATGAATATTTGACACTTCAAGATCAAGGCGACGATTTTATGCATTAGTTATAATATTACGTTACTGTAATTTAAATGTTTCTTTATAAATATTTATCGATTTACATTTACTAGCTTTACTGTCATCAACAAGACTATTACTAAAATTAGGAACATTAAAATCTCCCACGATAAGAATATTCAGATTTTTGATCAACCTCAAGCATGATTGTTCTACAAAATTAATAAACGTATAGTATAATCAACAAGTACACTATTTGGATAAATGTAAATAAAAAATGTATTACTGTAAAACAACTAGTAATAACAATTGCATCACACTATAGCTACACAATGCACACTTGTATGTATTTGTGTTAAGTGTGAGTAATATTAATTAATTAGCCTCCAAATCCAAGTAAAGGGAATTAAACATAAAAAAAACGGTTTTCAATTCTAAGCACTTTCTAACAGGTGCAGGTAAATTTAGTCACTTTGTGCATATTGTGCGAGAATTTAAATAAACTTTAGTTCCGCTCATCGAGGCAATACGTTTGGTTACCATCCTAAGGATATTGGTGTATAAATAATGATTTGTTGAACTGAAATTAATGTGATTTCCAGATAAGAAATGAGCCATAAATAGGATCGTTATCGCCCTATAAATTTCATATAAAGTACTTATTACATGCTAATTAGTACTAATTTTGATTAAAACTAAACTCAATCTCAACATTTAGAAATCAAATAGGTTCTATTTTTTAATATCCACTAAAGTTCCTGGTTAGTTTGTAAAATATTTATTCTTCAATTACTCTCTACTATTGCAAACTTCCTAACAATGTTACAATTACAATAGTAGAGTAAAGAACCCGCGTAGAGATGGCGATTGCCGAAACGGCCGTCGTCGCATTGGTCATGGCCAAAATGGCCGTTACCAAATTGGGATCACTGAAATGGCTAGTACCGAATTGTTTGTCACCGAATTTATTGATACCGAGTACCCCCCAAACAAAAAATACTCACGCTGAGTCGACTAGCGTCCTAATGATCTTGTCAAAAAAATCGCGCCGAAACGTGCCATTCCGAAAACTATCAAATTTAAATTGATTTGAACAAAATTATCCTCAGAATATCATGCCGCACATCTTGATACATGATGTCTTAAAACTATCTCGTCCTTAAAGATCGTTTATTCCAATTGGCCTAAATCCAATAAGGCCTGAATATACTTTAATATGATTAACAAGTACAAACCTTATTACCCTAAAAATCATGAAGACTGATGTAAGGTTGAAATTAATACTGGATTATTACAGGCAAATACTTTGCTTCGGTCAATTCCACAAAACACATATTTTTCATATAGTTCCAAATATTTTCGGATTACGTCTTTGACGATTTCTCCTATTGTCGATGCCGCAAATCTATAGGTATATTCTAATTCAGCAAAAGGGCACCCCGTTGCCAGTTATCTATAAAAATAAAACCCATTTTTTATTTTTTTTTCTTTCAGTAAAAAAAGCTCTCCAGAAAAAATGGATAGTTTTAAGAGACGGTTTTAAACGATACGTAAGCAAAACAAAAAAAATTAAAAAGTGACTCAGGAGCAAATAAAATACGCCAATATGTATACTTTCAACAGTTGTCATTTCTACTACCATTGTTGAAAGATAAAGCAGACACTATAGATAGCTTAGAAGATGAAACAGCCTCTGAGGATGCCGTTATTGATAAGGAGCAAATATTTCAACGCGGCCGCCGGCGAATTAGTGCGGCGAAAGAAGATAACTTACATAACCAATTGGCGCAAATATAAATCAAAAATACAAAGAAAACATATCAAACAATGAAGCAGATGGTGATAAATTATTTCTTTTAGCCTTACATGGCGATTTTAAGAAAGTTTCTGAAGATTTAAAATTAGACACTATAACAGAAATACTGAGGGTTATAAAAAAATAAAAACTATTGTCGTCTGGCAATAATTTATACTCCAATCAGTCCATCCAGTCATCCCACTCACAGTACAGCCATCAACAATCATCCCTACTCGCAGTTCAGCCATCAACAATCACCCTACTCGCAGTTCAACCATCAATCGTCACCCTACTCGCAGTTCAACTATGATGATATCCCAGTAGTGGCTACAGCACTGGACCTTCTACTAGTGGGTACAGCACTGAACCTTCTACTAGTGGGTATAGTACTGGACCTACTACGTCTACGAACGTTCAGCGTACCAATCAACCCCTACAAATGCTACAAGAACTGAAACAGCTACCGCATTGTCGCAGTCATCAATACATAGTATTTTCGAATAGTTTGAAATGCCTCATGTAATATTGGCTATAATAAAGCATTGTATAAAAACGCGTTGCTTTCTTACCTTAACGTCACTGCAATTCTTTGTTCAGGTACTATACTTTTCTCATGATGGTGTCAATCCGCTGTATTTTGTGTCGTAAAATATTAACCGATTCATCGAACGATGCCATTGACATCCTAAAGTAGTTGTAAGGTTATTTTGATGCACCGTGTATGTGTAGTATTTTGATAACGTATGCAACGTGTTTTGAATGTAGCTGAAGTTAGTTTGCATGAAAAGAATTTTTTTTTGAATATGCGTAATGTAGGTTGGTGTAATTGATACACCACTGGAATTTAGTGAGGCATTGGTTATCGTGTGAAGAAATATTTGAATGCTGTAAAAAGATTTTTGTGTTGAAAGCGTTAAATTTGGTTGAGAAATAATGTTTTTAGTAAACGTTTATTGATACGGCACTGGTAAAACTACTGGTATTTTTGCTACTAATGAAATGGTTGTAGACGTATGAGTGAGTGAGTTTATGATATATTGATATTTTATTAACGTGCAGCAAGGAATATGTATGCATATTTTCATTTGTAGAAATTTTTGGAATATGGTGCAATAGGAAAATTTAATGCATGTTCAAGAATGAAATGATAGAATGTAAAGGAGTTCGCTAAATTGTGCGGAAATAGAATTCGCCCATATGCGAGATTTGCATAAAAAGTTGAGGGATAATCTGGTTAATCTACAGTGTGAATGTAATTGCAATTGATGATTTCTTCGGAAAGTTTGTAGTGAATTTACAAAGTAAATCAAGATGGCTACGTTTATTTCGCATCGTTTGCGTCTTCGTCCACGATGGAACCTTCGACGCGGCAAAGAACGCGTGAAATAATCAATTGAGATAGGTTAATTTTTATTTTAGCGCTAATTTATTGTGACGTATTGGCAATATGGCGGGCAGAAGGTATATAAGCAAGTGTGAAATTTGAAGGGTTAATTAGTTGGCTTGAGATAATTCAAGCAGAGCTTGAGTACAGCTCGCGCGCGCGTGATAATCATTAGGATGGTTAGTGTTGGAGTTTGTTTGTGAAAATTATAGTTTAGCAGAGCAAATATAGCGACTGCATTAATCCATAAGGGGATACATTGTAGAGACATTCACAAATAAATAATTTAATGTATTGTGAGTTGAAAGAAAACATTAGTGATTTTCCTGAAGAAATAAAAAGTGCTTAGGCAGATTAGAAGTTAACAGCAAATATTTTGTTATTAGTGTTCAACTTAAGTGACTGAAAGAAAAGTTTGTACAATTTAGTTAAGTTATTGGTTATCATCGTTGACATTGAATGTGTATAATCGTTAGCAATACCAAACTGATTGTATAAAAGCGAATAAGAACTTTAATGTGTATATGGAAGTAACCATTTTTCATTGTGGTAAACGTTTTGAAGGGCAAACATCACAGTATAAGGTGATGTGATGTTAGGCTAAAGAGCCCCTATACCAGATGCACGAGTGAACAAACCATAGACACTGCGTTAGTGAGTACTACGGCCGAATGCGTAGGGCGAATATGGCTACCTCTGGTGTTTTGTGCATCGTGCATCTAAAAATTTAAAAAGGATTACCGGAAGAAGATCATATGGACTACAACTACCGCACCGAAAAAGGATTAATTAATGTAATACGTAAGCATTAGATTTAAATTTTATTGAACCAAGACAAGTACGATTATCTTTTAAGTACATTTTTTTATTGTTACGTTAATTACAGCTCATTTAAAGAAAAAAAAAAGGTAATCGAACTTTAGTTATTTTGAAGTTTTTAGGTTTAGGAATTTCGTAATTTTAGTCGTAACGTATTGATATTAATGCAGAACAGTACTAACAAAGTACTTTTTTTTTATTCAGCATAAATTACATTTTGTTGAGATTACAATTTATTATTAAACCGATTTCGTTTATTTTATTTAGAATTTTCTAAATTGGGAATATTCATTTAATTCAAAGTTTCATAACAGTTAGAAGTATACATTTACAGGTATACGAGAGGTAGTTAAAAAGTATTCAAGTTAACGTCTTACGATTTGGGAATTTTCATTTGTACAGGGTGTGTTTAATAAGTTTACGACTATTTGAGTATTCAAGAATTTTCTTAAGCTTTTGGATCATTTTATTTTGAAGTGTGATTTAATTTGAATGGTGAATGGATTTACTGAGTAGGCTGCAATCCTGTCATCCACAGTCAGATAGGATTAATTTAACATCCCGCCTAAGACTATTTATTTTAGCAAAATTTAAGATTGTGGTGGCGCCTAGAGACAATTTTTCCCGGACTGAGCTTTGTGACTTGTAGATTAATGGTAAGTGTACGGTGTTTGAACTACTTTTCAATCAATTCACTCCATACATTTACCACGCCCATTTCCACTGTAGCTGGTTTGGCAACCCGCTTATTTCGGTAAGCATACACGACGCCTAGTGCGGTTTGGACGTGTAACATAGTTAAAAAACCTTTTATCATCTTTTCTGAGCTGGGGATGCAAAGTATGAAATATTCCATTCTGCTCTCTAGATTGTAATATTGTATGCACCCACGTTCTACGGCGTTTTCTACGCATTCACTTGCGCAGTAATAGTTTCTTTGTCGGAATCCATGTTGCAACTGAATTAACCGCGGCACCAGAGCAGTGGTGTTGCGGTCGAGCACAGCTGCAATTAGGACTGCTTGGAGCAGTCTGGTCACTGCTCCCGTACAGCTGGGCTCGAGTGCTCAAAGCCGCACATATGCGGCCTTATGTTCGTGCTTCTGCACGACAACTGCAACCTAAAATCCACTAATATTTTTTGAAATTAAGCATCGGGGTTATTGAAAATAAAGTTGTAGATAGCGGACCGCGAAAATTTTACTATTGTCAAATCGCCATTGTTACCGCGATAGAAAAGACAATTAGTGCTTTTTTTTAATATCTTGATAATACGTCGTCATTTGCTAATGTTTTCAAAATATAACAGGTGTTTTGAGGTCTGACTAGCAGGTGTACGCTTAAAAGAACCCTTCACTGAAGGGGCGTAACGAATCATTGGAATTTCTTATGCGCCGATTCTTATTGTAAAAATGTCACTAGCTTAATAAGTAATTGTGTCGGTACAGACCGCGATCAAAAGATACCTTTGTTACTTGGAAACTCGAGAGCTACATGCTACATGTAGGGTTGTTACGGACGAATGCATATTTTTAAAATTAAGATGTCATGCAATAATTAATATGAAACTGTGCCAACGTAAATTAATGTTTCTTGTTTTTATATTAATTTTGAAAAATAGAGGTTGATTGCGAGAGTAAAGATGGTTAGGTTTGAAATCGGGGGAAAGTAGTTACAGTTAGAGTATCAATCGAGCCAGATCGATTTTTGGGTTAATTAAATACCTTCATTGTAACCACTTTGTCTTTACAATAATTCTTGCGTGTACATTTTCTTTTGAATTCGCCAACACTAAGTTGTCTTTTCTTTTGGGGGTTAGTTGTAATGTGCTTTTCAAATATTAATCTATAAATAACAGTCACCCTTTTTGAAGTTAAACCGCGTATGTTAACGATTTGTGTATTCTAGTGTAAGTAGGTATTTTTATATAAATGAAAGCTCAAAGCTAATCATTTTATCAGCCTATGTAACGTATTAAAAGAATCAAACATTTCCTTGCGAAGGTATCTCATTCGCACGCGGGCTCAGTAAGCGGACATCCGCTAAAATAAAAGACAGTACAGGGTTCCCTCACTCTGGTATTTGTGCGAATTAGCATTGCTGTTTGTTTATATTTATATTTGTGTAGAGGTGGATGGTGAACGGGTACATGATACCGCTGGTTATTAATTGCAAAAGGCAATTGCCAGTAGGTACACACTCCCGGGCCAGACCATTAAACACCTCGAATTTTATTTTTATTGTTGTATAGATGAATGTGTAACCTGAAAAAGGAGCACTGCATTTTTCTAACTCCCTCAAATTTATATATCGGTCACGATATTTTTTTGTGTCAGTTGTTAGGTAGAGTTTTATTTGCCTACGAGATGATTTCTCTTCGTATGTGATTTATTGTAATTTGACTTATGTATTTTGTGTTTTGGTGGTCACTAAAGAATTGGGTACGTGTAAATTCCTTGTCTGTTTTCTTTTGTCCTTGCCTTTACCTTATCATCACCTGTGCAATTTCACTGTTGTATTTTATACGTACAGTAATTTTCTTTATTGTTTTATGTGCTTATTTACCTAAAGACCGGCATGATTGGTTTTAAAGGGTCACATGTTTGATATTACGATTTTTATTTTGATTATTTATGACCTAATTGTGCGTGTAACTACATGTGTTTTTTTTATTATTGTGTTTCTGTGTAACTAAACTGCTTTTTATTCATTTTCTCTTAATGTTATAATTTTGTACGCACTTTAACCTGATTTAATGGTGTTTTGTTATACATTTAACCCTTTCAATGTTTTTTTACGTATGTTATTTGATTTAATAATGTACTTGTGCAATTACTTATTTATAAATAAAGTGGGTTTTATTGGTGGTTCTTTCCCACAATAGTATATTAACGGGCTGAACCATCGTTGCGCAAAGCTCGTTGATTTTAGTTTAAGTAGTTTCATTTTTTTTACCTGCCCCTCATGATGCAAAACGTACCTCATCCAGACTATCTAATTCAGATAGCACAACGTACCTGCCATTAGGCGGCCACTTCGTTTAATCAGATTTGAGGTTTGCGAGTAATTAAGTATCAGACTTGTAAATAAATTCTAATGTTTTAATTATTGCCAGGAAAGTCAAAGTAAGGCAAGCAATCAATTTGAGTAATAGTAACATTATTGTCAGTCAAGTCAAGATAAATCACTTAGCGATCGTTGTGTTCTTGAATTTGCATTATTGCAAATAAGTTCAAATTACGCTTTTCGAGACAGGGTACCTGGGGGACGCTACAAAGTGAGATTAACAAAGAAAGTGAAACTTATTACTGATTTCTTCAGGTGCCTTGGTTAAATTGCAGTATTTTCTCTTAATCGTAAATAAGTGTCCTCACGGATGATTGAACTGTTGCCATTATGCACGTTTCGTACTTAAGAAAGTTAGTTTAAATGTAGGTGCAATAAAAGCAAGATATTCACCTTACAACAATACAAATATTAAAGTACTTATTTTCCATTACTACGCTGATAAATATGGAACAACAAATATTTTTTATTTTAGATTTTTACAAGGTATTAAAAGTGATACAAATCTCAGCCACGTTTTACACACTTCACTGATAATGGGCACGCGTGCCGATATGCGAAATTCAATCAATTATCTACATTTCACCAATATTGCAATAAAACCTACATAAACAAATCACATAAAAAAGCAAAACATTACCTTGTAAGTAATTCTTTCTATCGCTGGACGTAGTAGCGAAATCTTAGTTGTTGCTCTTGCCGGTATATTTCGTTGGAGTTTCTCCACTTTATATGTTTGTCTCCATCCAAAAAGTTGTACCAATTTTTCAGCAACTTCTGAACACTTAGGTCCAGCATTTTCCGCTTGACAACTATCGAACATCGCATTAAACACAACTTTTCTATCACATTATCACTTTAAAAATATACTGTTTTTCGTATCAAACGTAAAAGTACCTTGCGAAAGATCTGGTTAATTACGTCATTGAAACGTTTGTTTAAGGTTTAATTTGGTACTAAGTTAACATGCTAAAAGATAAGAATATAATTACTTTTATTATTCTTCTACTATAATTACTCATATAGTGAGATATTTGAGTGTTGAAATGCATCATTATACATTTTAGGAGTCATTATAAATAATTACTTAGAGATTACAAAATTCTAAATTTTAAACAATTTATTATACCAACGGTCAGGTAAGTCACACACTCCAAAATTTGGATAAATAAATGAGATTGGTTTCCAAATCCATGGATTTTTAGAAAGTACACATAGAGATGAGTTATTTAATATTCTTAACGCGGAAATATACAAGCACGCGAAAAATACTTTTTCCATTCTCACATTTAGTAATAAATTAGTATGTAAGAATTTTTATCAACCTTGAAATGGAAGTATTGTTGGTGTTTAAAGTTTAGTTTTTTATACTTACATAAAAAAAGGTCATCAAAATATAATCTTCTATAAGGTCCAATAAGAAGGTATAATTGTTAAATTACGCGCATTATAATATAAAATTGTAACTGATTTTAGATAATAACAGGATATTGTGCAGAAACCGTGGAATCATTTAAATTTTGAAGCAATATTCACGAGTAACTGAGTTAATGGAATGTTGTTTTTTTTTTAATTAGATATAAATAAAATAGTGACACCATTTAATTTGCAACGTGAACACGCAACTTATGACAATAAAATAAACATTTCTATTAATTAATACTCAATTATCCATAATATTATTGATAATATCAATAATTTTGAAATAGTTGAAGTGAATATTAAATGACAGATAAAATTGTTTATGGGTTTATAGGTATTTCTAAGAAGTGATTGATTGGAAATGAGTTAATTTTAATAGCAGTAAACTTTACAATCACATCACTATGTAGAAAGTATAAACAATTTAAAAATGATGCAACTAAATAAGACCATCTGCAACTAAATCACATTTAAATCTTGCATAACAGTTAAGTTATAGGTGTGAGCAAATGTGTAAAAAAAGCACAAGAATGTATATTGCAAATAGTGTAAGTAACGTTATTATGTTAAGTAACTGTTACAATATAATTTTTTGGAAACAAACAGGAATAGGACGGGCGCTAACAAAACAATAAAAATTTAAATTTTTACGGAAATCATAAATTTATAAAATTTCGTCAATCCATTAGTTCAAGCCAGTTTAATTTCCAGCTACTTTGTAAGGTAGGAAGATTACATGAAGTGTCACAAAATAATGAGGTTTACGTCGTCAAATTTATAAACAAACATTCATTATACACTGTCCATTTACTACGGCCTTCGTCGATTAAGAAAGGCTTCATTATTAAAGTTCCAGACAAAAGTTGTAGACAATAACAGCATGTATGTTTCAAAATTAACTATATACATTCAGAGCGATACGAAAATTCGGAAAAAACTATATTTTTTTTTAATTGTACTCCCTGTATATTACTGCATTTTTAAATTTTGATCTCTTTTTCTATCCTCATAATATAGCATACAATAGGTTACACTGAATGCTTTAGAAATTAGAGCAACTAGCATCCTGTATACAGGGTACATTAAAACGCGATGGTAACATTTTCTCAATGTTTTCAAATAGAACACCCGGTTTATTATAACGTCATTCTGTTTTTTTGAGGTTGTTCTCCATTTTTATCAATCCTCATACCTAAATGCAATATTTTTTTTTTTAAATACAGCTCTGTTTAAAATAGCCTATTTTAAATTAGTTCTCAATATTTTAAGCTGGCTGTGAAAAAGAAAAAATTAAATTAAGATTTTTAAGAAATAACGATACCTTTTAACCGTTTTATTATATTACACACAACACACATATCGTCGTCTTAGTAAGAAAACCACGTAACTCCATATTTTGTGCTGTATTGAGATTTTAGCATTAGAATCAGAAATCTGCGTAACTCACATATTAATATTGCCGCCTAAATACAGCAAAAAGAAATTCGGGTAATCCAACCAGCCATATTGTGGTAAGAATAGCGCGTAACTCTCAGTTTGACAACAGTATTTTGTAGTGTCTGGTGGCACTGTGTGGTGTTTGTCTTGAAAAAAGTATCATATTATAATTTAAGTGCACAAAGTAGTGACTAAATATTTAGGTAAGAATATGCAATGTCATTTACAGCTGTACCGGGTGTCCCACTAAGGGCGGCGAGGTAGGATATATGGGAAACTATAGATGCTACAGCGTCGCGTAAAAAAATTTCATAACTAAAATAGCCAAGAGAAATCACTAGAAAATATTTTTAAGTTTCTAAAACAGCGGCAACATGGCGAAACTGCTATAGTAAATAATAAAAACTAATTTTTCTCCAAAAATAACCAGTATTAGGTTCTGCGTCAGTTTGGTTTAGAGCTTTTTGTCGTATCTTCAACAGTAAGGGTGGGGGAAGATGATAAATAATTAAATATTCAAATTGTTCTCTGCCTGCCACTCCTTGTAATGAAAGGTAGTCAAGTGGGGACTCGTTTAAAAGAGAATTTAAAGCTCTTTCAAGTGCTGACTTTTTTTGGGGCCATTAATTTGTTTTACATGAACTAGAGGGCGTTATTTAAAGAAGGTTCAGGTTTTTGAGATTTTCTCGGAAAAATTAAATGGAATGGTATGCTTTGTAAACAGTGGTTTTCAAGAGGAGAAAATTATCTACATTATATCGAAATCCGCATCTTTAGTTGTAATCAATGTTCTTGCGTATATTCAAATCAATCCTTATGTAAGCACCAGAATAATTTCGTTAGATCTGAGAATCAGCAAATCGACGATATATCGAATTTTGAAGGATAATAAATTACATCCATATCACGTTGTTCTGCACCAAGCTCTCTCAGAAACTAATGTTGATCTAAGATTAGATCACTGCCATTGGTTAAGATCTATGATTGATGAGGTTCCTTATTTTTTTCTCACGTATTATGGACTGATGAAGCCATTTTCACAAGCAGTGGAGGAGTGAACTTACATAACATCCATTACTGGTCACCAGTCAATGCCATTGGATCAAGTCAACTATCAAAATCGATGGAGTGTGAATGTGCGATGTGACATTCTAAACGGACAGATAATTGACCCGTTTAGTCCTAAACCGCGAAGTTTATTTAAATTTTCTAATAAATGAGTTGCTTACACTTTTGGAGGACGTTCCTTTGTAAACAAGAAGAGATATGTGGCTTCAACATGATGCCTGCCCGACACACTTTTCCCTGGGGGTTCGTAATTTTTTAAACGAAACCAGGCAGTTTGTTTCCATGGACAGCTAGGTCCCCGGACCTTACTTTTAAAACTTATGTTTCGTATCGTTATTGTTCCTTCGTACTGTTAGTGTTCCAATAGTGTTATCGTTTTATTGTTACAGCAAATAATAAAAAATAACATGAAATGTATTTAATTATTTTTGCATAATAAATATTAGTAGTTAACTTCATAATTATTAAATACAGAAAACGCTGTAGTTTTGCTTCCAAAGGCTACTAAAACACTTTGTTAGTCCATAATAACATTTGATTTATAGCTAATATTATTTGTCAATTGAAAAACAGGTTATTTCGAAATAACTCAAAAACAACTAACTGTAATTTTCTCCTCTTGAAAACCACTGTTTAAAAAGCATACCATTCCATTTAATTTTTCCGAGAAAATCTCAAAAAACTGAACCGTCTTTAAATAACGCTCTCTAGTTCGTGTAAGACAAATTAATGGCCCCCATAAAGTCAGCATTTGAAGAAGCTTTAAATTCTCTTTTAAACGAGTTCCCATTTGAGTACCTTTCATTACAAGGAGTGGAAGATAGAACAATTTGAATATTTAATTATTTATGATCTTCCCCCACCCTTACTGTTGAAGTTACGACAAAAAGCGATAAACCAAACTGAAGCAGAATTAGTCAAGTTGTTTGTTGGTGTTATTAAAGTGATACCTAAAACGGGGTATTATTGGAGAAAAATTAGTTTTTATTATTTGCTATAGCAGTTACGCCATCTTGCGGCAGTTTTAGAAACTTAAAAATATTTTCTAGCGATTTCTCATGGCCACTTTAGTTATGAAATTTTTTTACGCAACGCTGTAGCATCTATAGTTTACCATATATCCTACCTCGCCGCCCATACTGGAACACCCGGTATATTATTGATGTTACTGTAATAATATTTTAAAATGTATGAAACTTGTCGACTATGGTCATATACGGATTTTTCATTCGAGTTTCTGTAGTTTTCAAGGAGATACGTGCACTTCCGTTAATAAGTTAATATCTAATTACGTTGCAAATAAAGCAATCAATAATTAACTCAAAATGTCATTTTCAGAATGACATCGCGTGACCGACAAATTTTGGAAATGGTTTTGTCCAAAGGGGTTAATAATAACGCAGACTGGTCTTCACAAGAGCGCTATAGTGACTTCTTAGTTGATTCAGAAACTGGTGTGCTGACAAGGAAGCACTTCTGTATGTGTTGAACTGTTAAGTGAAATAAGCGAGAGAGAAACGCCTAAAAAAATCGAAAACTCACCCGAAAACGGAAATTTCGATTGCTTCTATGTTTTCGAAAGAAGCGATTCTGATAATTTTAAACACTTCAGAAAGTGAAACTGATAAGAACGTTGAATTACTAAACAATTAATATGGATTATATCTTTCTGATAGTGGTGAGAGAAATTATTCTAACAATAATAGGTTAAATGTTAAATCAAGAAACAAAAAGAAAGTGCTTTCAGAGTGAACCTATAATGAAAACAAATTTAAGCGTCCAAGGGTATGCCATATCAAGGCAAGAAGAAAACTAGTGATACTTAGGAGTATGGTGTACACAGGCAAGGGAAGTTTTTATCAAATCCATGTAACTGTATACTTAGTAAAAAGGCATCGGTTCTACAATGTCAACATTAACTGACGGAAAACTATTAAAAATATTTCCGACATTTTAGGATAAGATGAGCTGGAGAGAATGAAAAATGCAGGTGAAGACATTAATAAAGTGTGAAGCGGTGAAAAATAGACGGGGAAACCAAGATCTAGCAGAAATTTGTCAATGAAATATTTTCTGAAAATAGACCTAGAAACTGCAAGGGTTTGTGAACGAATGTTTGGTGGTACTCTAGGTTTGAAGAAAACATTGTTTTTGAACTGGCTTAAAGACAATTCATTTGCCACTGGTGGAATTGCTAATACAGCTGCCCATAACGAGGTTAACAGGAAAAGTGAAATACGTAAAGCACGATTCGAGGAAAACAATGTATCGGTTTGTCAGTTTTTTCAGTCGTTACCAAAAATGGAAAGCCACTACTATAGGGCTTCTTCAAAGAAGTTTTACTTAGAACCACTACGGCGCTCTAAAGCAGAACTATATATGGTCTATAAGCAGAATTTTTGTGCCGAACGTGGATTAGATTGTGTCAATACGTACCTTTACTCAAGCATTTCAAAACCTTAATTTATCACTATACACTCCAAGAAAAGATCTTTGCGATGTGTGTGAAGCCTATAAAACAAAAAACGTCTCCGAGGAAATATACAGTATGTATCAGCTTCTGAAACAAGAAGCACGAGACGAGAAAGAAAAAGACAAATTATCCACTGATAAAAAAGTCAGTGTTTATGCTATGGATATACAGTGTGCCCTGCTAAGTTCTAAGTCGACAGTCTCAGCAATGTACTACAAAACTAAGTTGATTATGCCTAACTTTACATTGTACAATTTAAAAACAAAAGAAGAATACTAAAAATTATTATTAATTTTATTAAATACAAAAATAAAAAGTTTACCTCGAGTAGGATTTGAACCTACGACCTCTACTTTGCTAGAGTACCGTGCTAACCATTTGCGCTATCGAGATACAGGCCCCAATTGATGTAAATTTTGTCTTTATGTATGTAGAACTGATGTAAATTCTAAATATAATGAGATTACAATCAAATTACTTATATTCATGGAATGTGAGCCTGAAATACCGCAAGGATTTACACATACCAAAGCAACTTGACTAATTTTAAACTTATTCGTTCATAACAAAAGCTTATAATAATAATAATAAAAGCAGGATACTGTTTCCTTTGGAATGAGAGTGAAGATGGCCTATCCGCTAACGAATTTGCAAGCATTCTCTTCTACTTCGTTGGAACAGGAATAACTAAGAATAGTTATGTGCAGGAAATGATTTTCTTTAGTGATGGTTGCACGAGTCAGAACCGAAATTCAACTTTGGCTTTTGTAAATTTATCAACGAAGAATAATATTTCCATTACCCAAAAATACTTATTTGAAGGTCACACTCAAATGGAGGTTGACTCGATACATACCACAATAGAAAAACAGATACGTGGTCGTAAAATAAACCTTCGATCTGACAATGCATGCTACATATAATGGCAAGTACCTAACCCACACATTTTTCAAAAACACAAATGGCTTAAAGTTTTACAATTCAATACGTCCAGGTAGACGTGCACACACACACACCAAAAAATTTCAATTTTTATGAGAATTGTTAATAGATTCTTGCATCTTGTTAAAGTAACTATCTTGTACACAGGATACATTAAAAAGCGATGGTAATATTTTCTCAATGTTTCCAAATAGAACACCAGATTTATTATAACGCCATTCTGTTGTTTTTTTGAGGTTGTTCTCCATTTCTATCTATCAATCCCCATACCTAAATGCAATATTTTTTTTTAATATTCACAGCTCTGTATAAAATGTAATATTTTAAATTAATTCTCAATATTTTAAACTGGCTGTGTAAAAGGAAAACTGAAATTAAGATTTTTAAGAAAGAACGATACTTTTTAACCGTTTTATTATATTACACGCTCTTTCAACACCTGAAACACTAATTCACTATCCACAAAAAATTGCCGATCTGTTTACCACGTTGTCAGTCGTAATTCGCTGACACTGCTAGTTTCTTAGGGCGCTCTGTTAGACACACACACATACCCATGCACGCTCACACACGCGCACGCAAGCGCACACACACCCGCACACACATCCAGATACACCCATAGTCCCATACACCCGACACCCCCACTCACGCAAACACGCACACCAAATTTAATCTTGTATACAGGATACATTAAAGCAGCGATGGTAACATTTTCTCAATGTTTTCAAATAGAACACCCCGTTTATTATAAAGTCATTCTATTTTTCGAGCTGGTTCTCCTTTTCTATTTAGCAGTCCCTATACCTAAATACAACATTTTTTTGAAATATTCGCAGCTCTCTGTTTAAAATAGATTATTTTAAATTAGTTAAGAAATAACGATACCTTTTAACCGTTTTATTACATTACAAACATATTACTCTTTCAGCACCTGAAACAGTAATTCACTATCCTCATTTGTTGAACACGTTGATTGTCACGTCAGTCGTAATTGGCTGATACAGCTAGTTTCTTAGGGCGCCGTGTCAGACTCACGTACGCGCGCGCACACACACACACACTCGCACGCTCGCACGCTCGCTCGCACGCTCGCACGCACGCACGCACGCGCACGCACACGCGCACGCACACGCACACGCACACGCACACACACACACACACCAGGTGACAGAACAAACTAAATGCATAGCACCACGCGATAGAGGACAAAAAAATAAAAAAGGGTCTATACACTAATGTCCGATTGCTTATTATATTCAAGTTACAGTCTGTTGAAGCTTTTTTTTATAAATTGAAAGGACTTTAATGAAATATTGAATTAAACAACATTTAAAACAGTTTAAGGTATTTAGAAGGTGTTCAATTTGGCGACCTTGTTGTTGAACACACATTTCTAATCTTCGTGTCAATGATTGACGGATCTGTGAAATATGTTCGGACTATTATATCTAAAAGCAGCACCTCTTCCACAATTGCTCTTCACTATTTATTTCTACGGCGTATACTTCATTTTTCATAAACCCTCAAAAAAATATCGTTGGGATTAACATCGGGACAATGAGGTGGCCATGGTATAGATCCCCTACGACCAGTCTACCTATTTCCAAATTTTGTTTGCAAAAATGCCCTTGCCCTTTCACTTTTTTGATAACGTGTGTTTATTTCAAAAACTGCCAGGTAAAGATTTAAATTCCCAATCGAAAATGTTTGTTGTAAAATTATTAAAATATTTTGAACAAAAGAAGGAATCCCTTAATTTCTGTGCTGCCTGTACAACGGGTAAGCGAATTTGTGTCCAGCAGTGTTAAAAATATTTATTTTAGCGAATGAGTGACGCTTTATATGTATCTGTGCGGAATATAATGAGAAGATACAACAAAAATCCGGTATTAAGCATACCAAACATACCCCGCAACAAAAAAAATCCAAAAACGATAGCGATCGATGCATCAGATGAAGTCAAAAACCTTATTAAATCTTCAGTATGTACTACATACGCAGAAAAAAAACATGTTTCCATAGAAATACCAAAAACACTTTTAGCCCCAAGAACCACCTTTCTGAATCTTCAACTGAACTGAACCTTAAATAAGAAATCAAAGAGTGGTTAACGAGGAGTAATGTTATATTTTCCTCTATACCATTGTCAATTCAACCCGATTTGGGGTATTTGTAGACAATACTATGATAGGTATATTGGTAATAAGGGTTGCACAGACGATCGCGTTGAAAAATCTTGGAATCTGGTTCTGCACCAAATTATCCCGGAAATATGACCCAATGCGGTTGCTAAAACCGAAAAAATTAATTACAAATAGTTGGAAAAAGCAGGAAGATATGAGAAAGCATTGTGCAGTAAATAAGATTATAATAAACCGAGCAGAAGATGACAGCGAGAACGATGAAAGTGAAAACAATAAATGTTCGTGGCGTAGTCACAATCCTAAATGAAAATTAAATACTTATACACATATAAAATAGAATTTACATTCAAGTTCTTTAACAAAAACCTAAATACGATGGCTGAAGTAGAATCACAGAAAACAGTTGACAAATTTAGCGGTACAAGAGCCACAGTATATTTTGGCAAAGTAAACTGAAAGTTCAAATAAACAAGTAAATAATCGCTTACAATTATTACGTACCAGTTCTACATGCAATATATGAATACAGCATACGCAAGGAAGTAAATTTTGTATGTAGAATTGGTTCATTTGACCATACTAGACGTAAAGCATATATGAGATATTGTAGATTTAGTTAACTATATAAGTCTGTAGTAGCTGAGCATGATTTAAATAATTTAAATCATGACATACAATTTGATAATATGGAAATATTGTCAAGACAAACTCATTTTTATGTTGGTTTACAATATGAAGCTATTGAGATACATAAACATCCAAATAACTTCAACAGGTATCTTATAATTAGGAAAGTGCAATGTTTTTTGTTATGTTTTTTCGTACACCTTGAAGTAAATACTTTGTCAATTAAAAGTTACAACAGCGTTACAATGATTTAACAAATGTGATTAAAACTAACATCAGACTAAACGTACACATTCTATTTTCAGTGTATAATAACAATTACAATCATTAATTAATAACCGAAAACTGTTTATTTGTTAGATTTGACTAGATCGTTAATTGGTATGTTAAGTTTATATTTGGGAATGAGTTTACCAATTTTAAATTAAACTTTTTCACAACTTTATAACCATATTGTAACTTGATTAAATTTTGTTAAACTTGTTCTTTGATGATAACATTTTTCATTGTTAGCCTTCGTCCGTTAGAGTGTTCTGATTGATAATTTTCAAGGCAGTTTACTAATATTTAATTTATTGAAAATCTAACTATCCTTTACTAAAGTAAAATTAGACACTATAGTACGTTTATCAACCTGTTATATTAAAAATAGGCTTATATTTCTGACATCTCAGTTAATTTTTAAAGCAATTATCATTTACTGAGAACCCTAACTGTAACTATTAACGAAAAGTTAAATTTGTATAAAATATACATAAAAAATACACAATTGAGTACTCACAAGATAAGTATTTTAATGTGTGATAATCGTGAAAGTTTACGTTTTTATAGAACTATGGAAGTGTGTCGACATCAATCGATAAAATCCCATTATAACTTTAATTATGAATTAATCCGATTTATTATTCATAGAAAGTGACGGTGATTATATCGCATACCTTGATTGCTTTAAGATTCATGCGATAATTAAAATCATGTGTAATAATTTACACTTACCAGATTTTGCAGTGTCGTTACAATACAAAAGCTTAAATTACTCTTGCCATAAAAAACGAGCATTACCGTTCTTGCACTACTCTATTTTCCCATCCAGCACATCTTACCGGAATATTTTAGTAAACATATGCAGGTATCAACGTAACAGTAAAAAGATTAATGACCGCTGACCACTAAACGTGAAGTGCAAGCAGTAAAATAAACTAGAATTATAAAATTTATTTTGTTATAGTATAATTTCTTTCCGTAAGTGGATATATAATATGTACATATATACGCTTATTCCTTAAGATAAGTTATTGCAGTAGCATTATCTTAATTAGCTTACCGTGAAATTATACTTATATATTAAAACCGGAATCATCAATAGACAAGTTTTAATAATTCATATCGGCTGGTGTTCATTATAATAATTATGATTACCTTTTTCATTGCGCACTGTTATATACCACTTCCTGTGTGTTAGCTCCATATTGTTTAGAATACGTAATGAAAACTGTAGAATTTTGTGCATTGAAGAATTTAATTGTTGCTGAAATATCCTTGAAATTTATAATCTGTGATTAAACTAATAAGTATTAACAACTTTATGGGATTCAGCCCATTTTCCATACATACAGATATTGTGTCATGTAACGTGATCATTAAAATATTTTCACATACACGTGCCTATTATATAAAAAAAATCCCTTTGAAACCAACATAAATTAATCCTTTAATCCTTCTAAGGTCGTTTGTTAACCCATTTGCAATCATGGAATTAACCTTCGTTTTAACAAATTATTTTGCTTTTCCTTCGCACTATCTCCCGTCCGTGGAGAAAGTTGTATCATAGGGAGGCGCTAATCCCAGACATGAAGTCCCGTCCGGCGGAAAAATGTAATTAACGTGTTATATGCTTACCTACTAGCTCCTTATTAAAAGTACATTAGGTATTTTTCAATAATGTTTCTAGAAATTCTGTATTCCCCATTGTACCTAAACTTCCTAATTACTTATCTTCCATTTGTATCTAAAGGAGGGGAAGAGTAACTCTATAAAGCAAAGGGTAGTTTCAAAATGTTGATAGTTGTCAATTATGGCTTTAAAAGAAATAATTGGCCAGCGTGGGAACCCTCTTCTAGTATTAGAAAACTATTCTTTTTATAAGTATAAAGAGTTGAAATGTAGTGGTGAAACGTGTTGTAATTGCGTTAAAAAGAAGTGTAAAGCCAAATTATACACGTTAGGCGATTGTGGAAGTTATATTTTATCGAAGAAGTGCGGAAGCCGTGACCATGATCCACTCACCGAAAAAGTATTGAATCGACAAACAACGGTTTAAAACGAAAACGAGAAGAAGAAGTCTGTAGTGAAGAACCACCATCTAAACTGATTCACACCTTTTTGGAAACGTCGACTAATGTTTTGGGTGCTCTCAGTGTAAGGGACATCACTTACATAAGAAACAACATTGACCGAAGTCAACGAAGAAAGTTTCCAAAGTTGCCACGTAACACCCACGCAGTGCATGATTATGTAGAATCGATGCAGTTGCATCTTAAGACTGTTTATAATGAGAATCTTTTAATCATTAATGATAAGATAAACAACATTATAGTGTTTTCCTGCAAAGGTAACATGGAACTTATGTGTAAATGTGACAAGTTTTACGTCTATGGTACATTTGATTATTGTACCAAGTATTTTGTGCAACTGTTCACTATACATGTGTTTTTTCACATTCCTGTGGCATTTTTCTTACTGAAAAATAAACTGAAACATACCTATCGGAAAATTTTCACGTTTATTAGTGCAAAATGTAACATATTGAGATATTCATGGGAACCAAAACAATGTGTATGTGATTTTGAAGTATTCATAACGCTATAACAGAAGTATTCCCTGAAGCGCAAATAATGGGATGTAGATTCCATATTTCTCAGGCTTGGTTTCGAAAAATTCAACAATTTGGATTAGTGGTGGAGTATACAGACAAGACATCGCCAATTGGCAAGTGGCTACATCATTTGTTTGGTCTTCTTTTTCTTCCTCCAGAAGAAGTCGGAGATTGTTTTGTATTCGATTTTATGGAAGACGCCACTGTTGATGAACGAGTGACAACATTCTCAGACTATATCACTGCAACATACATATATATATATATATATATATATATATATATATATATATATATATATATATATATATACAGGGTGTATGTACTTATTTTAAGAGGTGATTCCTGAGGCGATTTCGAGCCGGAAAGTTCATATGAATGTATGTCCTCAGAAGCTTCGTTATCGATCTACAGGGTGTTGAAGTTGTTGTTTTTTCGGTTTTTTCCAAATTTTTCAAAAACCCTTCTAGATATTACATTGAAATTTTACACATTGTATAAGGGCACGAATGCCCTTATTTTACCTGAAAAGTTTATTTTTAATTTAACCAGTGGCGTAGATACAGCTAGGTCATGACATAAATTCCACAAAAAAAATGTGTTACGCCACTGTTTTATACGACCCGTTTCGACGATATCCATCAGAAATCAATTCCGAACAAAAAAGGTCTCCATACATTTTCACGTAAAACTCACCGTTTAGGAAAAAATAATTAAAAAGTGTCGTGTCGTTATAACGTGCATTTATTCCTAACATAGAAACCATTTACAGAAACTGAACAATAAAGGGAAAAACTTTTGTGCAGTCATTCATAAAAAATGCTGAAAATGTCCACCATCCGCTTCTATACAGGCTTATGCTCTTCTCCTCATTCAACGACGCACTCTTTAAAAAATTCCCGGTGTGTTCTGTATGGTTGCACAGCCCTCAATTATTCTATTGCGTAAGTCTTCCAACGTCTGAACTGGTGTATTATAAAGTAGAGTATTAAGATGCCCCCAGAAATAAAAGTCTAAGCTGTTCAGATTAGGCGATCTCGGTGGCCAGAACTGAGGCCCCTCGCGACCTATCCATCGATTTGGGTAAACTGAATTCAAATATTCACGCACCAAAATGCTGAAGTGGGCCGGGGCACCGTCGTGCATGAACCACATGTGCTGACGTACTAGAAGAGGGACATTTTCTAGTAATTCAGGCAAATTATTTTGAAGAAACGCACGATAGGTATTGCCGTCAAGGCGCCTTGGAAGAAAGAATGGTCCAACTAAAAAATTTCCAATAATACCAACCCACTCGTTGAATGAAAATTGCTGCTGAAATTTTGTTTCTACTGTAGCATGAGGGTTCTCTTCGCTCCATAAATGAGCATTACGACAATTTCTGATTGCTTCTCTGGAGAAATTTGCTTCATCCGTGAAGATAACTTGCCTGTCGAAATGAGGATTTTCTGCAACCTTCTGGAGAAACCACATGGAAAAGTTCCTGCGTGCTGGAAAATCTCGTGGAAGGAGAGCTTGCACTCTTTGCAGATGATACGGATACGCAAATATTCTTTCAAAATTTCCCATACAGTTTTGTGGCAAATATTCAACGCACTCACAATTTTGCGTGTACTAGATCCTGGATTCTGTTCAATTTCATTGAGAACAGCCTCCTCTACTTCCGCCGCCCTCACTGTACGAGGTCGTCCCTCTCGGTTTCCATTTTGTAAACTGCCACATTGAGACAGTCGCAGATGGATGTTTGTGAATGTTCTACTATCGGGAACAGCACGGTTGGGAAATCTTTCTTGGTAAAGACGCCTGGCTTGTTTAGCATTGCCGTCATCCAGACCATAGACGAAATGCATGTCGGTCATCTCCGAAATAGCATAATTGACCATTTCTCTTACTTTTATGAAGACAAAAAGAACAAATTTTTAAACTATTTATTGCCTGTCAAGAATAAGACTGACATGACAGGATTATTAACGAAATACATAGCGATGTTTCCTTATCAGCGGACAGAGCTTACTTGTGTTTTTGTGACATATCTTTATCTTGTAAATAAACTGCACGTTATAACGACACGACACTTTTTAATTATTTTTTCCTAAACGGTGAGTTTTACGTGAAAATGTATAGAGACCTTTTTTGTTCGGAATTGATTTCTGATAAATATCGTGTAAACGCGTCATATAAAACAGTGGCGTAACACATTTTTTTTTGTGGAATTTATGTCATGACCTAGCTGTATCTACGCCACTGGTTAAATTAAAAATGAACTTTTCAGTTGAAACAAGGGTCTTCATGCCCTTATACAATATGTAAAATTTCAATGTAATATCTAGAAGGGTTTTCGAAAAATTTGGAAAAAACCGAAAAAACACAACAACTTCAACAGCCTGTAGATCGATAACGAAGCTTCTGAGGACATACATTCATATGAACTTTCCGGCTCGAAATCGCCTCAGGAATCACCCCTTAAAATAAGTACATACACTTAAGTAACACCCTGTATATATATATATATATATATATATATATATATATATATATATATATATATATATATATATACGTTGCAGTGATATAGTCTGAGAATGTTGTCACTCGTTCATCAACAGTGGCGTCTTCCATAAAATCGAATACAAAACAATCTCCGACTTCTTCTGGAGGGAGAAAAAGAAGACCAAACAAATGATGTAGCCACTTGCCAATTGGCGATGTCTTGTCTGTACACATACATATATATATATATATATATATATATATATATATATATATATATATATATATATATCAGAGGACTAATACATGCGAGTCATTTCACTCCAAATTTAATAAGTATTATTGCACATCCCATCCAAATATAAATTCATTTATTGCTGCATTAAAAAACATGCAAAAAGATACTTATATTAAAATCACTTCAGCAAATAGTGGAGAAATAATCAAACTGAGAAAAGAAACTTTGTTAAATTACAAATTTGTCTCAGACAAAATTTCTCAATACCAAATGTCGTTAATTTCTCGATATAATTTTGTTAAATGTGTAGCTTATAAGTGGAGTTTTTGTAACACTGACTAGGTTTCATTATTTATGTTTACATATATCTTTAAATAAAAAATGCCTTTTTTACAAGATTTTCTTTTTTCCATTATCTTTACGTGGTTGTGCACTTTCACCCTCAATAGTTACATACAAACGGGAGTTAGTCTGCGCGATTGAATAATTAAACATATTGATAAGAACTTGGACGGGAGATCGTGTGAGGGATTGTAGACTGTGACGTCACTCTACCGATTAGACGGGACTTCGAGTGCGCTCTTTGGAGGGGTTGGAGCTGAAACGGTCCAAGTGCATTTTTGGGCCAAAATGACCTAAGTTAAGAAACAATCTAAGTGATTATTCTGATTTTTGTGCCATCTATGAGCGAAAGAAAAAAACACTGTGAACAGAAGGTGTCATTTTATTTTTAAAATCGCTCAAGTGCACTTGAGTCATTTTAACTCTTAACGTTTTGTATCACGTTACCGAATAGTGTTACTTGGGTTACATGGGTTGCTTGGGTTCAAGAAATTTTTAGAGGTTTAAAGTGAACATATGAATGGTTTTTGTTGTTTCTTAGTTAAAAATACGTGGCTCCTTGTAGTGACTTTTAAATACTGTTGTATAAGAATAGTAAGTTATCATTTTAAGTAGGTACTATAAAAATATTAAGCTTTTTCCTTTATATTTTTAAGGTTATGTTAAGGTTATAATTTTTTTCTTTAGATACGGATCAAGATCCTTGTAGTACCGATGAAGACTCGGATTATGTACTCGAACACGATACAACCTGTGATGATAATAACAGTACATTGTCTGATAGTGAACATGAGACATTAAACCCGACTACAAGCAATCAGACACATGTAACGCCCTAAGAGAGCTCGTAAGCCTGATAAATGGAAAAAAAAATATATTAAAGCAGCAACGATTACGAGGTAAAGAATACATTACAAACGGAAAGTTAAGAAAGAAAAAAGAATGTAAAGATATTGTCCACAGTTGTAGATATGACTGGAAAAAATTTACACAAGACGAAAGATTTCGAGTTTTTTCAAAGATTTACATGTTGTCATTATTCGCACAGTCAAAACCCTAACACACGTTAAAATGTGAAGTACAAAATTAACACCTGTTAAATAATCTTATTATAGATCGGTTTTTAATACAGAGTTTAACTTACGGTTTCATTATCCCCATTCAGACACCTGCAACAGGTGCGACAAATACAAAAAGGAAGTATGAGTCAGAGTCAGAACTTCATCACCGACAAGTTAAAAAAGCTGTAAATGGCAAGACTAAAGATATTAAACATAGCAGAGAAGTTGATGATACTGTTACAATCTGTTTTGATTTTTCAGGCAATTATGGACTTATAACCTTTGTATTTTTAACCTAACAACAGGAACTCCTCACATGTTTGTTTGGCATGAAAGTGTGGTCTCTCGAGGGCCTCAAGGGATAGGATCATGTTTTAAAACTGTCCATAAATTATATCGTGACACTTAATAGTATTTTTTTTAGTTTATGAAAAGCTTACCACCAAACATAACCAAGGTCATAGCCTACAGTGATGCATATGGTGGGCAAAACAAAAATAAGAATATTTCCAAATTGTTTATGCACTATGTTTTCTCAACAACATTCCAGAAATTCTTCATAAATTTTTTGAATCAGGTCACTCCTATATGGAGTGCGACCGAAGTTTGAGGATTATAGAAAAACGGAGAAAGATGAATCCCCCCAATTTTGGGGGATTCTCTCCTCTTACTGGAGAACCCTTATCCAACAGAGTTCCACGAACTTTAAGGTGGTTTATATAAAGAAAGAAGACTTTTTATCCTTTAGTGCTACATTAAACAACATCATAAAGCATCCCAAAAAGGATTCAGAAAAAGGTCTACTAAAATGGAGGGAAATTAAGTGGTTTTATTACCAAGCTGATTTAGGCTACTCATTCAAGTTCAAAAAAACTTTAGATCAAGATTTTGGATTTTTTTCGTCTGAAAACTGTAAAAGAATATTATTACTTTTACAGAACTTTGTGGCAAAAACTGCAAGAATTACTTGAATTTGTTCCCCCTGTATATCAAGATTTTACATACACATGGCACACGAAGAAAAGGAAAACAAAAAGTCATTACTTAAAATAGAAAAACAGACTGCACCTGGCACATCAAAGATACAGAAAAAATAATTACAAAACCTATAAACCACTGGAAATTATATCAGATGAGGAAGAATCTTACGCTGATTATGAAATCTTGGAATCAGATTATGAATAAAAATTTTAGTTTTATATTTATTACAGTTTTAATGTATTATTCATAATAAAAATACCCGTTCATTTAGAATGTGGGACGGACGATTACTGCTGGGAGTCAGAAGAACTTCTTGTTGTTCTTCTTCTTCTTCAAAGATCGCGAAACGACCCGTTCCAAACCAATACTAAATGTCTATGGTTCGAAAACACATTTATACTGGATTGTTCCTGTATGCAGAAATTTATGTCAACGTTATGTAACCGCGCAAGGTACTTTAAGCACCATAATAGGCAAGTAATAATTTAATACGAAAATGTGTAGATGAACCCGCATTAGTTTAACGTAGAACGTAGAGATCGCTCAAATTACATGTTCGTAGAGACCAGAAAATTTTATTGAGAGGAGAAGATAATCGTTTATTGCTTTTTTGGGGATTTTTCTTATTTTAGTTTTCCAATAATTCTGATCTTCGGCCGGTTTAGGGATATTTTCCCTCTGCGCCCTGGGTTTTAGGTTTGTGTTTATTGTAAGTGGTAACAATTTTGATGCGTTTATTTCATGGGAAAAAAGTATGAATTTTAAGTGACTGAGATATAATAGGTTGAAATATAGGATAGTTACAGCTATCCTTCTTTCGTTGCGGTGGTCGTCATTATTTATACACGATCGCTGTTAAAGACGGAACCACAGCTCTAGTGCTTAAACGGTTAACAATAATCAAAATTTCAATTTAATCTAAAGCAGCCTCTTGAATTTTTAAATAGCAACATGCCATGTAATACATCATTTGAAAGGGTTTAACCCTGTTTCAAAATATTCACACAGCAGAAACGACATTCAAAGTTTTTAAAGATAGGAGCCTAATAACACAAGACGTCAATTAAAACTTTGTTATAGGATATATACCGAAATAAACCATTTTATTGAACATAATAACATTTAATGAAACATTATTATTTTAATATAAAATATTTTATTAAGAAATAAATTAATTAATTAAACTTAATACATTCTTTCCATATGAAAATAAATGTATCACAAAAAATTAAATAGTAAATTAAAAGTTTTTCTAACGAGTAGGAGGCCTGATGTACACAAGAATTCAAATATTATTTAATTCTAAACTTCCAAATCATGTTTATGTCTATTGACAGAGTTAAGTATTATTTAATTAAAAATGTTCAAATTGAATTTATAAAATAATGTATAAAGAATCAATTGACATTAAAAAAATGAATTCAAATATTTCAGTTGAAATATTGAGAAGAATCAATTGACCGAAGAGGACCCAATTTGTTAATAAATAATGGGTATGCAAAATTTAAATGACCAGACATAAGCGAATTGTCAATAAATCAAACGTTACCAAAACTATGCAAAGAACCAAATTCTTTATCAGTACAATGGATTTAATTGAGAACCAAATTTCGAACAACTT
Source organism: Vesta saturnalis (assembly GCA_036346205.1). Taxonomy (NCBI): domain Eukaryota; kingdom Metazoa; phylum Arthropoda; class Insecta; order Coleoptera; family Lampyridae; genus Vesta; species Vesta saturnalis. Next base: position 1,873,951 of record JARFJB010002032.1, read on the forward strand.
GTTTAAGATCATTATATCAATGGATTTAATTGAACAATCTAAACTTTCAAAAATGTTTAATACGGTAATTGAAATTTTAGACGTGATTCAACATTTATAGAAATGAAATTTTTAATTGCATTATTTTCTTGAATGTACTTTTTTAAATGTTGTGTCAATGACATAATTTAGATATTAATCTATTGTGGGAGATTCTACTTCCCAGTTTCCTAAAAAAGTCAACGTATGGGTGTGGAATAACAAGGGAACGTATTATTGGTCCTTTTTTCATTGAAGGCAATCTCAATGATAATAAATATCTGCAGCTGCTACAGAATAAAATTATTCCTAGCATATTGCAGCTCCTTCCAAATGTTATTGCAGAAAATATCTGGTTTCACCAAGATGGTACTACACCGCATTATGTAGTTATAGTTAGAAACTACTTGAAATAAATTTTCCCAGGAGGGTGGATAGGGAGAAGAGGATGTATTGAATGGCCCACTAGAAACCCAGACTTGACTCCATTAGACTTTTTCCTTTGGGGATATTTAAAAAATAAGGTTTACGTAAACGGACCTGCAGATATAGATGAATTAAAAGCTCGCATTGCTAATGAAATAGCCGATATTCTACAAGAGTATTAGCTAACTCTATAAACGAAATTTGACTGAGCAATTTATTCATTAAACAGTTAGGTAGGTAGATGTTATGTTTACTTTAATTATAAATTTATTTTGTTTATAAATTATTTTTTAATAAATGTAAAATACATGTAACATAGGGTTTACATTAAATTGTTATATTGATTCAATACAATGTTTTAAGTTTACATAAGAATACATAATTCTCAATACAAAGTTATTATATTCACGCCTCCTATGCTTGTTTGTAATGTCCTTTCTAACCCATGTTTGACACATTTTTGTAATCGGAGTGTTAAACCTTTTCAAATAGTACATGACATGACCTATGTTGCTATTAAAAATAAAGATGGCGGCCAGGCTTAACATTTTTTAATTAAAAATAGTTTTTTTTGTGCAAAAATATGCACAAATAGATTTAGTTCCAATTCGGAAATTTTGGGTTTTGTATGTTGAACCGAACCGTTTAAGCACTACAAGGATTGGGGTTATCTTAGGATATATGGAGTATTGCCGAGGAGCTCTTCGAACTCCTCTAATCGTTGTAGTAGGACAGCTGGGAGAGGTTTAAATTTGGTTTTGGGTTTTAGTGGTAGTCGGGGTTTGTTGGAGAATAGAATTTATAGTTTTGTTTGGTAGGAATGGTGTCGCTGTTTACCCTACGATTTGTATATTTGGTTTGTGGTGTTATTAATATGTCAGTTATTGGTTGAATGTGGGCGTGTTGTCTAGTTAGTTAGTATTGTCCTTTAGCAGGAGACGAGGGATTTGAGGTGGTTGGTTTGTAGGGTTGCATACAATGAAGCACGGTTGTCGAGTATAGATCGAATGTAAGTTTTGTACGTGTGTTGTAGAGTTTTAGGATGGAGGATCTCCTACTTCCGTTAACTATGATCATGAATTCCCTCATTTCGCTTGTATGCATGAGATTGAGTATGGATGCAGTCGAAAGAGGAGTTACGAGAGGGAAGCTACTGCGCCAGCATTTGGTTAAATAGCCACACATGATGTGATTGTAAACAGTGATCATGTTTCTATGAGGAGTATCAGAAAAGCCTCATATAGAATAATGGGCAACTGAAATAAGACCCATTACAATCGCATGTACTAGTAAATCACTGAATACATAGGTAAGAGACATTCAGATCGACTGTACTCAGAAGAAGAGCTCCTATATTTGTATCTAGTAAAAAGTAATGATAAGTAATATTTGAGACTGGTTCAAAGTGCCACTAAATTTATTCTGATGTAGCTAGTAAAAACGACTAATGCTAGTGAGCATTTGTATCTTAGCGAACTTAGAAAATACAATAACAGATGAACGAGAACATGCTTTAAATAAAATGATTTATAAAAATGTTAAAAAAGAGATAGGAATTATCTGACCAATTAAGTAGAAAATGAAACTTTCCCTAAACCAAACAATATAGAGCAACATTAGCAGGAATCCAATCGAATTGGTAGTTGGCTGTTAATACTCTCTTTCAGTGCTACAAGAAATACATTTCGATGTTTTATGGTAACGGAGCTATAAGAAATTTGGTCGCCACTCAAAGAAATTTTTCCACGGGCCAGATTTTAGCGCTGGCAATTCGTAGTTAACTTCACATCAGTATTGCACCCGTGGATGAAAATGTTGATTATTACGTAACTGTCCAATATACGCAAAGAGTCCTGTTAAACCTTTAGTCCAACAGTTGTTGGACAAACACAATAACGTTCGACCTAATTTAATTTTATAGAAAGCTATATAGTTAATTGGAACTCAACCATTACTGGCTATGAATGTGCGTCTGTTTGTAACCACTAACTGGCCACCCTGTTCGGACGATCGACCTCATATTTGGAACGTAGGTTGGTTTTGGTCACCATTGGGTTTATGGATAGTGACGATCACAATAGGAAGCGTTGGTGCCAAATATGTGAAAGATCTCTATTTATGGTCCTATTAAGTTCATATTCGGAGTGTATGTTGTTTAGGTGACAAATTATTGCACAAAACCATTTTATTCGTAAATATAGAAATCTCAATTCCAGGACAAGGTCTGCCGGTCGGATAGTGTTGTATATATATATATATATATATATATATATATATATATATATATATAATATAACAGTGTTGTAGAAATATGTTCATAGTTCTTATGTAGATACCAAGATTTATTACATTGTATCTTTGTTCAACGGATTGGATAAATATTGACTTGGGTGTAACTATAGAGGATAGAGTAGTTTTAGGTAAAAACATTCCTTGGATACGTGTGTATGATGGATATAGGACAAGGTTTTTTTAAATTATTAATTGATATGGTATCGAGCGAAAGGGGAGGTTATGGTTGTGAAGTTCCGGTCTCTCAAGCTTTAAGAATTAAGTGAGTTAAAACAGAATTGACAAATCGTAAATTTTTAGGGTTTAAATGTAACTTCGCATTGAAACGTTGGAGTAAATAACTAAGTATTAAGGGTGATTATGCAGTTATAAGACACATGAATTCGATCATTCGGTTACAAAAAGTCCATGAAATTGTACTTATTAAGTTGCCTGGAATTAATCAATTCTGCAAAGTATATAACAAAAATGTCGGTAGATTGTAGAAACTTAAACATAAAATTAGAATTAGCGTATTAACCAAGAAATAGGAAAAACTCTTATCTGTTTATTGGTGATACGTTGTGTTTTAAAATATTAATTGGTGAATTTCATTAATTTATAAGATATCCGAACTTGAAAAGTGTTTGACACATTTTAAATTATACAACGGTATAATTAAAAATTATTAACCTTTTACCGGCAAAAAAAGGTTACAAACGTTTGTCGAAGTGATAATCTGTTTTTACAAAGAATTCAATATAAAAAAGAAAATTAAAGGCCACTTAGGTGATGGGAAATTATCTGAACTATTGGTGTTTTGTTAAGTTTGGTATCTGTTAAATAAACATTGAATTTAACATGTATTTAGTCATCTGTTTTGTTATTTACTAGTTCATTTTAACACTGCCATTTATGATTAGTTCAATTTCTAAAACAATAATTATCGTTTTTTAAATAATTATTTTCAATTTTGGTACCATTAATTAATTTTTATTTGTTTTTTATTGTTAAATATGTTAAAATATATTCATATGCATTAAAATATGTCTTTGCAATGATAAATTGCATATTTTTAAATAATTTCAAAATCTAGTTTTCCAAATGAAGGAAACTATGTGTCATAATTAAAGAGTTTATTTCAGGTTACTAAGGAATTAAAACAATACTTTAAGTAAACGATTTTGAAGTTACAGCAAAGCTGATAAGTGTTTTGGAAGTAGTTTTATTATTTCAGATGAGTGGTATAAAAAGTATTCTCGAGAATCACACTTTGCCGAAATTTTCAAGAGTCAACGGTAATTTTTAATCCACAACCGTACAACTATAACTACTTCAAAATTATGATGGATTTAAGAGTTATATTTTATACGTTACAGATATTGATGGAAAAATGATGTACAATTTTCCATCAATGGGTTTTTCAATTGTATGTTTATTATACTTTTATTTAAAAAATAAACAAGAACTTCTGTATGGGTCCATAACCTCTGGCAAGACCATTGTATATTAGTGTAATATAAGGTATACGCCTACAAAAGAAGATTAAGTAAATGTGAAGACATGTTTCTAATAGTAAGCATTTTTTGATAGTTACAGCAAAAATACAACAGTAAAATGGATATCTCGATTCCTTAAAAAATAGAAAATGTTTTTGGTTTCGTTTTTTATTAACCAATTTTAGTTATGTTATAAAATATTATCGCAATATCTGTAAATAAGCATAATACATTTGGGATATTATTTAATTTCCTTTAACAACCGGACAAATGTCGTGTGACACAGGATATTGTAACTTTCCTAATTTTTTTTAGATTTTATGGCAGGATTATCACATTTTTATGATATAATATTCATTTTTTATCTGTGTAATGTCAATTCTACTTCCGTTTAAAAATAGAAAATGTTTTGAGTTTCGTTTTTAATATTAATACACTATATCCTGATTTTGTTATAATTAAAACATATTATGCAATTCTAAAATATAGCAATAATTACGTTTGGGATATTATTTAATTTCTTTAAGGGCAACCGGACAAAATGTCGTTGTACACAGGATATTGTAATTTCCTAAATTTCAATCATCTCTAAAAAATATTACAATTTCAGATTTGTCATCTTTGGTAAATAGATTAATATTGCACGAGTACTTTTACATAAGATTTTCAATATTTTATTAACTGTTCTATTGTAGGCCAAATTGTACTTCAAACCTTTTAATTGTACTACTATCAAAGTAAAAAGTTTAGTCACCTGACTTTATACGTTTATATTTCCAAAAATTATTAGGTCGATTAATGAAACAAGCTTTCATCATAATCGATATTAGTCAATAATTCTGTTATCTGAACGTAATTTGATATTTTGTTAAGTACGGAGCGCAATATATGCGAGAAAACACCATGTTTGTCCCCACTATTAGCAAGACCAATCTGTCAATTTTTATAATTTAAATCATCTCTAAATATAAATTTCAGATTTGCCTTCATTTTAGGTAATATGCCAGATTACACCTATTGCACGAGGTTGATGCTGATTTACATCAATTTTCTATATATTTATTAACCATGTAATAAAAGAAAAATGCCACGAATGTTAACTCTCTTATTCTAAGCGTTATACGCTATATTTTTACAGGATAGACTTTTTCTTAAATTATATAATTACTAACCACGGGATAGAATTAAATATTTTGTTGAACAAGGGCAACGTCTAACTGCATACAGAGCTTACAGGGGAAGAGAATTCAACCTGCAACCTTGTGTCGCCTATACTGAGAAATCGCAATTTATATAGTGCGGCAAAGTGGTTTCATGCATTTTTAAGTAGGGACGTAATATTAAAATTGCAACAAAAGGCGAAATTTCTAAATCTCGAAAACTATTTTTTTCAAATTATATAATAAATACATTTATATACAATCAGCGCTATCTTCTTTGCCATCCTCCTCAATGCCCTGAAAATCGTTATCATATTTTGAAATATACTGAGTGCTCCAAAAAAAGTGGCATGTCAAAGTTTTTTTTTAATGACCATGTAATAATTTTACGAAAATAAATAGCACTTGTCATAAGGGTCTCCTATTCTCAGCGTTATACGCTAATTTTTCAGGTAGACTTTTTCTAAAATATAGACTTTACTAGAAGGGATAAATTAAATATTTTTAAATAAGAATTAACTCCAACAAATGTACTCTAGGTTTGAATAAAATTCAACTGTTCCTTGTAGTCGCTATTTATTGATTGAAATAGTAAACCTCTTATACAGGGTGTTCAATAGTTTTCATGTTAAATTAAGTAGAACATTCATACTTGAAATATTTAGCTTTTTAAATAGGAACATTTCTAGTATCTTATACAGACTTATCGTTTTCAATTACTTAATTATTTAATATTATCAATAGTATTTTTGTGCATTTGTCTGTTCCTGTATCATTTGTATGATGTTTAAACTATTCAGTCAATAAATAGACATATAACAGTATTTTTTTAAATAGATAAATTTGTGGTAGTTCATTTTATTAGGAGATATTTAATTTTCCCAAAACTAATAATTTCAGAAAATTGATATAACTTCAACATCTGTATTAGTACATGGAACCCTTATCGAAAGCGCTACTTATTTTTATGTAAAATTCGAAAATGCAATAATACACGGGGTGTGTCATTAAAAAAACATAACTTTGATATGCCACTTTTTTGGAGTACCTAGTATATTTAAAAATATTTTTAAAATGTTACTCATATTGACTTACATAATATCACTACATTAGAAACTAACGATTATATGCCACTTCGCCGTAAAACTCCGTGACGTCGGTCGTGATTCACCCTGTATATATATATATATATATATATATATATATATATATATATATATATATATATATATATTATATATACTACAGTAACACCTCTCTGGATTCGAACCTTTATATATCCTCACTTTACATAATATTTTAACTCGCTAACAAATAATATATTGACTGCAATTGAAGGTACAAACATGTGTACAAATATTTCATTCGTGTACTATAGTACATGTGTGCCGCCTGTCCTAGATTAAAAACGGTTGCGGTTTGCCATCCTTATTCAATAATAGCATAATCGTATAATCACAAGCATATTTTAAAAAAATATTTTTACATTTATGATATTTAGGCAATCCCTTAATGTCATGACAAAAAAAGTATCTTATTTGCTATCCTTTGTTTCTGGTTTATTGCCTATTTTTGATCGTATGTTGGTTTTTCGTATTTTCAAAACTGCATGTGAATTTGGCTTTCTAACATTAGAATTTCTAAACTTTCTTACTTGTAATCGTTTTATTGGTTAGTTTTTATGGTTTTCTTTATAAATTTATAAGCTAACTTCACGCTTATATTAAAAATTATTATTAGGAAAATACTAATAACCAAAAAACGGCAAAAACAGCACACAAACACCAGCAACTGACCTAGAAAGGATTGCAACATTAGAAAATGAGAAATTATATCCTTGGGGAGCTAACTTCACACCAGTAGAAATAAGAGACTTAAACATGTTGAACCAGGTATGAATAGGTGTAGATTGTGCATAAGATATAATGAAAATTTAACTAATTTTTAAGTACAAATACATTTGTGCTTCCGCACAGGCAATACCAAATTTTGCAATACTCAAAATCGTTCAGAAACCCATTGTTTCAGGCCTAAGCCGACAAAACGTTACCTTTGTTAGTTTGACAGCACTGATTTTTATACATGAAAATTTATTAACAATTATTGTCATATATATTACTCACGTTGGTGGTCATTGCTGCCAATATAACTTAAGAACCAAAAATATTTCAAAAATATTTTTAATAAATTATGTCACACGTCCAGAAACGTAATATATAATATAACGTAATAGTGGTATAAATAACTATTCTGGCTTTTTTTATTGTTAGTTTGTAAACTAAACTTTTTTTATGCCACGTTTTTTTCGTCTACAAATTTTGTCAAAAACCAAATCCTACTGGTATTAAACTTCACGCTTTAAATATAGACATAAAATCTCAATAAAATGCTTTTTATGAGGATTTAAAAAATGCAAAGTCCAGTATGGCACCAAAGAGACAAACAAAATTCAATTTTAATGCCAAAAATTTTAGAAGTCCTATAATTTTATTGAAGTCACTTATGAGCTCTATTACCAATCCTCACGCTTTCGTAAACTTATTTTTATAAATAAATGTGATATTTAAGTGTCTAGAAAATGCAACATTTTTATTTTCTCTCTGTACCTTTGTAATGGAACAAATGTATACAAATCTGAAAACGTGTTGCATGAAATTTCGTAATTTTTTTCTAAATTAGGTTATCCTGTACCGTTTACGTTTTCAATACCTCATGTAAATCGTTATAGACTGAACGCATTGTATTTTGTTAAAAAATTACTTTAATAAAGTATAAATTTATACAGCCAACCTTCACCTTAAAATATTCTATTATGCCATATACAGTGTGTTTCATTTTTTATGGTTTTTCAGGGTACTCGGTTATGTTTGAAGATAGAGGGGTATGAATTTCGCAATACTGCGCTACCTTTCTGCCGTTTTCATAGCCTATTTCGTTTTTGAAATATAGAGCGTAATTGAATTCATAACTTGATAGAAGTGACAATTTCTAAATGGTTTAGAAATATATATATATATATATATATATATATATATATATATATATATATATATATATATATATATATATATATATATACATTATACAGGGTGTTACAAATTCGAGTTCAAAATTCAAAGAGATTCCGAAGATAAAGGAAATAAGCCGAACATTTCAATTTTCGTTTTCAACTTCTTGTGCATTTGTTTTTAAGGAAGAACGACTTACACTTTATTAACGCAGTTTTTTCTGTTCTACAAGACTGTAAAAACACTAGTTTAATGCGACGCTTCGTATTGTAAATATATTCGTCAGGTCAAGACAACCCTAGAATCAAGAGAACAATAACAAGAAACACAACAACTTCAAATAAATTAATAGAAATCAGGTAATTCTTTCCAAGATGTTATGGCCACCATTTCCACTAATGGATCTGTTGGTTTTCCTCCTTAAGCTCATTACAGTCCCATAAAGTGTACATTTTTATTAATTTTGCTTCGCAACCAATGACGAAACGCAGGTCGCCTCTCCAAATTACCAGAGTGAAAGCTAAAGGGTATAATTGAAATGTAATTAAAAGCAATAATATTTTTAACTCATTCATGTATGTCAATAACGATAAGAATTTTCACGTCGCGTATTAGAATAAAAGGTAATGTAAAACAATACACAGTCAACGTTTTGCAAGCGAACGCTAGAGTTTGGTTGAAACTATTATTGATTTTAGATATTCAGTGTCAACTTGTAATCAAAGAATAAAAAAATCCAGATCCATATCTGAAACAAATTGACCTGACGATTGTATCTGGAAAACGAAACATTGTTTAAACTTCCGTTTACAGATAAAGTGCTCTAATAAAGTATGATTCGTTCTTCCTTAACTTTAGTTTTTTAGTACTAAACTTGAAACAAATCAGTTTTCCCCTACATCTCAAAAAAGAAGTTGGGTAGTTAATTATGAAACTCATAAGCGAAATACCCTGAAAACCCACAAAAATGGGACACACTGTATATAATGATTCTGCTTCTAAAGTTCTAACAAAAAAAAAGAAAAATCCAGGTCCGTATTTTGAAAAATTGACGTGACGATGGTATCTAGAAAAAGAAGCGTTGAATTAAACCTCTGTTTTTACAGAAAAAAGTGCACTAATAAAGTATGATTCGTTCTTCCTCTAAAAACAAACACGTAAGAAATCAAAAACAAATCTGAAATTTTTGGTTCTTTTCGTACATCTCCGGGACTGCTTGGAATTTCGAAATGATTTTAGCACGTACGGAATCGGAATTAAATTCCGCAAACAAAAATGTATGTATGATATGTATGATATGTATGATATGTATGACATGTATGACATGTATGATAAGTATGATATGTATGATATGTATGATATGTATGATATGTATGATATGTATGATATGTATGATATGTATGATATGTATGATATGTATGATATGTATGATATGTATGATATGTATATATGATATATTATATGTGATGATAGTATGATATATGTTATGTATATATGTATGATATGTATGATATGTATGTATATGATATATGATATGTATGATATGTATGATATGTATGATAGTATGATATGTATGATATGTATGATATATGATATGTATGATATGTATATGTATATGTATGATATGTATGATATGTATGATATGTATATGTATGATATGTATGATATGTATGATATGTATGATATGTATGTATTATGATATGTATATATGTATGTATATGTATGATATGTATTGATATGTATGATATGTATGATATGTATAATGATATGTATGATATGTATTGTATATATGATATGTATGATATGTATGATATGTATGATATGTATGATATGTAATTATGATATGTTTGATATGTATGAATGTATGATATGTATGATATGTATATAGATATGTATGATATGTATGATATGTATGATATGTATGATATGTATGATATGTATGATATGTATGATATGTATGATATGTATGATATGTATGATATGTATGATATGTATGATATGTATATGTATATGTATGATATGTTTAATATGTATGATATGTATGATATGTATATGTACGATATGTATGATATGTATGATATGTATGATATGTATGATATGTATATGTATGATATGTATGAGATGTATGTATGTTTTTCCCATATCTTAACACCGGAGTAGAGTAAACAATTATGAAACTTATAACCGAGATACCCTAAAAATCCAACAACAACGGGTCACACTACATATTAATTCTCTTCTAACCAAAAAAAAAAAGAAAAATCGAGGTCCGTATTTGAAAAAAAATAGACCTGACGATGGTGTCTAGAAAGCAAAGCGTTGTATTATACCTCTGTTTTTACAGAAAAAAGTGCACTACATCTTAACACCGCAGTAGAGTAGACAATTATGAAACTCATAACCGATCAACACTGGGACACACTGTAAATATCGATTCTGTTTCTAAAGTTCTAAACAACAAAAAATGCAGGTCCGCATTTAAAAAATTGATCCGACGATGATATCTAGAAAACGAAATGTATTAAACTTTTTACAGAAAAAAAAGTGCTCTTAATTTTAAAAACAATGGCGTAAAAAATTTAAACAAAAATTCTTGTATTATTTTAAAACTAATTCTCCAGGGGTAGTGCCGAACTTGAAAAAAATCAATTTTTCCCTACATATCAAA